>CM029280.1:18932326-19323667 GCA_016920895.1 Vaccinium myrtillus | reverse complement strand
ATCCCTTTCTTCAAATCCCAAAAATCGGCAAAACCACTTTTCAAATCCAAATTCATTGATCATCATCCAACCACATACATTGTTCAATTCGTCCAGATTATAGACCAAAACCATCCACAATCATCATCCCCAAGCCCAGAATCAAGCCCAAACTTCAAGCATTTCAGAAAGGTAGTCGAAATGTGAAAATCTCACTGTTTTTGGTTCTTCTGAGGAAGACCAAAGTGTGTTCAAGCAAGTTTTTCTTACTTGTATTGAACTCACGAGAGGTCTAAACATTGTTCTTAAACACTTTTTCAATCTGCGGTACAGACGGGGTTGAGCGCTCAAGCCTCGGCCTTGAGCGCTCAAGCCTCGTTCTGGATAGTTTCTGTTTTGCCAGGTTTTGTGCCATCTCTCGGCTTTGATCATTATTTAATGGTTACCTTTGTTCATGATATTCTTAAAACAGTCTACCTTTGTTTCCAAAACACATGCATGAACATTAGCTAACCACATTATGATGATCAAAAATCAATATCTCATTTAAAATTCCATTTTAAATGCAAAACAGTGACTGGATCTTCTTTATTTACCTTTGTTCTAAATGTTTAAGATCCTGAGAATCATCGAACATCCCTTTCTAAGCCAGAAATCAGAAAGTCAAATTATGGCTTGAGCGCTCAAGTTCACTCATTTGAGCGCTCAAGCTGTTCATGGGCATTTTGTTGTTTCAATGATGGATCCTGATTCAGTGTGCTTCCAGTGTGTGTGAGTTATCATGTTCATTTAAAATGTCATTTCCAAATTGTGCTTATTATGCACTATGATGCTTCCATACAAGACATCTATTTTCCATACATTCAACGTATGATATCAATCTACTTTGCAAATCACAATTTACAAAAAAAAAAATCAAAAATAAACTATGTGGTCAATGTATATTCGTAATTCACTTCTGTGGCGTGAACCCATACACTACTGCGTGTAAATTAATAGCCAACCCCGGAAACCAACTGGAAGGAATAGGGAGGTGAACTCGCCAGACATTCATTCGATAGAATGGGTGACGGTCGGAGTGGGAACAGGTGGCGGGTGGGAATTTCTGGTGAGGCAAAGAGAGGTAGAGGGAGATATAGAGTATTAGAGCAAAAACAGCAGGTAAGCCAAAATTTTGGCCACAATATCTGGTGTACAGTACATATAGCCAACCTGTCACCATCAACACTCCAACAATCTATCCATTTTACCTTACCTCTCATTAAAATAATATTTTTTCCTTTACTTATATATATATATATATATAGGATAATGATCTAATAAGGGATCCCTTAACCAAATTTGGTGCGGACCTCACCTTTCCGAGCCAAATTTTGACGATCCGAACCGCTCAATGTATATGTACAGTTTTACCGAAAACTGTTTGGATCAAGCCCTTTCGGGTATTTTTTTTTTGAAGATTTTCCGCATAGGCCTTGGAAAATGCATTTTAAAAACATTGAGCGGTTCGGATCGTCAAAATTTGATCCGGAAAGTTGAAAAAGGGCCAAGTCCGCACCAAATTTTGTTTAAGGGATCCCTTAAGAGATCGGCTTCCTATATATATATATATATATATATATATAGGATCAACTTCTAATGAGGGATCCCTCATTTTAAATAAAATGAGAACCAAGCAAAATTTCCATTTTCTGAACTGAATTTTTACGATCCGAACCGTTAGATGTGTTTAAAATGTGTTTTTAAGGTCCATCGCGAGGATTCGTCCAAAAACAATACTCGTAAGGGCTTCATCCGATCAGTTTTTGTTAAAAACGTTATATATAGCGTTTTTAACAAAACTGATCGGATGAAGCCCTTACGGGTATTTTTTTTGGATGAATCCTCGCGGTGGACCTTAAAAACACATTTTAAACACATCTACCGGTTCGGATCGTCGAAATTTGGTCGGGAAGCATGAGGTCGTCATTTTAAATAAAATGAGGGATCCCTCATTAGAAGTTGATCCTATATATATATATATATATATATATATATATTAGTAGGACTATCAAGCTTGATATTGGAAATCATATATGGAGATGGAGGTCTATCATGGATCTGGACTGGTTTTGGGACTTTTATTTTGAAGTCATTCTGGACTTGATCAATTACTTGCTGGATATTGAACTTATTCCACCATTTGATCAAAAATTGGCGGCAAACAACATTATCGGAGATAACATATTTCCATCTAAAAATCCAAGCAACTTTATATTTTGCAATAAAAAGGAGGAGCCTAGGGAATTGATTTTGATGAAGGTTTAATTTTTGTTTAGAGTAAAAGTAGTCGACTTGATCAAGAAGATTTTTGGGAATAATGTCATTACTGGCTCCCATTTGAGACCACCAGCGAAGAAACCAAGTAGGAAACGGAGAATTGAAATTTTGATCGAACTGGAAGAACCAGGAATGGGAGAATTTTGAATTTTCAAATAATAATGCATAAGACCAGGCATTAATATAATCATAATAATTAAAAAATAATTGATTATCTGGTAGTGGTTGAAGATTTGAGGGATGACCCCATTCAGAAATACTAATTATTTTGTGGATGTAAAATGATTGGTAATTGATAATTGAGGGATGACCCCATCGTCGTCCCCTCCATACCCATCGCCGTCGCCGTCGTTCGAATCCCAGATCGTCGCCGTCGTTCGTCGTTCATCTGCCTTCGCCGTCGCCCTTTACCTTTTCCCCAGCGACCCAAAGCTCCATCGCCGTCGATCTGTTGATTGAAGCTTGAAGAGGGCAAAACTCCATCGCCAGCGACCCAAAACTCCATCGCTCCATCGCCGGTGACCATCAACAGAGCGACCCAAAACTCCATCGTCGTCCAGAATCGTTGCTCATCATCGTCGTCCAGAAGAGGGGGAAGAGAGAGAGAGAGAGAGAGAGAGAGAGAGAGAGAGAGAGAACAATAAAAAATTGGGTAGCTGATGAACAGTGATTTACACTACCTGCTGGACCTCCATTTTCTTCATCCTCTTGGCTATTTTGCCCAAATTTGCAGTTTAGACTGGCTGCTGCTGTTGCTCTTATAAAACCACAATCAGTGCAAAGTATTTGTTGTGGAAAAATAATGAGTTAGAAAGAGTATATGGAGATAGCCACGAGAGACTAGATCCAACATCCATAATTGCGAATGACCATTCTCTTATTAATTAAAACTTATCCTAACAAATATTGAAGACAAAAGGTTAAAGAGGAGAGTTGGAGGTACCAGCTGGAGAAGAGAATTATTTCTCGCTCGACTGTATGTAATCGGTCCCTGACCGGTTGCACAATCCAGGATTCGTTATCAGAAAAATCTAAAAAAATTACCGCTAACTGTAAAAATGATTTAAAATTCAATTGCGGCGATAAAATTTCTTATATAGAAAAATTAAATATTGAAAAAGAATTTACTTATGAAAAATTGGGGTTATCACACAAACCCAGAAATACAGAGTTAAGCATTAATTAAAGACAAATCACATTGTTTCATAGTTAAACATGTAATTTATAGAACCCATCCATCCACAATCCCACTCTAGGGGTAAGGGAAGGGTTTTGGTGCCCAGACCTAACTTCCCTATCTAGGTATGGATGGAGGTGGGAAGGGTTGAATAGAGATCCACTTGGAACATTATGGTTTTATTTGTACAAATTGAAAACTCAAGGTTCGATTTCGGAGACAGATAAAACTTTTGGTTTTTTTTCACTTTTATATTCAGTAAATTTTTTTAAAAAAACTTGCCACTTGTGTTTATCGTTTTCAATTGTCCTGGTCAAATAAAAGAAAATTAGCTTTCTATATTCATTAAACACACGCACCTAGAGAGAGATGCCTGCTGTATGAATTAAATAAACTGACCCTTATAAATAACAACCTAAACCGTTATTCCTAAATAGATGACCCCTTTCTTTTTTGGCCACAACAATAGTCCACCTTCCACATCTTTCCATGTCGAGACCAAAACCCATTACTCTAGTCCACTCAATCCACTGCCTATTGTTTCCCATTTCCCAATCACCTAGCAATAACCCATGTCATTTGACGAAGAGGAGGACATTTAGGTCATGGAGGGGGAGAGGTAAAATGGTAAGCTGCCTAGCTTCGTGTGTGGAAACATTGGGAGATATGAACAATTTAGATTTTTGCGAATTCATGGATTGATCATAGATGGAGCAAAAAATTTCAAGAACTTCAAGAATAATGCTACAATTGTTAGTAGTGGCTTCCCCAAAATAAAATGAGGTCATCATTTGGTAAGAATGGAAAAAATAAGGATAATGATTGAAGAGAAATGTGAGTGATGATTGAGTAATAATTAAAAAAATGGTTTGAAAACCCAAACCAAACTTGGTGTTTCCATTTGGATTGCAAAAGGAGACATGGTGGGAGGAAAGAAAAAAACAGTGTAATTTGGGCAACAGGTAATTTCGTGTCACTTTCGTGTTACGTATCAACTCACCATATTTTTTGTGTTATGTTCGGGTCGTGTCGAGTTTGTGTTGTCATGTCATGTCAAAAAGTTCTACTTTTAGGCTGTTTGATAAACTGAAAACTGAATGCTGGATTTTTTAAGTTGAAAAACTGTTTGATAAAACATATTAAGGCTTCGTTCTTCAACAGATTTTTGTTTCATAAAATTTCACATTTTATGACACCTCAATATCAATACATAAAATGTAAAAGGGATTTTATGAGAATCTCATAAAATCACTTTTACATTTTATGTGTTGAGATTGGAGTGTCATAAAATGTGAGATTTTATGTACCTAAAATCTATTGGAGAACAAGGCCTAAACATTAAATTAAAAAAATAATTTTTTGTTCTAATTGTCTATTAAATCTACTAATGGTCATCATGTATTTGTGGTAGTGGTGGAGTGGTGATTGGGTGGCAGTGGGGGTGGTGGCGGGGCGGTGTAACGGTGGCAGTGGAGTAATGGTGAGTTGTGGTGCAATGGTGGCGGTGTAGTGGTGGTAATGTGATAGTTGTGGCATGCTAGTGGTGGTGGTGGGCTAGGGGGAGTGCTAGTGGTGGTGGTGGAGTGATGGCTGTGGCATGACAATAGTGGTGGTGGTATATGGGTAATGATGATAGGTGGTGGCAGCAGTGGTGGTAGTTGTGGTGGTAATGACATGGTGGCGACGCGGCGGTGGCGATGTAGTGGTGGTGGTTGCGGTGGTGGCAGCGATGTGGTAGTGGTGGTGGTGGTGGTGGTGGCGGCGGTGGCAGTGGTGGTGGCAACAACATAGTGGCGGTGACAACAGCATAGTGGTTATAAGACATTATAATACAGCCAGAGTTAAGTAGCTGCTACTTAATTTTTATTAATTTTTTAGCCTACATTTTAAGTGGCACTTAATCTGTTAAGTAATATAAAATGTGGTTGTCAAATCTACTTAATCATTTATTACTTAATTAATTTGAGTTTTAAGCGCCGAGATTGTGTTAGTATCAAACAAGCCCTATAAATTACTCCCGGATCCGTTCCATATTATTGGTCCATTTTCACTATTTGGCACCTCTCAAAGAATTGCCTATAACTTTCAATCTATAGTTCTTCTTATATCCAATATGGATCTTATTTGATAGATCTTGATTTGTTTTATAAAACAAGATTTTTGCAATTACAAAAAACATTATAAATTGTGAAATATAGATAATTTGTTAAGTGGCACGACTGCCGAAAAAGGAACCAATAATATGGAACGGATGGAGTATTATTACTGGACAATTCATCAAACCAATGTCTAATGTATAAAATTACTCTTAAAAATGTTTATTTTCAGATTGATTATAGGGCCACTTAGCCAAAAATCCAAAACATTTGAAATTTTTAAAGGGAAGGACAATGAACTTTTGAAATCGAACATAAAAACAAAAAACATTTGACATTTTTAAATGGAAGGACAAGAAACTTGTGCAATCGAACATAAAGACAAAAAAATTAGTAAGATGTTACTAAGTTTTAAAAGTTCTAATTTCGAACATAAAATTAAAAAAATCACAACACAATCTCCGACCGACCGCCATCCCACCTCCGGCCGACCACTTCCGGCGACCAAAAAAATTAGTGAGATGTCACTAATTTTTAAAAATTCTAATTTCGAACATAAAATTAGAAAAATCACTACCCAACCTCTGGCCGACCACCACCCCACCTCTTGGCTGACCACTTCCGGTGACCAAAAAAATTAGTGAGATGTTACTAATTTTTAAAAATTCTAATTTAGAACATATAATTCAAAAAAATCACCACCCCACATCCGGCCGACCACCACCCCACCTCTGGCCAACCACTTCCGGCGACCAAAAAAATTAGCAAGATGCCACTAATTTTTAAAAATTTTAATTTCGAACATAAAATTCAGAAAAATCACCACCCAACCTCCGGCTGGCCACCACCCCACCTCTTGGCCGACCACTTCTGGCAACTAAAAAAATTAGTGAGATGTCACTAATTTAAAAAAATTCTAATTTCGAACATATAATTCAAAAAAATCACCACTCCACATCCGGCCGACCACCACCCCACCTCTAGTCGTCCATTTCCGGTGACCAAAAAAATTAGTGAGATGTCACTAATTTTTAAAAACTCTAATTTCGAACATAAAATTCAGAAAAATCACCACTCAACCTCCGGCCAACCACCACCCCACCTCTTGGCTAATTGACTGACGACTTCTGCCAACCAAAAAAAATTAGTGAGATCTAACTAATTTTTAAAAATTCTAATTTGAACATAAAATTCAAAAAAATCACCACCCCACATCCGGCGGACCACCACCCCACCTCTTGGCCGACCACTTCTGGCAACCAAAAAAAATTAGAGTTTTTGGTTTTTTGTTTTTAATTTAACAACTATGTAAGTTTGTCCATCCAATGTATTTTAGTTTAAAACCTAATACCGGTCATTCCAAGTTTCGTTAAAAATTTATTGTACAGAATAAAAGAACGTCGCCTGCAATTTTAGATTACGACTTTTATGGTGATAGCACGATAGGTTTTATATTTTGCGTTTAAAATAGTTACAGATGCACAATATGCATTTACGTAATTATATACTACTATCATAGTTTTATAATTGCATGTATCGGTTGATCAAAAAGTATAGTACACGTACATGATAACCCTTTTGATCGTATTTTGCAATTTATAATGACATAATTAATAGGGCCACTTATTGTGTCTTTGTGTTTGATTGCAAATGTTTCTTGTTTTTATGTTTGATTGCAAATGTTCCTTGTCATTCCCTTTAAATAGGCAAAATATTGCGTCTTTAGGTTTGATTGCAAATGTTCCTTGTCCTTCCCTTTAAATAGGCAAAATATTGTGTATTTATGACTAATTATTCCTTGATTATATAGATCTATTCTATTTTTTTTGTCGGGCATCTAATTATATAGATCTTATATAGATCTATTCTAGGGGGGAAAGAAAAACCGAAAAACCGAAAAAATCGAAAAAAACCGACCGACCGGTTCGGTTTTTGGTCGGGGAAAAGTTGTGTCGGCTGACTTCGGGCCGAACCGAAAAATTATCGTTTAGGTCTCGGTTTCATGGAAATTGGTTTGGACCGAACCGAAATCATGCCAATTTGGACCGAATTACCCCAAAACCACCCCTATTTGGACCGAAAATCCAAAAAAACGATCTTTACCCCCCAAAAATAACAAATCCTAGCCGTCCATCTCAATCTTAACGCTGGACCGAAAAAACCGAAAAAATAAAAAAAACCGAACCACCCCGAACCGATCGGTCCATTGTTTTTTTCGGTTGGGATCGGTTCCCAGCAAAACCACACCGAACCGATCGGTTCGGTCCCGGACACCCCAAAAACCGAACCGAACCGACCGATTTTCACACCTAATCTATTCTATTTTTGTATTAGACATGCCCACCCCGAAGTGTAATGATATCTAAGGGCAATGATGTAATTTTAGTAGTTCCATTTCCTCTGCAAAGAGAGACACTAACAAGGGAAGGTGTGCGCAATTCACCCACGAAAAGATAGAAGTGACAGACGGAGGAATTAGAACGAGGATGTCGGCGCTTAATGACCCCGAGAATCATCTGCACGCAGCAAATTCACGGCAACAACAATACCCAGAACAAGAAGTAGAAGAAGAATATCATATGGGTAACGGTAAGTGTCGAAATCCCCTTCACTTTTTCCTAGTAGCAGTCTACTGCTATCTATCTATACCTGTAAATTTAGTACGCACACAAAAACGAAATTCATAAGATAGAATAATGCTCTGATTTCGAAACCAAATTTTGTTTCAGTGAGAGAGTAAAAACCCTAATTCCAAATTCGCCTTTCTTCCGCGAGTGAAGCAACACATTGCCAGATGTGTATTTCTGTATGCATATATATACACGCGAGAGAGAGCGCCCTAAATCCGAAATCGCCTTTCATCGGTGAGAAGCGTGGTTACATCTATGTGTCTGTTCAAATATCCGTTCAGGTATTTTTGATAACTCGGTATATGGCCGATGATGGATTAATCTTTACTAGTTATTTATTTAAGGGTGCGGAACCCTTTTTCCGCCCTTTTTAGTTGTCAAATACATGGAAGTAAGAAAACTAGGGTTTGAACCAAAAGGAGGCATATGTGACACATTTACATCTATTTTTCAGTTAAATTCAACTAAGATATTTAGATTTCTTGATTGGGTGGGGATAACGTACAAATCTTCGGTATTTATTGGTGCAGATAACGGCTGTGGTGGGAATTCCGAAATCAATACCGAGATGGGGTGGTATATTCTTGGTGAAGCTCAGCAACACATTGGCCCTTATGCTTTATCTGAGTTGCGTGGTAAGCCTTCCATCCATCTAGTGGTGGTTGCAAATCTGGATAAGTAGAATGTCATCAACTTGTATGACTTGCATTTTTAATGGATAGTCATATGCCTGAGAAGAATGTCTGTCCTTCAATTTTGTTAATACGCGGTGTTTTTTTCTGGTTATTTAATTTGCTGTCCTTGAATTCTCAAATGCCTACAGATTTTTATTTTCTCGTTTCTTGAATTTCAGTTATTCTGGTACCGAATAGAACAGTTTTGGAATTATTGTTCCATCAATATTGTGTTCAAAAGGTCTTACGAGCTATTGAACCATCTACTTAAGCTTCTTTACTTCACCTGGACAGAACACTTTCTGAAAGGGTACCTCACTGAAAGTACACTACTGTGGTCTGAAGGAAGGAGTGATTGGCAGGCTTTGTCTTCAATTCCTGAGTTGATGACTCAAATTTCTGAAACGGGTACTGCTAGCTTGATTTGGGTGACAATTTATCCTTTTATAGTTCTGGTTCCTGATTTGTGGTTTGAATGTGAGGTGTATATTGCAGTGCCTTCCCACTACGATGATGAATTTGAAAGATGGCAAAAGGAAGTGAGAGAGACAGAGGCAGAAGCTGAGGCAGAGCTTATGAAGCACGACCCTCTTGCTGGTAATGACGATCCAGACAGGCCTTCGACGCCACCAGAGGGTGAGCACGAATTTACCGATGATGATGGAACGACATACAAATGGGATCGGGGTCTGAGAGCTTGGGTCCCTCAGGTACGCACTTGGTCATATTTGTTAATTGAATAGCTGTATCAAGAAAAGCGTCAGATGGGGCACAAACTTGCACACTCATTCCATAGACAAAGCCAAATGAACAACTGTATCCACACGGCCTACATGATTTTACGAACTTATAACTTCCCCAATACCAACACAAGAATTCAAAAAGCTGTGGAAATGTCATTTCCAGTTTTGTTTTCTGTGATTTGATTATGCCCAAGCTCATTAAGCATTTAACTTTTTTTTTTGATCGAAAAATGAAGCATTTAACTTATTACCGGGAACATGGAAAAATTTATTAAATTTTCGTTTGAAATGTAGTTGGTTTTTTTACTCTTAATTTCAGAACTCAGCTTAACTCATTTCAACAAGCCTCGACTCCACTTGATTCTGCTGGTCAGCATAATTTCTCAGCAATGCTCTAGTTAATCATGCCATTCTCATTACCCCACGTGTCTTCAGCATTCCTCCATACCTAAATGGATCAAAGCACTCCTTAATGGCGGGCTCTTTGGTTTTTACTAGGCACATGTCTATACCATCTCAAATGGCTTTCCACGACATATCTTCAATTGGTGGCGCATCTAGGATGTTTCAGTGGAATCATTTATTTTGGTTTTGCTTTTTTATTGTAACCCCACCTGTCCATCTCAAACTTTTGGTTTAAGTTACACGTCCCATTCAATATAATTGCTCAAGCTCGGAATACGAAATATTATAGTACTTAAATTGATAAATACTATCCCTGCACATGGATGCATCTATGTAAGCATAAGTAACTGTTGGCATCTAATCATATTACGTTCGTAGTCTATTTGCATCATCATGAATCTCGTGTCTAATCCTTTCTCCAGCTGCGGTGCTTTTGCATTAATCATGCAAACATAGCTATCGTATTAGGATTTGATGGTAGCTGGACTAATTTGATATTTTTCAGGGTAACATAATAACAGATAGTGAACACTATGGGCCAGATGAGATGACTTTCCTAGAAGAAGAGGAAGTCTTTCCAACAGTAGAGGCAGTTGGTGCCTCAGTAGAGGCCGTTGGTGCCTCTGTAATGGAAGAGCTAAATGATAACAGTGAAGTTTTGGAAACAAATCGTAACACCAAGAGAAAGTTGCCTGATAAACCTGTTGAAAAGAAGGTTCTTTCTTTTTTCCCATTTATTTGACTTAGAATTACTATTCACAATGTAAATGGATACATCTTTTCTTTAGTGCCCCTTACGGTACCAAATTGTATTACTGTGAGTATGGAGAGCGGATCTACTTCGCACATAAGTGTTTGGTTTCCTCAATTATCGCTTTAGAATTTAGAATTCCCTACTAAATGATATATGCCTTTTGGTTATTTAATAGTTTCACCTTTTTATTTTATAACTCTTCTTTTTATATTGCAGGAAGCTAACAAACCTCCCGACAGTTGGTTTGAGTTAAAAGTAAACACACATGTTTATGTTACTGGACTCCCTGATGACGTTACTTTTGATGAGGCAGGCTTTACTTCTTATTTCTTGATTTCTGTTCATTTATTGCAGCTATTATGCATGACTTGGCAGGAATATTTGCTAATCTAATCTTTCATTTGTCGAATGGTATTTCCTATAAATTGGGGAACACTGATTTAGCAAAATTGTTTGCAGGTTGTGGAAGTCTTTTCGAAGTGTGGGATAATAAAAGAGGTAGGAAATCTATCGTTTGTCGTTGATGAACTTTTATATATTCCTTCATTTGGACTGAAAATCTTTTTTGCTCTGAACTTATAGTTCAAGCCACGGAACTCAGCTGAGCACAGTTATTATTCAAATTATTGTCAGCAGTGCTCTGAGGATAGGTTGCAGAATTTTTTTTCTGTACAAAACATTTTTGAGGCAACAGTCGTCGAGTTCACCTCGGTCATACTGATCACTAGATGTTTTCTGTATTTTCTTTTTGTTACAATATTTGATGATGCACCAGGTACAGTTGTGTTTGTAGGAGCAGCATCTTAAGTGTGGACTTTGGACTGTCGGTAACCTTACTATGTGATGAGCGTTGAATGTTCCACTGGTTTTTGTGTTTGGTGGATTTCCACTGGTTTTTGTGTTTGGTGGATTTGCCCTTACTAAGTGCTGAGCGTTGAATATTCCACTGGTTTTTGTATTTGGTGGATTTGCATGGTTAGATGTAACAATTGGAAAATGCCAACTAGTTCCCCCATATGCATTTTTAAGCATTAGTTAAGAACCTCAAACGTGGCTGTACATTCATCACAAATGTTGGGTAAGTCACAAATATACAATCATATAATTCATTGCTAACCAATGCGCACATGTTAGCAAGACACATAAAGTACTTCCATTTTGAAGGTTTTGGATTTTGGTCAAAGGGATATGACCCTTAATAATGAGAACATGTTATAATTGAATTTCCCTCGAACTCAACGTACCAAAAAAAAAAAAGAACGTACCAAAAAGAATTTCAATTTGTTCATCAAAGTTTTAATTGAGTTGATTTGTTCCTCAAAGAATTACTTAAAGTTTCAATTTAGTCCTCAAAATTTTATTTGAGGTGATTTAGTCCTTGAAGTATTCAACCTGTAAGTCCTCTGCAAAAATATCTGTCGGATTACAAATTACAACTACAAAGACAAAAGCTTTATTAAATGGTATAAAAGCCCACAACAATTCTTAACAATCTTATATTAGGTTTTACTTACTGTATCATAGTTTGGTTTCTTGGTTTCTAGCAAGGTTCTAGAACTCGCTACGTGCTCCCAGGGTGGCCGGGCACCTTCTAGCTTCCAGGGCCGAGTACTCGGCCCCTAGTCGGGCAATTAGTCAGTCTAGTCAGGCTAGTCAGCGAGGGGCCTTTTAGCGCCTAGGCGGCGTGTACTCGACCTTCCAGACCTTCTTTTAGAACACTGGTTTCCAGCTTGACTACCATACAAAAATATTTATGGGCATGAGATATATTGAAGAATCACAATAAAAATTATAATTAATAGAACTTCTCTGCAAATCAAAATTGAACGAAATGATAACAAAAAGATAAAATATAATCTATTAGAAACAATAAGCAAAATAAAGCATATAATTTTGGTAAAGAAAAACCAATAACGGAAGCAGAAATCGAATCAACACCTCTACATATTCTTTCTTACTCAACATAGGAAATCAACACCTCTACATACTAATATACGCAGAAGAAGAAGGAAATATATTTATAGTTATCTTTAAATAAACTTGAAGAAGTCATATTTGAAACAGACATAATAAATCTACTATTGCAAATATGTTAAGACTATTAAGACCAGTTAGGTTGATTAAGTAGAATTTTAATAATACTGGCTAGGATGACGCCTCTTACCCATTAAAAAAATTAAAATGTCTAGACTTCTCAGGAAAGTAAATATACACTTATAAACTTTAGAGGTACAATACATAGACATATAAACTTGAAGGACTGCTTTGTAATTAGGAATCAAATTGAAACAAATCAAAATCCTTTTTAAGTATGAAATTGAAACATTTAAAAATGTAAGGACCAAGTTGAAACCGAAATATAGCCATAAGGACGGAATTGGTACATTTTTAAATATATAAGGGCCAAATTGAAACCATGCTATAATTATAGGGACTAAACTAGCAGATAAGCCATTTTAATTCGATGGTTTCTATTTCAAGTGAAGAGACATGAGGACACAACCATGTATCTATGAAGCATAGATACTCATACGGGATATGGATATGGTAGGATGGGAATATAGCGATACGAATTTAAAAAAAATAATAGAATATGGGTATGGTAAGGATACGTTAGACTAAAATACATTATATATTTTTTAGCATTGCATGACGCATAATTATGAGGATGATAAGAAACATTGTACTCTTTGTGCGCAAATTCGTTGTCCAAGTTTACGTGATTAATTGTTGAAGTCCAATTTTATTGGAAGACATGCATAACACAATAAAGATATTAGAAAACTATCCAAAAAGGTGATATACTATTTTCATTTCACTACACAGACTTCTAATACCCTTTTTTTAATCCAAAAGAAAAGTACTCCAATAGAAGTCTATGTTTTATCCATTTGTTACTCAGATACTATGCAAGAGTGCCAAGATCTTCATTTCAAAAGTTGGAAAAATGAACTTGTGTCATGGATACTTCTAGGATAGGTATATCAGTGAGTGTCGATGCAGTATCAACTTATCATATAAGTATTAGTGCTTCATAGCCATGTATTGACGAAGCTCTTGTTCAATTCAAGGGGCTTTTTTAATCCGACTCCACATGATACAATTATGTTGTTATAATCTTTCCACTTTATGAGAGTTCCGATCCTAAGTAAAAGAAACATGACCATTTAGTTTCTTATTTAGGTTTGAAAGTTAGTTCCCTAAGGTCTCCTGCATTGCTATAGCACTAAAATTGTTTCTGTGCCAACGTGATTTTAGCAAAAGATGTCTGGCCAGCGTTGCCTTTCAATAACATAATTCCGGTATCGTACGTGAGTGGTTTGATAGGATGTTGGAGTTTTTGGACTGATATGGAGTTGATGGTGGTGACTTCACCCACGTTTCCATTCCCGTATGTTGATAAATGTGCTGGTTGGTTTGCAACCCTTGGTCTTCTTCCTTTTCACACATGCCCTTCTAATACCAACCAAATTCTGGCTTGCATGTTTATGTGATTGTTCTCTGCAAAGGCCATCGCCTAGTGATTGATCTGCCAAATGGGGGTGCTGGGATGGAAAAAAAAATGTAGGATCATCATGTTTCTCTGCACTTGTAACTTATATCTGTACTGTTGGTTCATGTTACATAGCTGTAGGTATTTGCGCTACTACTATCAAGTAAATACAGAGTTTTTTTTTTTTTTTTGTGTGTGTGTGTGGATAAGCTACTACTATCAAGTAGATAATGAATCTAATACCTTGCTTTTTTGAACTTTTAGGACCCTGAAACCAAAAAACCTCGTGTGAAGATCTATGTTGACAAAGAAACAGGAAGAAAGAAGGGGGATGCCCTTGTATCGTACCTCAAGGTATTGTTTTGATCGCCACAGACTGCTGCGTGTGCAATGTCATTTAGTCAGATACTTATTCATGGTAATTTCATAATATCTTTGTGTGTCTTAGGATCCTTCAGTTGCTCTGGCTGTCCAACTTTTGGACGGTACACCTCTTCGGCCTGGTGGTAAAATTCCCATGTCAGTAACTCTAGCCAAATTTGAGCAGAAAGGTGAGATTTGTGGCCATCAATTATTCTACCAAGCAAAAAAATTATTTCCTGTTGCTTTTTTGAAGTTATGATAGACGAACATTTTGTGATTTGTTGACAAGATTGATTTGAGCTTTTGGGATGGTCTTATTGTACTAATACATTACCATTCCACGTCCCCAGGGGATAGATTTATAGCTAAACAAGCAGACAAGAAAAAGAAGAAAAAACTTCAGAAGGTTGAACATAAGATGCTGGGCTGGGGTAAGTTCTTATCTCAATAGTTACACTGCATGCCAGCCTTTGCGGCAGTTCCGTTTGTTTTTATGTACTTAAATAGGAGCCTTTTCTGAAACAGAAACGCTATTATATATTTTGTGCTATTATGTGTTTTTTTGGGAGCTATTTCTGGAACAAACTGCTACTTCCAGTTTACTTGTTTGCCTTTTCCTTTCTCAACAAGTTTTCTTCATTTTCACATGCTTTGGTTGATTTCGCTTTTGGAAGCCTTTGTTCTTTGAACTCATTCTTGTTTGTGATAGCCAAATGAGCCGACTCAGGTTTGGTACCCTTGAGTCGCACTTCCTCAGTAACACAAAGTACCAAAAGCTAGTTAACGCTCCACTTAGCTTCTTGTGAATTGTAGTTCAGTGGAAAAGTCTCAAAAGATTTAGGAATAGAGTAAATCACCATATGCACCAAGAGGTCATCATCAAATGCTAGCCCCTGCTCCCTTAGGCCATTAGCCAACCTACACATCTTATAGATGCGCTCCGTCACTAAACCAATAGCATCATAACGGGTAGACATTGAGTGCTGATTTTGCAAGAAGATTGGGCACCTGAAGGACTGCCATGGGTTTAAGAACTGGTTGAAGAAGAACCAATCAGGTATGGACATTGCGATGATGATTTTTGAGTCCAACTTGGTAAATGTTCTGGAAAATACTATGGCTATCAGACTAATTCATGCATTGATTGGTGAGGTCATTCAAGGTGGCATTCCAACAAAAAGACACTTCTTGAATTGGTTAAGACACAGTTTGTTGGTACCAAGAAGCAATTGCAGTACTGCTATCTAACAGGGCTCATGACCACTTGAGTTTTTCAAAGCTTGTTGTAATTCAAGTATTAGTTTTATGTATGTACAATATAAGGTGCATGGACCAAGTGGGAGATTTTTCTAACAAATAAAGAATATTTATTTTTATCTGGTCCTAGGCACTTTGTTTTCTAAAACTGGATTGCAATGTAGTTATTGGACTTAATGGATTGGGTTAGGGATGGCAATGGGGCGGTTCGGTTATTGGTATAACCGAACCCATTACCTGAACCCAGACTGGTACCCATAACCGAACCGAAAACCGTTCGGGGAGGGGTTCTTGAAACCGTAACCGAACCAAACGGGGTTCGGGTAATCCCTGAACCATTTGGGTACCCGAACCAGAGATTCAAAACCAACAGCAATTCTACAAAATCTCTGAAGAGAGAAAACAACAACATCAAGCCAAAATTAATAAAGTGGAAAACAAAAATCTAGCCATAGCCTTCAAAATCAATGAAGTGAAAACTGAACGAGTTAGTGTAGATTATCAGTGACGGTCCACTAACAAGTCAAAAGATCAATCACAAAGAAAACAACTGATAAGATCTATAATCCAGCACTAAAAGCCTCATAACGAGACATAAAAACGAAGGAGATTGAGTAATCCTTGCCTGATTTGAGGGAGGCTAGCGACATCAGATTTGATCTTGGAGAGCTTTTCGGTATCCGTGGGGCTCAAAGTAGCAGGAGCAGCCATTGGATCTTCGATCTAGAGGGAGAGGGAGGGAGAGGGAGGGAGAGAGAGAGAGAGAGAGAGAGAGAGAGAGAGAGAGAGAGAGAGAGAGAGAGATGATCGCCTCTCTCAGCTCTCTAGATCTGTTTCCTAACCCTAAAATGACAATAGTGCTATATATAACAGTATATATAGTAGGGGTAATATGTTATTAACATATACTACAGGGGGTTAATGTGTAATTAAAATTTCGGTTCGGTTTGGGTATCAGCTCAACCCAGAACCGAACCGCACCCGTTCGGTTATTTCAAATCAGAACCCATACTCGTACCCGCGGGGAATATTTCGGTTATAGTTCGGGTAAAAAAACCGGTTACGGTTTGGGTATCCATCGGTTCGGTTGCGATTGCCATCCCTAGATTGGGTCATGCTTGTCAATAATATTTGGGGAGATAATATCTTAACTGTTGATTTTTTTGTTTTTGTTTCCATGATGGGAAGACATGGTGTATCCATTGTAGAAATGACGTCCCCCTGAGGTTATTTGGTATTAGCTCATTGTATAAAAGGGACTAATGTTCTGGAGAATCCCATTGTTGAAAAAGGAAATAACCATCGGAATGGGTAGAAGCTTTCTAGGTTCTTGATCTCTCAAGCTAAAGATGATGAATTTCACTCCAGTTATGAGCGAATTCCTCCCTTCTCTCTCATTGATAGATGATTTCTGTGAGATATACCTAAGAGTTAGTATTTTCCCCAACATTTTGGTATCACTTTTGACACATTCCTATCTTCAAGCTTGAGTTCTCTAATCTTCTGAACCATTCCTCTTAAGATGTTGGAGAGGACACAAACATAGATTGCTTGCGGCTCTTCATAGTTGAGATGAAAGCTTTATAAATCCTTAAAGTTCCGGATCTTCATAGTGATATGCATGACCTATCAAGCACAGGTACTCCAAAAATGTTGCCGTACAAGTATGGCTTTTGTGACGACCCGACCCGGAGCTGCACCCTAAGGAGTCCAATCCGAGCCAAACACGCGGCTATAGGCCCACAGCCAACAGCTCACATTGCTAGCAAATCATTTAGCCAATAAAACAAACTCAATTCCTTAGCAATTTAAGGGTTTACTATCTTAACAACTAAACAACGGAAGACATTTGAAATTTAACAACATTACAGCTAGACAAGCTATTAAACAAGACCGTGTACAAACTACACTAAAACTCCACATCAACCACTAGCGTGATGCTCCAGCCCAAGAGCCCCGAGCGGGGATACAACACACGGACGCCTAACAGTGGACATCATCTCTAACCTGAAAAACTGGAATCCCAAGAGGATTCCAAGAGTGGGTAAGTCAAAGGTATTGAGCAAAGAACACACATTCTTACTATAACATCAAGTAATTAAATTGAATTCGTAACTTCCAACCCAAATATTATTTACACAGGTTGTAACCCAACACGACACGAAGTCTACTGACACGAAGCCAATATCAGGACGCAATTGTCCACACGGCATAAAGCCCCAACACGACACGAAGTCTACTAGGCACGAGGCCCCATCACGACACGAAGTCTACTAGGCATGAAGCCCAATCACGGCACAAAGTCCGTACACGCACTTTAGCAAGTTCAATTCAGAATGAGATACACTTATGAGTCAACCACTCACCTTGGTCTCCAAAAGGAAGACACGACTATGGTTTTGGCACATCGGATGTGCCCGTTCCGATCTCTGTAATAAGTATTCACCATTAGCACAACAATCATTCTTGTTTACAGTGAAACATCAATTATGACCAAATACACAATCCGACACCCTTGCGGTCCACGAATTTACAGAGTTAATCCACTCTTCCGAATGTTCCAATATTTTTACCACACCTCCTAGACATATACAAAAACACCATATTAATAATTTAGAATTTTCAGAGCTATGCAACTATTTCCAATTAATTAACGATCGAACCAAAAACCTGCGGCAGAATCTGCAGACAGATTCACAACCAACTTCAAATTGAAAACTGCTATTTCTGGAAAATAATTAAGCTACATGTCCTATCAATTCTAAAAGCCTCACGAGTATACTTTGCAACGCAACAAGCGGATCGAAATTCCAAGTTTCCTAGAACTAAATAGAGCTATTCCCATAAGACGCGGCAGTGCTGTCAGCACTGCGAATCCACAACAGCAGTTCGGTAAAGCATTTTTCATATTTTCTGTGCTTCGCGTAAAATTCTGAAAATTTAACACAGCATATATGACATGGATGGGTAGCTACAGTAAAAATTTCAGAAAATTACGAGTACTAGAACCACGACTAAAAATTCATCAAAAAACATGGCAGATTCGACCTCACTCAACACCAATCTGCTCAACCACAATCTGTACGAGTTTTATGAAATAAAACCCATGTCTAACACAAATAAGCAAGAAAACCCTTCTAAGCTTCCATCAAAATGGTTTCCAGGAGAATCCAACCCAAAATCTATTCTTCTCTAGTTACAAAAACTTGAAGCGAAAAGCATGTAATTTTACCTTAGCTTGACGACCCTAGGAAGAATCCTTCTCAAAATTGAAGATCAACTCTCTCCTCTATGCTCTCTCACCTCCCCAGCGTCTCTCTCTCTCAAAAGATAGACATCAGGTGTACACATGCACCCTTACACGTACACACCAGCACTTACACTTTTTTTTTCTTACAGACCAAACCCTTTAGTTTTGGAAAATCACATTTAAGTCACCCATAAATGAATCTTGCATTTCCTACGCATGAACTACTGTTTTTTTTTTTTTAAGGATTGGGTCCCACAAGTACCCTAAAACGCGGTCCATAACTACGAGCATATAAATGAGTCGCCAGGCATCACATAAAAATGCACAAAATATTTAAACTAAGTCGGGGTGTTACAGCTTTGGTAAGGCAAAATACGTACATGTATGCTGAATCATATCGGGTACGTCTTGGTATCCATGTATGGCGCCGGTACCCATGGGTACAGCCATACGGGATGGGTACGTCGATGGTTATGACACCAGCACGCCTGTTCTCTCTCTCTCTCTCTCTCTCTCTCTTGGTAATTTTTTATGTACTAGAAACTTAACTATTAATGTGAATAACTATTTTTTCCGTCTCATTCTTATTTCATATTTTTTTGATTTATCTTTACTATACTTTCTTATTTGCAAAAGAAAGAGGGAAAAAATTCAGTATGGAAAGTATAAGTTTAATATGTAGAGGTGGGATGTCCATGAGTAAGGCCATGTTTTTCTATAGCATGCTAGAAATATACAAAGTTATATAAAAAATACCTGCTTACCCTCGCCGTACCCTAACCCTACATTTTTAGGTTTTTGCCGTGCCCCGCACCCGTACCCATACCCGCGCTTCATATGTTTTCCAAGTACCGAGAAACAATTCTTTTGCATGAATACAATATACAGTAGAAATTTGAAAATGAAATATTTAGAAGATAGTCAAGCATGATAGTAGTTGGAACTTTGGATTTGACCAGAAAAAAATATCTTACTTCTCATTGATAGATATTTCACCTTATATATCCCAACAAGGACAAATTAATTACCCATTCCCATTCCCATTCCCATTCCCATTGTTGACATTGAAAGATCAAACAAGAAAGTATCGTCCCTTAAGTTTCACCAAAAAAAAAAAAAAAAACTCAAAACCGAAACTATGTTCATGGTAGTATCTCTCTCTCATCTCTCACCAACATACAAAACAATCTTCACTTGGTATCCATGTATGGCGCCGGTACCCATGGGTACAGCCATACGGGATGGGTACGTCGATGGTTATGACACCAGCACGCCTGTTCTCTCTCTCTCTCTCTCTCTCTCTCTCTCTCTCGGTAATTTTTTATGTACTAGAAACTTAACTATTAATGTGAATAACTATTTTTTCCGTCTCATTCTTATTTCATATTTTTTTGATTTATCTTTACTATACTTTCTTATTTGCAAAAGAAAGAGGGAAAAAATTCAGTATGGAAAGTATAAGTTTAATATGTAGAGGTGGGATGTCCATGAGTAAGGCCATGTTTTTCTATAGCATGCTAGAAATATACAAAGTTATATAAAAAATACCTGCTTACCCTCGCCGTACCCTAACCCTACATTTTTAGGTTTTTGCCGTGCCCCGCACCCGTACCCATACCCGCGCTTCATATGTTTTCCAAGTACCGAGAAACAATTCTTTTGCATGAATACAATATACAGTAGAAATTTGAAAATGAAATATTTAGAAGATAGTCAAGCATGATAGTAGTTGGAACTTTGGATTTGACCAGAAAAAAATATCTTACTTCTCATTGATAGATATTTCACCTTATATATCCCAACAAGGACAAATTAATTACCCATTCCCATTCCCATTCCCATTCCCATTGTTGACATTGAAAGATCAAACAAGAAAGTATCGTCCCTTAAGTTTCACCAAAAAAAAAAAAAAAACTCAAAACCGAAACTATGTTCATGGTAGTATCTCTCTCTCATCTCTCACCAACATACAAAACAATCTTCACTTGTTTTGCCTTTTCCCTCTTGCTTTTTTTATCCTCCTATGTGCTTGTGCTTTTGCTTGCTCCATTGGAGAAACTTGGCTACTTGGAGGTGGAGATGATGAAGAACCAATCATAGATGAAGTAGAACATGGTGGAACTGAACCACTTGAAACAACATTAAGTTCTGCTGAAATCGGGACTGACCATCTTCACTATTCGAAAGAGATACCCTCTCACCCCTCCATTGTTGCGGCATCCTCTTCAATGTTTGGTTCTTCAGGATTTGCATCCCAATTCTTGAATTTTTCATAATCGTCTCTGTACCTTGATAGCAACCTGTGACTGTAGTGCACAAATACCAATCAGGAGGGAAGTTAGTGATAGATTTATTCTGGTGTTGGTATCCATGTAGAGGTGGTTCTCTTATTCAATGCAACACGCCTCTCCCTCACCCAAGAAGGAACTTCATTATAGATATTCTCAATGTGATAGAACTCCCAAACCAGAGATGCATTGGCAGGGCGATGTCATGATTTTACTCCAACCCATGTTAACCAACCAATACACTCATTCATGTCCGCAAGTTCGTTAACAAACACGTTAATATGTGCTTGTCCACGCAATTGACAAAAACCTAACTTGGGAGCTCTAGGTCAAACAGAATTCTGTGAAATTGGGATGTTTAGACAAGATTCTTCTGGTAATTTGTGGTTCCTCTTGTATGACTGACCCCAGGGGGAAAAGTTGTATCATAGATTCAGAGATGGGAAGTTTTTTGTTTTTTTTTTAATGAGCAGAAAACCTGAGAGCATTAATATAGTGGGAACATGATGGGGTTTTCTTCCTTGTGTTGTAATACACAATGCGATGGGGTTTGGCTCTGCTGTGAATTTAGTCTTTCATTGTGTTTTTTTGGTCTAGTGAACTTTTCGAAATCTTGTTTAGAGGAGGGCTACAAACAGAGGAATATCGCATGAAAATTGAGTAAAGATGTACATTTAAGACAAAATGCCTCTTAAAAAATGCTTTTTTCAAGTTAAATCAGCATTTTTTCCTAAGTGGACTTTTTGTTCAGTTTCTTTTTTTCTGTATTCTGATTTTTGGATGAATTTAGACTAATTCCCTAAAATTAAAAATTAGAAAGTCACTAGGTTGAAGTTCAAAAACTTGAATAGCTTGGCTAACTTTGTTTACAGTTTTCTCCCCTCTAAGTTTCATCAATTTGTGGTTTTCCATGTCATATTATAGCTCTATTATTTAATCTACATAAAAACATAGTTCTGTATGTTGATCTTATATTTTGCGATTTTCATATTTTATGAATAATTTTTTAATGGTATCTATGCCCCTCTTAAGTTTCATTGTGTACTACTTATTATGTGATGTGCCATTCATCACCTGATACTTTGTGTTTTGATGTTTAGGTGGTCGGGATGATGCAAAAGTGTCGATTCCAGCTACTGTTGTTTTACGTAATATGTTCGTTCCTGCAGAAATGAGGGTAATGATTTTGTAGAACCCAACCACTTCTCCCAAAGGCAGAACAAATAGTAATACGATTAAAAAAGATTCGAGACGAGGATTATGCTAAGGCTCTATACCCGTTATAGAAGCTTAGTGAAATCTGTAATTTGGTAAAACTCAGGATTCGAATAATGTTTCCATGATCTATGCGTATTTTGCTTTTTTCTAAAGTTGTGAAGTACCTGTGTGATGTATGAAACACTTGACATGAGTATGTGTCCAATATATGTTGTTGGACCCAATAGTCACGTTCAACTGTCCAAGGATTGGGGTAGCTGTGTTAACTTATCATTACATTCAACTGTTCAAGGACGGGGGTAGATGTGTTAACTTATCGAAACAGGAAAAGAAATTTGTGCACAAAGATTTCCATTTTGTGTGTGACCTACTCTAGACTTCCAGAGCGTCGTTGGACTATGAATTAAGATTAATTTGACACTTGGATAGTTTACTTACTGTCCTCCACTTGTATCGGGGCCCTGTGAAACAAATCTACCTGTTGATGTAAACATATTCTCATACCCAGCCCCACTAAGGTCCATCTTAACCAAACCTACATATTGGAAGGATAAGGGTGGGAAAGACAGTTGTTTAGGTAAAGACTCTTTGGCTTTAGAACATTTGACCAACTTGTCTTGCTATTTTGGAATATGGTGATTGAAGATGGACAAGTTGCCACTGTACTGGAAAAAATTGCTATTACTTCTTTTTTTCCCTTTTTCTTTTTTGTATTTATCATGTGTATATGTTACAAAAACTTGATTTTCTTTAATTTACTAAGTATAATTGCTGCTATTTTGTTTGTAAGGAATGGAAAGTTTAGTTTTCTAAATACTTGTCTGTCCCAAAAAATTTAGTTCATTGCAAAAAGTTTTGCAATTTTCGGATAGAAAAATAACTACTTCCGTGCATAATTTTTTATTTATTTTTGCACAGAATTAAAGATCTCAATTAGTTCTGTAAATGGACGCCAAAAAATCCAAAAAATTATGCACGAAAGAAGTTAGTTTTTTTTTTATCTGAATCGCACAACTTCTCTTAGTGGACTAAACTATTGGGAAGGAGGGAGTATTACATGTTCGTTTGATTATTCTATAAAAATATAGTCCTATGAGGTGACGCTCTTCTCATTTTTCAGTCCGATGAGAATCTTTCTTCCGAATTAGAGGCTGATGTTCTGGAGGAATCTCAGAAGCTTGGGCCAGTGGAATCCGTGAAGGTATTGTACCGTTAAGAGGAACATGTTTGACTAGTGTACTAATGTCATTTTCTTCACTATCATGAATGTTATATTTGCTCATCTCCAACCTCCAATCTTATTGACAACATCCACATGGAGGATTTACAAAAAAATTGAATACTGGTTAACTAAGGTAGACTTTGCTATTATAGTACAATATATACCTTTGCTGATATTAGTTTAGAGAACAGTTATTCACCGATGATTTGATTTACGTATGAACCACAGAAAGTGTTCTGTTATAGGATTTTAACCCGATAAACTTAAAGGTGGAAGAGGTAGAAGTTGAAAGAGCAGTGAGATTGACGCTTGACTGCTGCAATCATCATGGTTGAGTGTTATACTTCAGTAGGTATTGGTCATATATAGGTTAGGGATTGGGGTACTTCTGGGTATGGTGAAACTATAGGGAAACATATCTGCACGTGTTTAGTGTACCGGGTATGCATGTGGAAGTACCATGCAAAGCACTGGTACCGGTAGGTTACAGGTACGAGTATGACATGGTTTTGGAAGGACCCATGCTTCATAGGTTGTAGTCTCAATCAAAATGTATATACGTTCTTTTATTCATTGAAGCATATTAAGGCAGAACCTAGGGCTAATCAGAGACAGCTGGCAGAGACCCAGCAAGCGAGCAGGAAATCACAGGCGAAAAAGCGGCGTATGTTGAAGTGAGGACATAAGGCTTAGAACCAAGCATAACCAGCAGGCAGGGAAGCATAATGTGAAACCGAGATAGCTCAAGTAAATCTTCTGTTTTGGGGTTTCTGTCTTCGAATTGGATATACGGTACAATATGCCTCCTCTGTTTGTTGGATTTTCAGGATCTTCCTATTGGATATATCTATTACAATATCTCCTCCTCTGTTTGTTGGCAGCCTTTGTAGGGCCCAGGATCTTCCTATTCTGAGGTGGTGTCTGCACCTTATTATCAAAATTCTGAAGATTGTCCCCATCGGTGCTGTACAAACTAGTTGTTCCAAGCAAGGTTGAGAAATGATTTACCTGGCTTGTGGATGGTTTTTCTGACTTCGTGACCGGATGGTGTTGAGAAAGGCATTGGCCTATCACAATCAGTTAGCTTGTGGACTTTTTTGGCCAATTGTGCTCTCTTTTTGTAGTCCGTTAAAAACAGACTGCGAAACTTCATACCATTTTGTGCTTATGGCAATGATACTCCGTTGTGTTGGCATGCCTCAAGGAGGTGCTCAAGAAGCTGTTAGTAGGTATAAGCTAAATACTGATGCAAAATTATGGATTGATATTAAAAGATAAAAGAAAGGGAAGGTCCAATTTACCTCCTTGTAGTTTGGGTTGGGCATACTTGATCCTCCTATGTAGTTGGGGTCTAAGTGCGGGCCTCATTGAAGCGAGGTGCACTTAGGCGAGAAAAAAATAGCGTACTCCAATTTTCCAACTAATAACCATGTAAAAAATTCACAAATTAGATACCAAATACCAATTAGTCGACAATTCTTGCGTAGAGAAGAACTAAAATGTCAAATTTATTCAAAGACAATCATCCCCATATTGGAAACAGAGTCTCAGAGAAATGGTTTGGTTGGAGTTGTTTAATTGAGAGACGAGAGATTGACTTGGTGTACTGATGTGTGAGGATAGTTTACCCCTTCGGTTGAGGACTTAGTCACATTTTTCCCTTTAGAATTGAATTTGGTGGGACTTGACGGCTCACTAGGCACACGCCTTTCCAAAAGGTGCGCGCCTTGCTCTTGTCAACTTGCCTCACCTAGCGCCCTCTAGGCCCAAAGAGAGAGACTTTAGCCTTGGCCTTGCCTTCTACAACTATGCCCCCTAAAGCTTGACCTTAACCATGTAACACCCATGTGATTTTTGGACTAAATTGGGCCGTCTAATTTTTCATCCATACTACCAGTTCGTGCACTAAACATTTGTAGGCGGCAAACGCTCCTGTAACGATACATTTCTCTATAGATGAAGACTAACATACCCTAAGACTAAGAATAAAAGCAAATCCACTTACCTTTTCTCCTTATCTGCAGAAGCCATGGTGAATTGCTTTGGGTGCGTTTGGTAACATTTTTGTTTATGTTTTTATTTTTTTCAAAAACTAAAACGAGAACATCTTTGGTAATTTGTTTATGTTTTTTTAGTTTATTATAAATGTTTATAAAATTTCTAAAATTAATGAAAAAAAAAGGTGTTTTGCCTTCTTTTTTTTTTTAAAACAAGGCAGTTTATTATTTCTATCACGATGTGTCCCCCCTCCCTCTCTGGTCTCTCCCTGTCTCCCCCCATCCCTCTTTATAGTACCTTCCTCCAAACAGAAGTTTATTCACCACAGCCGAATTTGATCCATTATCATCGACTGTGTGCGATGGAGGGGAGCTTCTTGGGGGAGTTCTGGGTTTCGGGCTGGGTTGAGAGAGATTGAATCTGAGTCCCTATTCGCCATTGGAGATATTGAGCTTGGTCGCATTTGCACTATCCATTATCGCCTACTGTGTGAGATGGACGGGAGCTTGTTGTGTGTGTAGTTGATTAATTGGGTAGAATTGGGTTTCTCTCTCCCTCTGGACCCACGGATTTCCTATCTCTATTTGTGGGTTCTCTCCCTGTACACATACATATGGAGTAAAGTGTGTGTATTGTGTAGACCCAAAGAATAGGAATATTTTAAAGAAATATAGAAAAAAATACAGAAGCTGTTGACGAATTGCGTAGGTAAAATAGGAAAATCACTTCTTTTTTTTGTTGATAGATATGAGTTGGTAGAATTAAGACTCAATGATATTTTGGTAAGTAAATTTCCTTATGCTTATTTTTGGTTTGTATGCATTTGGGTCAATTTCCTTTACTTGATGGATGTAGAAGCCTAGAAGGTCAACAGTAAGTGAAATTGGTCGTGTTGGAGTTATTCGATGGAAAATTATTCTCTTTGTTTTTCTGTCATTCCATTAAATTTGAAGGATAAACAAATAAATAAAATGATATTAACAAACATGTTTTTATGTTGTTTTTATTTTTTACTGCTTACAAAAAAACATACTACCAAACATGTTTTTTCTTTTTTGTGTTTAAAAATAAACGTGATTCTACTTTCAATTGTTTATAAACAAAAACGTTGCCAAATGCCCCCTTAGTGTGTGTGTAGTATACTCACATTGACCCGACACGAATGTTTATTTATTTTTTGTTCTTTAAATGGAAGTATAGGTATGATACCCCATGACCTCCACCAGGGAGTATGGCCCTGTCATACCGCACAATCTGTAGGGGACCCCTAGAATCTATGCTAGGGCCAAAGCCAAGGTTCACAATGTGTTGGTGGTGTTAGGAGTATGTTTATTTGCCCCAATAAGAGGCTATGGGGACTCGAACCTGGGCCTTGTCCGACCAAGTCTAATCGGGATAGTCGGCAATTAATCGGGATAGTCGGTCTAGTTGGGTTAGTCGGCAATGGGCCTTCTAGCGCCTAGGCGGCGAGTACTCGGTCTTCCAGACCTTCTTTTAGAACACTGGTTTATATATATGTTAGTTATTAGTGTTCTTGACATCTTGTGCATTCCAAACGTCGGAATAGCGACCCCAATCACATTTGTTCTCTTCATTAAGTACTTGCCCCTCCGTTTTTGCCTGGCATCGGAATGTCCAATTAAATATTTGTTGTATTGTGTTTACTTGATGTCCAATTTTTCCTCCGGCTCGTGTCCATTTGTTGTGCATTGAAGCTTCTACTTGTTTGATCATATGCACCAGTTTATGTTCTGCTTTCATTCTGTTTGCAGGTCTGTGAGAATCACCCTCAGGGTGTTGTTTTGGTAAAATTTAAGGATAGGAAAGATGCTCAAAGCTGCATAGAATTGATGAATGGGCGATGGTAAGTGTTCGAATCTTTGAGAATATTTTGGAGGTTGTACTTCTTTTTAGGAAAGAATTTTGCATCCATGTGCAAGTTGGCCTTTTGCCCTTGGTATAAAGATTGCTGTTATATGACACGACCTGGCCATAGTGAGACAACTAGTTGTACTAGATCGATTGCTAGTGGGATTTACCCCTGAATGCACTCGGTAGTTTCTCTAAATAGTTTAGCGATACTATTGCATGAAATTGGCCCATATTTGTTAGGGACCAGCTTTGCTGACTTAACTTTGGACAATTCTTTGATCACGTCTTCTGACTACATATGATGTTCCGTTGTTGAAAATAGCTGCAACTAGTTTTCCCTAGTTTCTAAACCTTTCTGATGAGATGTTGAGGGAAGTTATGTTTTCTCAATGGTCAAGGTGCACTTTGGGATGCCTTGAGTTTTTTTTTTTTTTTTTGTTTCACGGGATTTAGGTGATACTCCCTCCGTGCCTTTTGAAGTGTCAAATTCCGTATATCCAACCTTTTAGGGAGACAACTTCATTACACTTTACCAATTATATAACTTTCCATGATTTCTCTTTTATGGAGACATCGTCAGTACTTTTTACGAGATTCTTTGGAATCTACGGAGGGGAAAATGGGAAGTACCAACTTTTACCCACCGACTTTTAAAAATGGACATTTATAAAGAGAAACCAAAATGGAATATGGACCGTAGAAAAGGGAAGGATGGGTGTAAAAAAATAATAGGGTAGCAAGATCATAAAGGGTAAACAAGATACCCACTATCTGTGATGTTAGAAATATTATGCAGCTACTCAAATGCGATTTTCCTATTTCAAGACGTTCTGGATAGAATTTTGCAGTAATTAGTGGACCAGTCTTCTGATACTCGTTGCAAATGTATTGTGGTTTCTTTTGACCATTGTTTTTTTTCCATGAATTTTAATGTTCTTTTCACCCCGTCCTCTACTCCCTCTTTCTGGTCTTAACTACGTACAATTTAGGTTTGGTGGTAGGCAGATACATGCCAGCGAAGATGATGGAACTGTGAACCATTCTTTGGTCCGGGATTTAGAAGAGGATGCTAAACAATTGGAGAAGTTTGGAGCTGAACTTGAAGCCGAATGAGTTTAATGTATGCTCCAATTTTAGGGCTTATGTCATGGAGTAATAGTGATTCGCTTTGTACTATAATGTGAAAGGACAAACGAGGACCATGTAGATGACTACTGCTGTAAATTTATCCTCACCCACAGAGCCTGAAATTTCCCAATTTTGATATTTTCCATTTTGATCTGTTTATTAATTTCCACATGGTGCTTATCTATCATACTACTCTTTAAGGGTTGAATTGGTCATTATATTTGTTGCCTGATTCCTGGAATACCAAAGGATGGGAAATCAATGTACGTGTATTGGAAAATTAGCTTTGTTTTCTAATCTTATCCCTTGATTATCACATTTACGGTCCATTTTTGTAAGCTATTCGGTCCGGGCAATTATGGCCCCTCACAATCAGCCCCTTACGACTACTTTTAATTATTTATGGGAGCAATTTTTTGACGTTGAAAATATAATTGAATTCTGGACATCTCAAAAAGGAATGGAAGACAGACATTAGAGGATACAGAGAGGACTTATTAGGGTATTGGTAGTAGTTTCCCAGATGTTGGAGCTATTTTTTGATTCACTACAGTTTTAGTTTTATTTCGTTAAATCCTAAAGTTGTTCTTGTGGTGTGAAAATGATTCTGTTTTGTTTGGCCTTTGTCATAAAGTTTCCCAGAACTATTTCCTTGAAACGTTATACTAAAAAATGACCGTCATTTCGTTAGCCAAGTTGATTGTGTCTACTAAGCTGGCATGTTGCAAAAAAATGGTTTCTGTGGTAAGAATGCAAGTCATTAGGAATGCTTTTAATCATTTTTAGCTCCCATTGTTAAACATGATCATTGGGTGTTTTGTGTTGAGCTGTTTTTGCCATGCTTTCAAAAATTACTAGCAGTTTCTAAATAGGCCATTCGTGCTTTAATAGAAACTACAGTACATAGCAAGCGAAATAATTTTTGTACAGAATAAGTTATATACTGGTTTCCAGTTCAAAAAATAAATAAATAAAAAAATTATACTGGTTTGTAGGTTTGTGGTCTGAAATAAACCAACAATTCTATCAATTGAACCAAAACATTGTACATTGAAGCGGTTTGTTTGGTCAACATACTCGCTTTGGATCAAATTTCAGTATTAGAACTGTAACGCCCCCATTTTTTGAAACTTTATTCATATATTTTCTAAAATAACATCATTAATTAAAAGACATTTACTTGAAAAGAGCGGAAGCATAATTTGATTACAGGCGATTCAAAATACTTGGGTCGAGTTTCTAGATTACTAGGCACTTGCTGCGGCCAGTGACATAGCCAGAAAATTGTACTAGTGAAGGCACAATACAAAAATGCAAGTACTTTTGTTGTGTGAAAAAAAAAATACCCCTTCTTTAAAAGTTTGCCTTGATTTTTATTTGAACTTTTTTCCAAAATATATTCCTACTTGAATAGTGCTTAACTATATTACATTATCTTCAACACAAAAGAGATAAGTCATTGAAAGATTTGAGAGAGAAATATGGGAGAATGTAAAGAAGTCTTGCCTAACTTACATTTGATGATAATAGAGTAATTATATTCAGTAAACAATACGTAACAGTTTCGAGGCAAAAATTCAGTGAATTGAGGTTTGCTTGTGAGTAATTAATTATTCAGTGGTCTTGACATGAGGCATCGCCACGTGGTGTCCTAACACCATTCTCCATCACTTTTTTTTTTTAATCGGCTTTCATCATCACAATTAGGTAATACTCATATATTTAGTCTTAAATCCCACATATTTTGGGCCTAGTGATATTCCGAGCATTTTGGGGCTTAGTGATATCTCGAGTATTTTGAGCCTCGTGATACCCCTATTCCGAGCATTTGGGACCTCGTGATATGCCCCTTTGGCCAATATGATTCCTAGCGATACACTCAAAGGTGGACCTAGTGATTCTTCACTCTTTATTGAGTATCCACGTTCATATTGCTAAAAAATCAGCAACTTTCCTCAATTATTCATTTCCTCAATTATTCATGTCTTACAAAATCCCATCAATAAATTGGTTTATCAAGAGTTCAACATGCCAAGTTTTGCCAAATTTAACCCCAAGGGGTTGGCAAAGTGATTTTTTGTTGAGACTTAGGGGTTTGCTCCCACCTAAGATCTCAGGTTCGATTCTCTTTGTCAGCAAACTCTTGGGGCCACTAGGGGATATGCCCGGTTGTTACCTCCATGGCCCCTAAATTAGTCGAGGTGCGCGCAAGCTAGCCCGGACATCCGATTATCAAAAAAAATGCCCGATTTTTTTTTTATCAAATGTATTATTGTAGATACCCCATCCAGAGTTTTACCTCAGGAAGGGCGTCACTACACAGGATGGCTGATCGAATGTGTTGGTCTACTACTTTGAATCCGTTGATATGTTTTAAGACTCTCCTCCATCCAACTTTGATAATCCATGGTACCCATTTGCGCGACACCTACAACTGTTCAGAGTCGTCACTTGGTTTAAGCTAAACCAAGGAAAAGCCTGACCAGTGATTCTAGTCGTGGATTCGGAGCCAAAAGTACGATGAGGGGAAGGTGTTAGGTACCCCTCTCCATCCGGTTTTGCGATCGGCCTTTACTTCGTTCAACCAAAGCTATGTTATCCATTTATTCCGTTTTTGGCATATACTGCCATTTGGACTGATATGGGTGATTAAAAGCAATAAACGTGGCAGAGGACGGGGATTATGCGATAAACAAATGAAATAAGAAAAATAGTAGGTTCTGTTGTTCAACCAAATAACGGTCGACACTTAAAACAACGGCCGTTGTTCTAAACCATTCGGCCACTTATGCATATACAACAATTTGTTGGCCGCCATTACGAATGGTTGCCGTTATTTTAATTTTTAACCAGTAAAAAGAAAATAACAAAGGAATGGAAGAGAAGAAGGTGTTACCGTACGCAAGCAGAAAATAGAAGGGCTAGCCTGTTGGGACTATTTGAATAGCCCGCCTTGAATCCCTCAGTTGCAAAAGTTGATAGTTTTGCTTGGTTTCCAAGCCTTTATCGACAAAAGGTGGAAAACTAGATGAACAGCGTAGAACTCATTGGGTTAGAAGAGTTTCAGATACTCCCCGAGTGTTTTGATTACTCACAGACCTCTCTTGTGTTGTGTAACTCGGAGTTGTGGAGATTTCATGGCTAGGCTTTTTGTGTGTAGAAGACAACGGTGACAGAGTGGCTGGTAGTAGAGAAGAGAGGTTAGAATTGTCCAAAAAAAGTCGAGAATAAGACCCTATTTATAGATTGAGAAGCTAGGGTTTAATGGAAAGTAAATAAAATCTTTCAGAGAGTGAGTAAGATCTTCAAGATTCTTTCTTGGAGTGGGGAACAAGTATATTGGCTGGTCCTAATGTGTTTAGGGCGAGCAAAACGCGTTTGGGATGAATCTTGGAGCTTTTGGAATGTTCTAGTGCGTGCTAGAAGTGAATGTCGACCGACATTCCAAATCGCGGCCGACATTCGCGTGACACCACAGAAGGTCAAACTTTGCAGGCTTGCCCCAAACTCATCCGAACTCCATTTCACACGTGGTTTGAACTGTTGAAAAGCTTGGTAAGTCTACTTTCTAACACAAGTGGTTTTGATCCAAAATATTTTTTGCATAAAATGATAGGACCATTTTACCCTCAGATCGTTAGAAAATGAATAGTTTTGGTAAAAGGCTCGCATCTCCCTCATTTTTAACTCGGATTGAAACGTATTAAATATCAATAAAGAAGGTTTTGAAAGTACTAAAATATGGTGAAATCCAACCATAAAAAATAAAATATTTTAGTTTATGAAAAGTGGGTCAGAAGCAGACTAAACCGAAGATCGTTGGTGCCACAATGACCAAAACACGTGTTCACTCACTCTAAGCGTCATTTGGCACTCTCATACCTAGTTCTATGGTGTTCCGTAAGAGTTCCAAAAAGTTCATCGGGCTTTCCACAATTCATCAACACATATGGAATAACGTTTCATTATCGAGACTTCCCTAAGGCGAGGACTTAAATGTTTGCAAAGCCAAATTGGGGTGTCTACAATGATCAACACAATAGCCTAGATATGTAGGAAATAGAGAGATTGAACTCAAGAACAACTCATAAGCATGTAAAGAGAGATGAAAAATCCCTATCAAGGTGGGTTTTAAGCAAAACCCTAAGTGTATGTAGACACCCCAATTTTAATCCAAGTGCATCCCCTATGATGAAAGGAACATGCGTAATTACCTCGGAACAATCGATCAGAGCTCACAAAAAACCAACAAAATAACCAGATTTGGCCGAGCGGTTCAGTTTGACAGCCGAGTGGTCTACTTGCCCTCATGTTGGCCGGGCGGCTAACATGATCGGCCGGGCGGCCAATCTTTGTTGTCAAATCGGACAGCTTGTTTCTGCAGAGATTCTTCGCAGGCGAATATATTCCCCGGCGCAGGGAATATCATCATCGCGGAAAATCCTTCGGAAATCTTCTCCATCATTACTCCTCCCCCTCCACGGCTATAAAAACCCTCCTCCGGCCTCCGCTCAAGACCCGAGGAAAAAAAGACACACATGAAAAAAACCGAGAAAAAAGCCAGACAAAAATTATACCCGAAAACCATTACTCTACGCTTCGAAACGCTGCCAAATTACCTCCGCTCAAACCTTCGAAACCTCTTTCTTCATCCCTGTTCTCTCATTCGCTCAGTATCCAACAGAAAACCAGAAACTTTTCCTTCCTAGAACAAAGAAAACCAAAAACTCTCGCAAAGCTCGATCAATTCGTTCCGAAAGGTACAACGTTGTTCGTTTAATCGATCATCCAGCATTCTGAGGGGAGTTATTCCGGACTCGGGATGATTCCCGTAATCATCCCCGGGTTCGGGTAACCTTATTTCAAGCAAAACTCATCCCTACGGCTCCGTATCGGGCGTTATCCTCCGTTATCGCACGATACGACCTCATCCGGGGAACAACTTTCTCAAAATCTACTTCTCAAGTTTACTTTGAACTCAAAGGGATCTATTTCCCTCCAAAAGAAAGGTTTCTAAGGTGTTCTTCCAGTCTACAAAATTTTCCAAAAAACAGAGGAAAGTTGGCCGGGCGGCCAACATAATTGGCCGAGCGGCCAACACGTATTGGCCGGGCGGCCAACTTTTGGAAGAATGAGTCCCTCCCCTGTTTCAAGAAGAATCGTGCTCTGTTTTCATATTTTTCTGGTTATAAGTTGCTGATATTGCGCCGTTTCCCCTCAGGTTCTGCTTATTTACTGTTAAGTTCGTATATTTCGTTTTATTCCCGTTATGGTTCTCTAAACTACTTGTTTATTATTATTGCTTTTGTTTGTTAGAGTCTTGCAATAAAACATTTTCTGAAAAATCCCACAAATATTTAGTAGAGACCGAAAATTGTTCGGGCGAGCGGGGTGCTTTTCAATAAAACCTTCCCCGATCGTAACGTGGCTTCCGAATCCAAAAGAATCTTTTCGCAGACCAAACCTTTTCCAAAACATAGGAGTCATTCTTTTCAATGGTTTCTCGGGTACCAAAAAGTTTTCCATATAAACCCCGGGTGGCGACTCATCATTTTTCGTATTCACTCTTCAAAGTCAAAAAGCACAGAGAGCCGCGAGCCACGCGTGGATCCGTACACGTCCACAAAATGGCGACTCTGCTGGGGACTATTTTTATTAATTCTTATTATGATATTTTACACTTGTAAAACGATCCTTGAAAGCTTGACAAAACGAACACGCCCCGCGTGATCGAGAAAGGAATGGTGCAATAACAGGGCTACGCCCGACCAATCTGGACTGGAGCTTCCCCGGTTGTTTACCTGAGTAAAATTTCAAAATAAAAATTAATTTAAGAGTGAGCCAGGCTTGAAAAATATTTGTGGGATTTTTCAGAAAACATTTTATTGTAAAAGCTTTCGCATTACACGTGCATCGATGTTGGATAAGCCTCGCCGCTGCGTCTTGGTTACCCTACTTGGCTTGCCGATGTTAGGACATCCCTAGATTCTCGGTAAACCCCGGACGATGATGAGTCAGCCTGCCGTTTGACCTTTGTCATGCAGTAAACTTGGCACTGGGAGGCAAATATTGGCTCTAGTTTAGGGAACCCCCTTTAACCAAAACCCAGCCGTTGCATATAATAAACCGTAGTACCTTCCAACCTAGGACAGGGACCCGCATGGTAGAATTGTTTGTTATATATGTTGTCTATCTGCTAATTGCTTTCCGCATATCATGTTTACCTGTTTACTGTATATTCCGTTCGCCACTTCCTGTATATATTGCTTCATGCACATACATCTTCCATTCAGCATGCATCATTAAAATAGTTTAGCCTTAGGTCATCACATCATAAGGATTGCCCTGACAGTCACGAGTTGTGTTGGATATAAAAAAAAAAAAAACTTTTTATTCCTACAATTGGCTCTCTTTCCCAAACAAAAAAAAATAAAATGAAGTATGTTTCTTTTCTTTTTTTTTTTCTCTTTGTAGCCATAATGTCTGGAGGTCCCTACAAGAAATTCCAGTCTACGCTCTCCACTCACCATGGGGCACCCGCATGGGTAATTGAGGAAGTCCAACCGGAACAACCGCCAGTAGAACCAGAAGAGCACAAGCCAGGAAAACTCAAAATAGAGGATCACATGGGAGGAGAACTCGATGAGAAACTCAGTATGTTGGCTGATGCAAATCTACCAGGCATGTCTCTCCAATGGGATGAAAATGAAGGATGGAAGTTTTGCTTTCCAGAAGAACCAGAGCCGATGCCGGAAAAGATCACCCTTATGATGGAACAAGATGATGGACAATTTGCAATCATGCCCCCTGTGAAGTACTTTGACTCAAACGGGCAACCTGTTTACTATTTTGAAGACCCAGTCACAGGTCACAAATACTGGGATGACTGTGAGTGCGATGCATGCTTTGCGGATTGTGTCCTCAACAACGATGGTATGACTCCACAATAGCTTAAGGGTCAATACGTCGGAGAAAATCAGCAGAAGGAAGAAATCCCTAAGACCAGCAAAAGGAAAGAGAAGGTGTATGAAACAGGATCCTCAACCAGGCCAGCATCTCCAGATGGGCCCCTTTCTTAAGAGACAGCTTCTAAAAGCAAAATGTGATTATGCACTGACCCAATCCAGCCAGCAGGGTTTCTTTTGAAGAATCAAGCCAGCTTGTGATTCTTGTTACTTTGATTATCGAGTCTGTTGTTACTTTGATTATCGAGTCTGTTGTTACTTTGATTATCAAGTCTGTTGCTACTTTGATTATCGAGTCTGTTGTTACTTTGATTATCGAGTCTGTTTGTTACTTTGATTATCGAGTCTGTCGAGTCAGTTTGTAAAAATGCTGCGCTTATTATTAAAGAAAATCTTTTGAGAAAAAGAGCCAAAATTGTAGTCCCGAACTACGTCACGGCCTGATTCCTTTGTGGATACGTAGGCAACCTTTGGTCCGGCCGTTGTTTTCACAAATCATGGTATATCCAACTAAATAAGAGGAAATCAGGGCGATCCTTTCATGCATCATGCATCACGCATCACACATCATTCTCTTCTCCATCTTTGCACATACACTGTACACTGCACCTCTGAGCTCCATTTGTGCATATCCTCAGTACTAATCATTGGCAAAAAGAAGAGAAACCTCATACCGGGTTGGACTCGAATCCCCGAACAACGATTAATTCGAACTGAGTCAGGAACAGAACAGTCAACCAGGGGTTTAGCCATGGCGGAAGAAACAAACGAAATTCAGCTTCTTAAGGATGCTTTAGAGGAGCAGAAAACCAACAGCGCCAAACAGATGGCCCAAATGATGCTCATGATCCAAAAATTGACTTCTCAACTCCCACCGCCGGCAAGAGGATCAAGTAGCCAAAACATGGAATCAGTATTAGCCAAGCTAGCTAAACTTGAGGAATCTGTTCAGAAGCAAGAGAAAATAGCAGCTACAGGGATCGACATGGAGAAGTTATGCCTTTTTCCAGATGCAAAGCTCCCCGACAAGTTCAAACCAATGGATTGGGACAAATTTGATGGCAGTGGTGACCCGAAAGCTCACCTGCAAACATATGTGGGTACTTTATCCATGTATGGCGTGGAGAAGGACGCAATGGGCCAAATGTTTCAGCAAACCCTAACCGGGCCCGCGCTCCGCTGGTTTCTAAATTTAGACATCTCTAAGAAGAAGACATGGGAGGATATTGGGGCAGCCTTTGTCGCCCAATACAACTACAACATTCAACTTGAGATGACCATCCGGGAACTAGAATCAACCAAGATGGGCAAGAATGAGTCCTTTGCTGACTTTATCAAAAGATGGAGGGGAAAAGCTTCTCAGATGATGGAACGACCTTCAGAAAAGGAACAGATGAGAATCATCACGAGGAATCTGGAACCGGATTTCGCCAAGCACTTGGTGGTTTTTCAGACCACCGCTGACTTCAAGACTTTCTATGAAGCCGGCCTGGCCGTTGAAGACGCTCTTCGAAGTGGCATGTTTGAGAAAGGCGAATCTATCCCTAAACCAAGACGAGTTTACTCTGGCAATAGCAACACCCTGTTTGGACCCAGCAACTACAACCAGAACCAAGCCAGCCCTTCTAACCCGAAACCCGCCAAAGTTGAACCAGTCAACCAAATTGTAACTCAATCACGTTTCCAGCAAACAGCTCCCCAGCCAAGAAGAGAATTCAACCCACTTCCCTTTCCCCTGGCCACAGTGTACAAAAAACTCCTCGACAAAAAAGCCATCCAACCACTCGAACCTCGAGAATTACCCAAAGAACTTCCCTTCAACCATGACCCAAATAGCTACTGTGCTTACCACCAAACACCCGGTCACCACACCAATAATTGCATCCGGCTCAGGCACAGAGTCCAAGATCTTGTAGACAATGGAACCCTTCCACTCCCCAACCAAAAACCCAATACCATTTCTAATCCCTTACCAAGTCACAAACAAAACAACAAATTGGCCAAATCTCCCTCGCCTCTACCACAAATGACCTTACCTCCACTATATTCAACCCCAGCCTCTATATCACCCCAATTACCGAGCCAAAACCCATTGTCACCATACCAAAGGATCTTGGGGTCCATTTCCTCTCATATGCTAGTCCAGCAGAAAAACCATGGTGGAGCATTGTTGTAGAAGAAGAACAATGGTCTATGAACGATCAAGATTGGGAGGAATCCCGACAAGCATTATTTGGTTCTTTGCTAATCTCTCCAGACCCGAGCCAGTTCATTATCCCTGAATCCTGTGACCAGCTTATTGTTTGCCCGCTCGAAGATTCTCAAGTATGTCAGATAGACGGGGCGGAAGGTATTTCTGAGCAAAGAGCCGCAAATCCCCCAGAAGAAGTGTTAATCCCTGATAGGCATCCTTTGAATAATGTTTCACCACTCGCACAGTTTCAGGAAGAAGGCCGCTCTACCATAGAAGCCGCTTTCGGCAATCGAGATTGGTTACCACAAGCATACATCATTGAAGAGTCTTCATCACGGCCATCAGTGCCATCCCCGCCGTCACCAGGCGTGTCAGTCTTAGTCCCTGATCCAATGGCTACTATTTGGGATGAAGACGAGGTGATCGATATCCGAGTCAGCAATGACGAAGTGTGGACTATCAACAAAGCTATGCTAGACCAATCCTTCTGGAGAGACCAAGAGGTAAAAGACCTTAAAACAAAGATGGAGGCAGTCAAAATCGGGGAACAGAAAGTTGAGAGTGATCTGACGGATTTATGGGCCGAAGATCAAGGAACAATACAGAAGGGGGAAGCCATCAAGGCAGGTAAACGAAAAGTCAATGAGGAATTCGCAGATTTTTGGGGTGAGAATCAACAATTGTGGGAAGAACCAGTCAACAGAATAACCAGAAGCGGTCGAGTTTATCAACCAACCCATCTCCAAGGTAGAAATCCTTCCAACCATGCCACAACGGGAGATTTTGCTTGGGATGACTCCATTTCAGAGAATGCAATTCCTAGCCATCCAGAGGTCATCATTCAACAGAATTCAGCTGCTAAGCCACCCCCGAGGAACTCCCCGGTAACAAACGATCCGATTCAGAAGCAGCTAGAACGAACCCCAACTTCAGTGTCTATTTGGGGGCGACTTTCTTCATCCAGGGAACATCGTCAAAAGCTAATCAAAGCCCTGTCAAACATTGAAGTACCACCAGATACCCCTCCTGAAACGATGGTAGCTCTGCTTACACCAACCCGCGCAAAGCACGTTGTGGTTTTCACTGAAAAAGATCTGCCGCCAGAAGGAGCTGGTCACAACAAAGCATTGCACATTACTTTGAAATGCGTGGGTAAGTGGGTCCCGGTCGTGTTATTGGATAACGGATCTGCTCTGAACGTCTGTCCCCTGCGCACAGCTTACTGTTTGGGTTTCAAGAACAAGGATTTCCAACCGTCAAATCTTGGAGTACGTGCCTACGACAATACTTGCAGGGACGTAATTGGGATAATTCAGATGGAAGTAATGGTCGAAGACTTCAAGACTAATGTCGAGTTTGATGTGCTCGACATTCCTTCATCATTCAACCTGCTGCTAGGAAGACCATGGCTCCATCGATCAGACATCATGGCTGTACCTTCCTCTCTACACCAGAAAGTTCAACTCGGACTAGCTACGGGAACCTTAACCATCTATGGAGATTCCGGGATTCGCCCTCATGTCCCTGACAATGCTCCCTTACTTGAGATTGCTCACGGGGAAGAAGATGTCGCTCTCGGAGGATTCTCCTTTGACACTGCTGGTGGAGTGCTTACAATCAAGATGGACGAAGATTTCTCGATAAGATCAACAGCCCTTGACATGATGCTGAAAATGGAATACTTACCCGGTCTGGGGCTTGGTCTCAACAATCAAGGGATAGCTGAATTCCCTAAAATTCTGACAAACAACCACCGCTTTGGTCTTGGTTATAAATCACCCGACAACAAATCTGGTTGGAAGATACGGGCCCGTGCCAAGAAGGGACCCATCCATTTCATAAAAGCCCCGGAGGTTGGCTATCAGGGAGAGCCAGAACCATTTTGGGACATGGAGACAGAAACCAAGCTGTCGGGATTTGAAATCTTTGCCGACAACACCTGGGATAGTGACAATGAAGCAGAAAAGCGGGAGGAATTGGTCAAAAGGCTCCGCGTTGACTGGATCGAAGTTCTTGACTCAGAGAATCTTTTATCGCTGTTTGGGGAAGAGAATCCACTCGGTATGGGAGGAAGCGAGCCTGCTGCGACGTTGATTGATTCAAAGCCTGCTGAGGAAGTGGAGCTGATGATGCTGGGTCAGGAAGCTCTAGAGGATGTTACCACTCTCATCATGGATGCCAATGGAACTTATAAAAATTGCACTTTTGTACCTAAAATCATTTACACTGGCACTGCATTTGAGTCTGAGTCTAGCATTGAGTCTGAATCTGAGTCAGAACATGAGTCTGTTATCACTCCACATCATCACTTTTCTTTTGAGTTTGAGTCCACTCTCATGTATCATGCCCCTGGGGCCCCCTCCTTTGAAATAAATGAAATCGACTTTGCTTATCTTACTGTGTCTGAAATAAATTGTGTCGACCCCGATGATGAGGGTATCGAGTTTGAGGAAGAAATTCCAAAAGAGCTTCGATCTCTAATCGAAAGGGAAGATGAAAGGCATGCTCAGCCAATAAAAGAAGAAGTTATTTCTATAAATTTGAGAGATGAGATTAATCCGCGCATGGTTCAAATCGGCTCCGGACTGTCCTCGGAAGAATTCCAAGCTCACTCGGATCTCCTAAAAGAATTCGAGGATGTTTTTGCATGGTCACACGCAGATATGCCCGGTATCGATCCCGAGATTGTGGAGCATCGTATTCCATTACACCCGGATGCTAAGCCTGTCAAGCAGAAACTGAGGAAGATGAGGCCTGATTGGGTATTAGAGATCAAGAAAGAGGTGCAAAGGCAAATAGACGCGGGATTCCTGATAGTCACCGAATACCCTCAGTGGGTCGCAAATACAGTGCCTGTTCCTAAAAAGAATGGGAAGATCAGAATCTGTGTGGATTTTAGGGATTTAAACAAGGCAAGCCCGAAGGATGATTTTCCTCTGCCACACATAGATGTCTTGGTAGACAACACCGCGGGGCACGCACTGCTGTCATTCATGGACGGGTTTTCAGGATATAATCAAATTCTCATGGCTCCTGAGGATCGCGAGAAAACCACTTTCACCACGGAATGGGGCACTTACTGTTACAGGGTCATGCCCTTTGGTTTGAAAAATGCAGGGTCTACTTATCAAAGAGCAGCCACAACCTTGTTACATGACATGATTCACAAGGAGGTAGAAGTCTATGTGGATGACATGATTGTCAAAGCCAAAGAAAGGGAAAGACATCTGCCCGCTCTCAGGAAATTCTTTGAAAGAATCCGTAAATACAGGCTGCGCCTCAATCCCGAGAAGTGTACATTTGGAGTCACTGCTGGAAAAATGCTCGGATTCATGATCACTACACGAGGAATCGAGGTAGATCCATCGAAAATCAAAGCCATTCTAGAAATGGAACCGCCTCGAACAGAGCATGAGGTACGAAGTTTCCTCGGGAAAATTCAATTCATCAGCAGATTCATCGCCAAGTTAACCTCGACTTCCGAGCCGATGTTTCGTTTACTCAAGAAAGGCGTACCATTCAAATGGGATGACAAGTGCCAGGGAGCTTTTGAAACCATTAAGAATTATCTCCAGAGCCCTCCGGTACTGATGTCACCCATACCAGGGCTGCCTCTCATTTTGTACCTGTCTGTCACCTCATCAGCTGTGGGATGTATGCTGGCGCAAGAAGGAGAAGGAGGAGGAGAGAAAGCCGTGTACTACATTAGCAAGAAGATGATGGAGTGTGAAGAGCGGTACACATCATTAGAAAAAGTCTGTTGGGCGTTGGTCTGGGCTTCCAAAAAGTTAAGACACTACATGCTGGCTTACTCTGTGAAACTAATCTCTCGAATGGATCCTCTCAAGTATCTGTTTGAAAAGCCAGCACTGACAGGAAAACTAGCACGATGGTTGCTTATGTTGGCAGAATTCGACATCAAGTACATCACTCGAAAGTCAGTAAAAGGAAGAGCCGTCGCAGAATTTTTTAGCAGACCATCCTGTGGAAGGGCCGGAAGATGTGGAGTTTGAATTCCCTGACGAGAATGTAATGACGACAACCAATGACGTTTGGATGTTGTATTTTGATGGAGCCGCCAACCAGAAGGGATTCGGGATCGGAGTATTGTTAGTCTCGCCGGACGGGTCGCACATCCCTCTTGCTTTCAAGTTGAACTTCAAAGTCACTAACAATCAGGCAGAATACGAAGCATGCATCGTCGGGATGGAAGCTGCCTTAGAAATAGGAGTCAAAAGATTGGAGGTAATCGAAGATTCCAATTTGGTGGTTTCACAGGCCAACGGAGATTGGAAAGTGAAAGAGGACAAGCTCAAGCCCTATTACCAAGACCTCGAAGATCTAATTCCGCAATTCCAGATGGTCATGTTCACCCATGTGCCAAGATTGAAAAATAGGTTTGCTGATGCCTTAGCGACTTTAGCCTCGATGGTGGAAATACCAAGTGGAGCTAAGCTCAGGCCGATTACGATTGAGCAGAGGGACAAGCCCGTCTTTGAATATGTCATGACTGTCAACGAACCTGACGACGGCCTGCCATGGTATCACGGCATTTGGAACTTTATCGAGAAAGGGGAATATCCGGCAGGGACTGAAAAGAAGGATCAGATTGCTCTTCGGAGATTAGCCTCTCAGTACATCATTTGCGGAGGAAAACTATATCGACGATCGCATGGCGGGATGCATAAGTTATGTGTACATGGTACAGAAGCCACCATGATCATGGAAGAAATTCACGAGGGAGTCTGTGGCCCTCACATGAATGGAATGATGCTCGCTAAAAAGGTTCTCCGTCAGAGATACTACTGGTCGACCATGGAGACCGAATGCGTTCAATACGTAAGGAGATGTCACAAGTGTCAGATTCATGCCAACCTCATGCATGTGCCACCATCAGAATTACACTCCATGACCTCACCATGGCCCTTCTCTACTTGGGGCATCGATGTGATTGGAAGGATTACACCGGCTGCATCTAACGGGCACAAATTTATTTTGGTAGCAATCGACTATTTTACCAAATGGGTCGAAGCCGCTTCCTATGCAACTTTAACAGCAGTACAAGTCGCCCATTTCATCAAGCAGAACATTATCTACCGATACGGTGTCCCTCAAGCATTTGTATCAGATAATGGGGTTCATTTCAAAGGAAGAGCTGCCGAAGTTCTTGAAGAGTTCGGGGTACAGGTTCACAAGTCAACTGTTTACCGGCCACAGACCAATGGAGCCGTAGAGGCAGCAAACAAAACTCTCAAGACAATACTGGAAAAAACCACTCAGTCCGCAAGGAATTGGCACGAACAACTGCCGATGGCACTATGGGGGTATCGAACATCTGTCCGTACTCCGACAGGGGCAACGCCTTATTCTTTGGTATATGGCATGGAGGCTGTCCTCCCAATTGAGCTTGAGGTACCATCTCTGAGGGTCATGGTTGAATCAGAGGTCAGTGAAGCAGAATGACAAAGCTCGAGATTCGAGGAGCTTATGTTATTTGACGAAAGACGGCTCAAAGCTTTGTATCATGTCCAGGGTTATCAACGCAGAATTGCACGGGCGTTCAACAAGAAAGTGAAGTCCAGAGACTTGCAAGAAGGTGACATGATTCTGAAGGAAATTCGAGCCCCAGTTTTTGATCCCCGCGGGAAGTTTCGACCAAAATGGACAGGTCCGTATATCATCAAGAAAATCTTGTCTGGGTCCGCAACTCAACTCATCGATCTTGACGGCAATGAATTCTCCACCTTGGTCAACATGGATCAGCTCAAGAGATATTACCCCTGAGAGAAGCTCGCTGGACTGAAAACCGCAAGGGCGGTCAGTGCCAGGCAAAATTTAGAGCAAGCCTGCTAAGTCGAAAACCCACATCGGGCGATTTAGGCAAAAGATAAGGCAAGTCAATCAAATAAGCTCGCTAGACCGAAAACCCGAAAGGGCGGTGCTAGGCAAAACTTAGAGCGCAAAAGGAGAGTGTCAATACCCGAGTGAACCCCAACCAAATTTGTAATTCTGAACTACGTCATGACCTGATTCCTGTAAAAGGGATACCTAGGCATCCTCACCTTGAGGACCGGTCGCCATCTTTCAAAAAAAAATAATATCTCTTTGAGTTGGTTCATAACCGTCGCGCGCAAATCAAAATGCAGACTTTCATAATTCATCTTTATTCAAATAAACTTCTTGGATTACATGGCTGAGCATGGAACTTTCAAAACACAAAAGCAAACAACATGGCATAGTCCCACGAGAAACATGTCGTGGGTCTAAGCAATTTATTTCAGGGACATTAAGATATAGTTTTAAAGTCAACTTTGGCTTCCATTCTCTCTTGTTTCAATGTCTCTTATCAACCATCTCACATAGCGATCTGAAAGATTGACACTCGGATACTGCTCTTTTGGAATGGTCACGCGCTCCCTCCAAGTGTTTTGATAAGCTCTGAAAGTGGCAAAATTGAGATTTGGCACAACAAAGTTCTCTGGTGGTAGCACTGTTTGACGAACACCGAGCTGATGAAGAATGCGGTTGGGAATGTAAAAGGTCCAGCAAGTCAAGCCAGCCAAAACCATCCGCTCGCTGACGCCCCATGTTGCTCACAGACATAACTGGAGCGTTAAGCCAGGCCAAGCGCCAAGTAATTTCCTCTTCTATAAGCTGGGAAAGCACTCTAAACCAGCCCTGCACATCATCAAAAACCTCCAGGAAATCCCTCTGAACAAACCCTTGTGTTTCATGAATCCGCCTCCTTGGCACGGGTCCCAGCAGATTAGCCTTATCACAAAACCATATCTGTGAGAGAGCGAAAAAAACAAGTAAGAAACCGTAGACAACCTAAACCCGAGTGTTGAGGTAAAACGAGAAAGTGAGAAAAATCGGAAAAAGGAGAGCTGAGTGAGAAGCCTACCTGTAAGAGCAAGGCACTACCCTCAAAAGTGTTGGTGTCACCAGCATGAACCCTGTCCAGTCCCATCAAGGTTTCAGCCAAAACCATTGGAGCCACATCTTTGCGCTCTTCAATTTGCATGGCAACACCAACCAGTGACGAGCTCGCTCGCCCGTCAGACCTGACAAACAAGAAAGCGGCAAGCAAGCAGAGGCACAATGCAAAACCTTCAGGACGAAACTGTTCGATAATGCGCGGAATGTTGATGACACCCCCTTGGAGCATGGACTTCGCTGCCTTATTACTCATCCCAAGCTTGGCAGACAACACATTTGCAAAGTTTTCCCCGTGCGGAGGTACGACCGGTATCTCCAAACCAAATCCATCGAGGTATGCATGGAGCTCCTCCACAGTGGGGCATAGCTCGTGAAGGCCGAAACGGAACACATGAACTTTCGGGTCCCAGAACCGAACCGCAGCATGCAAAAGCTCAGGACGGATAGTTACGTCCCGGATATAGCGCAACGAAGCCATCCGATGATTTTGAAAGTTGAGCCACTCAAGGCCGTCAAGTTGGTCAAGCCAAGGTCGGACCAAAGCCGGAAGACCCATGGTTGATTGAGGAAGATGGAGGAGTGAAACTTTGCCAAGAAAACTCCATTTATGCTGTACGTGCATGAAATATTGCACAGGAAGTCAAAAATTTTGAAAAATGAATCACCTCGGGAAGCGTGCCATATTGGGTAAGGGAAAAAGTCACTCATGATTCGCAAGAGATCCTTGGAATAAGTCTACTGAAAAGTCTCAGAACTGAAAGATGCTCAGGAGCCAGCAAAAGGCCACGTAGAAACCCAGAACCTGCCAAAAGGTCAGAAACTTGGCAGATTCACAGGAGAACCGGGCGGCCAACAGAATTAGCCGGACGGCTAACTTGTGTTGGCCGACCGGCCAACATTGGTGAGATTAAAGCTGCAACTCTGTTTTCAACCTCAGAACTTAACCCGAGCAAGTTTTTAGCACTTTTCTTGCACAAACAAGTTGCAATGGACATTTGAAAGTTGTGGGGACGGTCGCTCGGCAATTTTGGTCACGTTTGGGTAGACGGATACTCCGAAATGTCAGATACGCCGAAAATCGATAAAACGGAAGTTTTCAGGATTAAATGCTTTTAAGTCAATGGCTTCAACAAACCATGTCAAACATTCATCGAGCTACATGATTGGGAGGAAATCAATGGAAAAACCTGAGGCCCAGAATGCCCAAGCCCAAAGTCAACCAAGCAAATGGTATCGGCAAATCAAAGTGTGTCCAAGTGTCAATTTCCCTATTCCATCTATTCAAGCAAGTTGCAACGTGCGTTTGTAATCTGTTATAAGCCTCGTTTGTCGCATGCCATACAAATTCAGAGTTCTAGGCGCGATGGGTCACATTATGCCCGTAACGCTTAATTTTCTCGCTTAAAGAGTCAATTTGCATTTCCACGTGTCATTTTCCGAATCTCAGTCTAAAGTCACATCTTTTCATATCCCAGGGGCATGTGTCACATATTGTCTGTTTCCAGTCACTTTCAAAGCATATATATGCAGAATCAAACTTTGAAACTCAAAATTTTGCCAGTGTGAATCATTTTAAGCATACCAAACATGTGCAATACATATAAAAACTGAATGGCATCCATGTCATGAAAATAAAAAGTACATCCATTAAACGGCAAAACAGACCTAACATCATGAGCTACCATGGCACGCATGGCCATATCTAAGAAAAAGCAAAGCATGGGCAAACAGGCGCCCGAATCAAAACCGAGCATGCAGGCTCGTCCTAAGAACCAGTGCGACGTCTCTTGAAATCCCGGCGATGGCCCACTGCCAAGTGTCGGTACTCCTCAGGCGTGCTCGGGTGATCCGCATAGTCGTCCACACTGCTATCGCTACTGTCATCACCACCACCACTTTCACTGCTACTACTGCTGCTCTCTCTCACCCGCGGAACCCACCGCGACTCAGGAGCTGAACTCCCAGGAACGCTCTCTCTCGGTCTCTCAGCTGAAGACCTCAACACTCTGCCAGACGACTCGACTACAGGTGGGGCACGCCTCTAAGCTCCGCTGGCATGCTTCATCAAAGGCCGCCTGCGAGGCAATGAAGGAGAGGGAACATCCTGCAAAAAAAATGTGTGCATCAGTAAACAGTCAAAACAAACAAATCTCAAGGCAAGGCGCACAGGATACCTGCTCAGTCTCACTACTCCCGGAAGCCCTGCGAGCACGCCGAGGCCTACGGCGACTGCTAGGCTCGCCACCACCTCCAGTCCCACGGTCACCACCGCGACTACTACCAGCCCCACGGCTGCCGCCTGCACTATGGTCTCTACGACTCCCTCCTGCTCCACCGCCCCTGCGGCTACCTCTAGTACCGTGGCCATCTCCAGCACCACGACCGCCTCCTCGGCCAGCTCTGCCACCACGTCTCCCACCAACACCATCATCACCACCATCTCCGTCATCACCATCACCACCTCTACCACCAGGATCTTGCACCACACCAGGCTCAGGTCTGGGCCGCACCTCAGGTCTATCCCCCAACATGAGGCGGCGAACTAAAGCCTCCAAGTCACGTATCAACTGGACCTAGGACGCGGCCCACTCAACAGGAATCTGCAAAGAAACAATGCAAGGCATCAGCAGGTAACGTGCATAAACATTCAAATTGAAAATGAAATTTGACTATTTCTTTTCTGTCTTTTCAGGATACCTCTATAGCTGCAAGAGTCACAGGACCAGTCACCGCGGGAACGTCTATGATCCCCATGCCTCCGTCTGCCGTCATAACATTTATCTCTCTCCTCAGCACAGGCAGGGAAGCGGCCGCTGCGGGCACGGCTCGACTAAACGACGCTCCATATCTAAAGAATGGGCCAGTGTACTCCTCACATAGCCAGCATAGTCCAAAGAAGGGTCGAAAACCAGCTGCACGTCCAGAACAGTATACGCCTCCACCTCAGCCACTGTGTACTCATGGGTCCTCTGAACTCGCGAAGGGAGCGGGCCCGGCACTCTGAAGAAGTCTATCCCCAGAGACTGACGCAGCACTCTCTCACCCAGGTACCACTGCCAACCATACGGGGACTCCAACAGCACACGTCCCCGTGTCATCTCCCTGCTCTGAGTCAAGTAAGGCTGACGCCATCTACCCCATGCATTCCAATGAACCTGCAACAAGTTTCAAGTCATGTTCATAAGGGTCAGTACAGAAATCGAAAGAACCTGAAAGGAATCGCAAAAGGGTAAAGAGTCATACCGTGGCGCCCATACTCTGGTCAAGGAACAAGCGAAAACCTCTCAGATCACCCTTGAATGCACCTTTCCCCACATACTGTTGTGCCCACTTCTCTGCACGGGGGAACACATCCTTGTTTGGGTGAGAATTTTCGGGAGCCGGTACTCCAAAGACTTCGTAGGCCCACACCTACATTTTTGGGATCAAGTCATCAAAATCAGAACAAAAGCCACAAGTGCATGATACAGTCATATGGGGTACAAGGCAAAAGGAAAGTCAGGAAAAATACCTCAAGGACCCTCCAGTAACCACCAAGCTTGGTCCCTCCCCCGCGGACGACCGAACCCAAGAAAACGTACAAAGTGCACAAGGCCGCGCCACCCCAGTCGAACCTGCCCGCCGTCTCCAAGTCTGCCAAAGCCGGCAACCACCCCAGGTGAACGTGACTCTTCCTACCAGGAAACAGAGTTGAGCCAAAAAGGTACAACAAGTAAGCCCTGGCCATCTGGCGAGCCTCCTCAGCTGACTCTGGCTCGTGGTCCCAAATAGCTGGCAAGTGGTCACACCGCACAAACGGCTCATCTCCCATATCTCTCCCCAGAAAGTGTCGTACCGCCGCACGGTCCAAGAACAAGCCTGAGTCAAACGGGATCGGATCACCACCGACCCTCAAACCAGTAATCGCTGCAAAGTCCAGCGGGGTGATCGTCATCTCTCTGAACCTAAAGTGAAAGGTGTTGGTGGTGTCCCACCAATGCTCCACCAGAGCTCTCACCAACTTGCGGTCCATCCGTGTCGGCAGTAATATCCTGATAAAAACAGTAAAGCCTGCAGCATCCACCAAGCCCCTCACTATCTGCGGCAGCCTCCAATACTGCGCCAAGCAATCAGATGGCCCGCCATAGCCCAGAAGAGCCCCGTCCACCTATTTCAAGACCATTACATGGTTTCAGTAAGTAAAGCCACAAGACAAGTACAATGATAAAGCAATTCAAAGGGAAATAACAAATACAGAACATACCAAAGGTCTGTTGGAGATGTGAGTCTCCGGGTCCCGCAAAATCAGCTCATCAGGATAAAAGGGCAACCTCGGCTGATATACTGAACAACCGGAAGGTGCGAAGAAGTGAACTCGAGGCACGTAAGTCTCAGGGGCGAAAGGCAGCCTGTCCCTCAGTGCTCTCTGTACTGCCTCAGCTATAGACACCCTCGCCTCCTCAACACGCACCTCCTCGTGCTCCATCTCCTGCACAGGGTCCCCACCCACCAAAGTCCCGAGGTCTGGGAACTGTTGTACTGCCCTAGCCAAAGTCTCATCAGTCGCACCCTCCAGAGTATCTCCTAAAGTCACACCTGGGTCTGCTGAAGAACCCGAAGGCCTGGGAAACAAGACAGGGTCAACTGGCCTCTCATCACCACTGCTACCTCCCTCGCCAAGGTCCTCTATCAAAACCTCCTTACCCTTGGACTCCCTGCAAGTCCTTGAACTACTTGGAGCATGTTGCTCCGCAGGTGTCTCTAACACAGCACTCCTACCCTCAAGAGGGACCACAGCCGCGCCACCCACCTCTCCCCGAGCGACTCTCGGGTCAGCAAAAACATCTATACCAGCAATATGCATCTCAACATCAGGAGAAAGAATACCCGTACCTGAAGCACCCGTGCCCACTGGTATAGAACTGCTCTGAGCACCAACATCACCAGCTGGAGGGTCAACCTCCATGGCCATGCCGCCCTCACCAACCGTAGTACTCTCCGGCTCCGGCTGGTCACACCCCATGGGCTCATCCATGGCCTGACCCTCATGGGTCTCTGTCTCAGCAATATCAGGACTACGCGATAAAGCCCCGCTCCCATGCACAACCATGGGTACTTCGCCTCCCACGAAATCGGCCGCACGGCTGGCCCGTTCATCAACCAAGGCCTCACGGCCCTCCTCATGTCTCTGATCAACTTCGGCCGTGCCGCTCCCACTCGGAACCGGCAAGACCACACCACCGCCGGACTGTGGCACCACCGCCGCCTCCCCTACACGCGCCAGCGACGATGCCCTCTTGGTGGATGACGTCGGACCACCACCATCACTCGGAACTTCGGCCATGGAAGTCGGTTTTCGTAATGACCGAAAATTCAATCTTGGATCTTGAAGAAATTTGGAGAAGTCTAGTGAGGAAGAAAAGAATCGGACAAGGAGGGGAGTTTCTCCACATAAATCGCTTCTGATTTTTTGAACATGAAGGAATGAAACTTCAATAGGCGCGATGGTTTTATTTCAGCCGAAATCGAGACCTTGGCCGGGCGGCTAAGCTTGACGACCGGGCGGCCAAACTTCTAAGCCGTGCGGCTCTCCTCTCTCTCACATGGCAAATTACAATGCACCCCCCTCCTTTTTACAAGGTATGCCTTTCTAATTTTAAACAAACCCCGGAGGTATTTGTTTAATTTTCAGAAACCAAAATCAGATTTCCAAAAATGCCCTCAGCGGCCTTTCTAATTTTTAACAAACCCCTGAGGTACTTGTTTAATTTTCAGAAACCAAAATCAGATTTCCAAAAATGCCCTCAGCGGCCTTTCTAATTTTAAACAAACCCCTGAGGTACTTGTTTAATTTTCAGAAAAACAAAATCACATTTCCAAAAATGCCCTCGGCAGCCTTTCTAATTTTAAACAAACCCCAGAGGTACTTGTTTAATTTTCAGAAACCAAAATCAGATTTCCAAAAATGCCCTCAGCGGCCTTTCTAATTTTAAACAAACCCCTGAGGTACTTGTTTAATTTTCAGAAAAACAAAATCACATTTCCAAAAATGCCCTCAGCGGCCTTTCTAATTTTAAACAAACCCCTGAGGTACTTGTTTAATTTTCAGAAAAACAAAATCACATTTCCAAAAATGCCCTCAGCGGCCTTTCTAATTTTAAACAAACCCCAGAGGTACTTGTTTAATTTTCAAAAACCAAAATCACATTTCCAAAAATGCCCTCAGCGGCCTTTCAAAATTTTAAACAAACCCCAGAGGTACTTGTTTAATTTTCATTTCGGTAGCCCCGAAGAACTACGATTGGTCTGATCCCTGCAAACGGGGTACGTAGGAAGCTCTATGCACGACCATGCTTTTCTTCACTCTATTTTACTTGTTTTTCGCACCAGGATAATTGGTACGTCTATGTCTTTGACGTAACTTGCATCACAGAATGATGACTAAGCCGCGTCAAAGAGGGGCAACTGTAGACACCCCAATTTTAATCCAAGTGCATCCCCTATGATGAAAGGAACATGCGTAATTACCTCGGAACGATCGATCAGAGCTCACAAAAAACCAACAAAATAACCAGATTTGGCCGAGCGGTTCAGTTTGACAGCCGAGCGGTCTACTTGCCCTCATGTTGGCCAGGCGGCTAACTAGTTTGGCCGGGCGGCTAACATGATCGGCCGGGCTGCCAATCTTTGTTGTCAAATCGGACAGCTTGTTTCTGCAGAGATTCTTCGCAGACGAATATATTCCCCGGCGCAGGGAATATCATCATTGCGGAAAATCCTTCGGAAATCTTCTGCATCATTACTCCTCCCCCTCCACGGCTATAAAAACCCTCCTCCGGCCTCCGCTCAAGACCCGAGGAAAAAAAGACACACGAAAAAAACCGAGAAAAAAGCCAGACAAAAATTATACCCGAAAACCATTACTCTACGCTTCGAAACGCTGCCAAATTACCTCCGCTCAAACCTTCGAAACCTCTTTCTTCATCCCTGTTCTCTCATTCGCTCAGTATCCAACAGAAAACCAGAAACTTTTCCTTCCTAGAACAAAGAAAACCAAAAACTCTCGCAAAGCTCGATCAATTCGTTCCGAAAGGTACAACGTTGTTCGTTTAATCGATCATCCAACATTCTGAGGGGAGTTATTCCGGACTCGGGATGATTCCCGTAATCATCCCCAGGTTCGGGTAACCTTATTTCAAGCAAAACTCATCCCTACGGCTCCGTATCGGGCGTTATCCTCCGTTATCGCACGATATGACCTCATCCGGGGAACAACTTTCTCAAAATCTACTTCTCAAGTTTACTTTGAACTCAAAGGGATCTATTTCCCTCCAAAAGAAAGGTTTCTAAGGCGTTCTTCCAGTCTACAAAATTTTCCAAAAAACAGAGGAAAGTTGGCCGAGTGGCCAACACGTATTGGCCGGGCGGCCAACTTTTGGAAGAATGAGTCTCTCCCCTGTTTCAAGAAGAATCGTGCTCTGTTTTCATATTTTTCTGGTTATAAGTTGCTGATATTGCGCCGTTTCCCCTCAGGTTCTGCTTATTTACTGTTAAGTTCGTATATTTCGTTTTATTCCCGTTATGGTTCTATAAACTACTTGTTTATTATTATTGCTTTTGTTTGTTAGAGTCTTGCAATAAAACATTTTCTGAAAAATCCCACAAATATTTAGTAGAGACCGGAAATTGTCCGGGCGAGCGGGGTGCTTTTCAATAAAACCTTCCCCGATCGTAATGTGGCTTCCGAATCCAAAAGAATCTTTTCGCAGACCAAACCTTTTCCAAAACATAAGAGTCATTCTTTTCAATGGTTTCTCGGGTACCAAAAAGTTTTCCATATAAACCCCGGGTGGCGACTCATCATTTTTCGTATTCACTCTTCAAAGTCAAAAAGCACAGAGAGCCGCGAGCCACGCGTGAATCCGTACACGTCCACAGTGTATCAAGTGAACCTTGCTTGAATCCCACTGAAACAATTGCCCCCCTAACGTTGGTATGAGATTTGAAGTCTTCTTGAGTGAGAAACTTGAAATCCAAGCGAGGTTGGAGTGAGAGATGCTTGAATCCTGAAGATTTGATGTTGACATCGAGGGTTTCGGGTGAGATTTTGGGAGAGGTGAAAGGAGATGAGTTTAGGGCTTATGTCGTCGGTGGGGAAGTGAAAAAGAGTGAAAGAGTCTACTTATAATGAGCCGGATCAAGCAAAAAGAAAAAAAAAATTTGAAGCAGTACCATTACTGCATTTTTCTGTTTATCTCATTGGAATTTCCAAAGAAAGATACTACCAAGTGGTACCGGTATTAGGGTAACGTTGGTACTGGTAGCACTTGGAAAATTTTCAAAATTCTTTTCTTCTTCCACTGACTCGACCCCCGATCACTTCTAACTCATTCTCAACACTCCCAAACCTCCCCACAACATCAAAACACATATTCAAATCCACACATAACAAGAAATAAAGCTCGGCTCTAAAAAAATAAAAAATAAAAACTCATTCCCATATTAAAACAACAAAAGAAAAGGAAATCAAATTGCAGGTCTTTACACTGACCCTGGCAAAACTTCCTCCGGCGGAGACTTTATGTTTCTTCTCTTCTCTGGCCTGTATTTTTCTTGATTCTTTAAGCCTCCAGTATCGGTTGTAGTCTTCCCCTTCAAGGCAGTTTTTCGGTCATCCATCGATGGGAGGTTCTTTCTTGGCATAAGTTGTCACCAGTGAGCAAATTGGGGGACTTTTAGTTTTTGAGGGAGCTGAAGCCTTCCTCTCAGCTTATTAATGGGAGGTTGTCTTCGTCCTCCTCTTTAGCCACCTGAGGTTGTCCTTCTTACCTCTCCAACTGCAAAACTAAAGGATTGGCCAATGTTCCTTTCTTCGACTTCTTTTCCAAATAGGAGTTGTAACTCTGACTGTACTTCAGCAAAATTTGGGCATTTTTGCAGGGGGCGCGGTAAGTAGCTCATATGTTTGCCTAAGATTTTCACTTTTTGAGCTTCCGCGAGACTGGTGACAACTCTACAGGAAGAGGGAAAAAGATTGTTAAAGATAAGTAACTAAGTGGAAAGCCAAACAATCAAGGCAAAAAAATCAACTTGAGTGTATCCTTTCTATGTCATCAAGTATAGGGAAAAGCTTTTCTTCTTGAGGATCGTAGGTGTAATTTCCGCACACTTGGAGATAAATATTTTCACAACGATTTGAGTCCGGTAAAAGCTCGATCAAATGCTCACGGTTCGGCTAAGCCGCTAGAAAGCGATGGTTAGAACGAGTCATATATCGTAAACTCAAGGTTGTTAACCCGCCTAAGCGCAACCAGAGAGTTGATGATTCGATAGCTATTGATTGAAAACTGGTGTGGGGTGAGTTTGAAGGCGAATAGGACTTTTCGGAGGAGCAGGTTTAAGGGGAAGTGCCATGAGCAAGGTTTTAAATCTCGGTATCGGTCGCGGTATCGGTCGCAGTATGGATGTATCGGTACCGGGACATATCGGCGATACGTCGCGTGAATCGGCTGTCTCGGCCTTGAATTTTTTTAAATCATTATTAATATGTAGAAAACTTGATTTTACACTCTTTTTTTTCTCTCATTAGCTTAATTAGTAATATTTTAACCAATCTTAGCACATATAATTGAACCAAACCACCACGATAAGGTTATATTATGAAAATAAGCACACCATAGAGTTCTTACAACACGCAATTACGAGCCATAACAAGGTTCAAGCTCAATAGCCTAGCTCCTAGTCTTAGTCATACATAATTTGCTACTACAAGTCAATACCAAAATGAATTCCGCGGAGGTACCGGAGCATCGGCATATTCTTGATTGTTATGACGATCACTTTTTCAATTTTGATTTTGTCGTTGTTCAATTTTTTTATTTTTTATTTTTTTGCATTTGTTAGGTTTGCGTCAAACTATTGGTGATTATACATTATTACATTCATCTCAACAAAAGGAATTGAAAAGGCATAAAATTATAACTTTTAATTAATTTGATATATTTTTCAATTATTATTAATTTGTTATACTTAACAAAAATTAAGTTATATGGTGGTTTCCACTAAAGGAACCCCTAGAATATGAATTAAAAAAATTATGTAACGTAAAAAATAAAATAAAAATTGCTTCCGTCTATTAACCACCCACCGCCTATATTAAAAACACAAAAAGGACTTTTATTCTTTTCATAGTTTCATTTACACCAGTAACCAAACCCACACCCACACTATCTCTCTCATCCATCTCTCTCTCTCTCTCTCTCTCTCTCTCCGTTGCCGCCGCTGCACAGAGCAGCTGATCTGAACCGCCGATCTCCTCTCTCTCTCGCCGACGATGACGATCCGACGACGATGATTGGCTGCGATGATGATCCGACGCAGCATATATGTTTTTTTCTTTTTTTTTTTTTTTTGAAATAATATATTGTAGTGTTCAAGATTTGGTTGTTTTGGTGTTCAAGATCTGGTTTTCTTGGTGTTGTAAATTATAATCGCTCATTTTCTTTTTTTTGCTAATTTTTGGTTCTGTTTTTTTTTCTTTTCCGTATCGGCCGAGACAGATGTCGTATCAGCCGAGACACAGATACGTCTCGGGTATCGGCCAAGACAGGGTGCGATTTTTCCTCACACCGAGATATCGGCCTGTATCCGTATCGGAGGCCCCAAATACCGGTATGTCTCGGCCAATACGAGACGTCTCAGCCGATATTTAAATCTATGGCCATGAGAGGTACAATGATAGGGTCTCGGCTTCGAAAGTAACTTTCTTCTTCTTTTCCCATGCACCACCATGTCGTTAGGTATTTCGTATAGTGTGACAAACACTTGATACTCCACGTCGTCAAAAACCTCACGCCAAAAAGCGACAAGTGGAACGCTCAATGCGAAGTGCCATGATGGACTTCATGTTATTAAATACTTAAATATCTCCACACGTTAAGATTACAGATACCCGTTAATTAAATTAAACTACTAATAATTATATTTAATCAACATTTTATAAAATACCTCGAGACTTTTCACTTAACTTATTCGATATGTCGGATATAAATATCCAACTGTAGGGTATGACATAATCGAAACTTATAAACTTAGTCAAGGGGTATCAACAATGCCTACCGGGACATGGATTTCATTAATAATTAACAGCTTCCATACATGTATTGTTGTGACTTAACTCAGCGAGACTATTGACCCTAAAGAGGATCTCACTCTCTAATGAATCAAAGTCAACAACATTAAATATATACATCTATTAATTATCTTTTAAATTAAAAGCATAAGCATTAGTAATAACCATAAGGTTCTAATTGTTTTATTCCATATAATATTTAAGACAATTACCTTAAAGTGGTACTGTTTAATACTGTCACGCCCTCAATTTTCAACATAAATAAATAAACCATTTCAAAATAAGATAAACTGACAAGTGCATACATATCCTTCCAAAAGTCTTCTCACAACGTTCCACGTTCATTATAAACATCAAGTCTAAATTGGGTACCCGCGTCCCATGAGAAAATGTGAATAAAGATGTTAAAGTTATTACAATTATCCAAGTCAAAAAGGGAAGAAGAAAATTCAGAGCTGCTCAAAAAAATTGGTGAATCGTGAATCCGGTTCAGACCGAACCGATCCACACGTTTTGGATTTTAACCATGGATTAATGGTTCGGACACAGATTCATAAAATAAAAAACCGTGACACGCGGTCTGGACACGGATTTTGATTTTGAAACTATGGATTTACCGATCCAGACCATGAGATTTTTATTATATATAATTTTTAAAAATATATATATATATATATATATATATGTATTTATAATTAATTTTACCAATATACTACCTTGCATTTCTTGTACTCTATCACTTAACTATTATTACATCAGGCTAGGAGTTGAAGGGGATTCTTTTTTAGTCGGATCAGTTGCTATGTAAACCAACTAAGCTGACAACCATTCGCTCAAACATTTGATGATTGGTTTGCCATGGATATTTCATAAGCAGTGGAGCAACTATTTTGGGTTTGTTTTTTAGTTATCTATTTTGATTCCATAATGTTCAAGTTTAGATCTGTTCAATTAATTTGTTGAAATGTTTAATAAGCTTTCATTATTTGTTTCAATGATGAGTTTGGGTTTAGAATGAGTTCATGATTTTTTTTTAGAATAAATTGAAAATCCGTGGACAAATCCAGAACCGATCCGTGACTCGCGGATCGGATTGGAACCAAACCTTGAGACTTTTGGATCGGACACAGATTTTATTTTCAAAAAACCGTGACTCGCGGATTAGGATTGGATTCATACCAATCCGGACAGTGAGCACCCCTAGAAGAAATAGAGTTACATTTTCATCTACCAAAATAATGTTTCATGAGATGACAAAATAACTCTTCGATGTATGTCTTTCACCTAAAATCATGCACTCCAAGCACGTCAACTCATGTCCCGTGATTTGTACCTGAAAATGATAGGGTGAGCTACACTAGCCCAGTAGAGATATCTTCTAAATTTTTAAATGCATGTGAGATGACATGAGCATTTGACATCAAGGAAAAATAAGACAAATCAACAACGAATATAATATAAGGATGTAAAAAAAGAGGCCAAGAGCCTTCTAGAGTGAGAGAGTAGATGGGGTGGGGTTCCTCTTCCTCCCCAACCGCCCCTTTTCCCCTTTTTCCCCTTTCTTTCAGTCCCCCATCCCCTTCTCTTCCCTCCTCCTCCCCTCTCTGTCCCCTTGCCCAATCTGCTCTCTTCTCCCAATTTTCTTTCCTCTCATCTTTCCTTCATGGTTGTGTGGTGGTTGAGACTCTCGTCTTCAGGAGAGAAGTTCTCCCACTACCCCATCATTTTTAGAAGTGGCGACCCAGATCTACTGATTTGGGATCTCCAGCTCTCAAATCTGAGCTTGGAGGCCAGATTTGTGGGTTCTCTAGCTACAGCGGCGGTGGCACCTAGCAGCTATGTCTGCGGTGGGTCGAAGAGATGTGGGGTTCCAGACGCTGATATATTTCTGTCATCTTACTCTAGCCACATCCGAGCGGATTGGTGGTTTCCATCGTCAGTGTTGTACAGTTTTGCGGCTTTTGTATTGTCTTTGTTTTCTTGTATTTTCGGAACAGTAGTGTCCTTTTATAGTCTAATAACATAAGTTTTTTCGGTTCAAAATATAATATAAGGATGTGCATTCATATATTTGACCAAAGGTCCTCATACGCAAACAATGTATCCCGTAGGTGTCCAAATACTTCATTGGCACTCAACGTGTCCTACAAGTGTCCATATCCCTACACTTACTCGTTTCATATGCCTCTCCTTCATTAGAGTAACTGTCAAACACTTAAGAATTTGTAATCCTCTTTCGAGTCTTTGGGCCTTGTAAAACCCCTTATTCCGAGTCTTACGGGCCTCATGGAACCCTTATTATGAGTCTTACGGGTCTCGTGGAACCCTTCCTAATGACACACCGATTGTAGTCCCAGTGACTTGCCTCATCACTTTATCATTTGACTCCTCATTTCCTATTTGGTTTACCAAGTGTCCGTTTACATCGCTTTCAATCGTGTCGGGTATGGCCATCGTACTACGCCACTATGTGTCTACAAGTGTCCACAAAGCATAATTCCATTGTACTACTTTAACCATAAACGACGCAAGTTAAGAGTGTATTTAACAAGTTCCAAAGTTAGAGTCACATATTTAACGATGAACTGTGCAAACGAGGGCTAAACAAGAGTCAAAGGAGGATCAGGATCGAAAAACAAAAAATCGGGAGCAATTTGTCAAAATCGTCCGAACGGTAGGGCTCCCATGTCTGGACAGTAACTACTGTCCGACGGAAAAACTAGCAAGTCAAGAACACGCATAGAAAAATACAGATTTTGATATTTTCACCCAAACTCAAACAAATATGGCTCAAACTCAGAAATTTAGGGTACCAACAACCAAAATGCAATTAGAAAAAGGTGGATTTCAATCAAATAAGGGGATTAAGGAATCAAACCAAGGATTCAACATGATATCTAATTAAAACCCTAGAAAATTAGGTTTTCAATAAGATCAAAGGAGACATGGTCACATTGGATTATGAGAACTACTCCCGCTAGCTCTTTGACATTGTCGAATCACCAAATTCTCTTGGCAATATTCTCTGAATAGATCATCATTGTCATCATGCATCCTAATCCAATTGTGAAACGTACAACAAGCTGTGGGGATATACTTTTGGGTACGAATGCTATATGGTGGCATTTGCTTCAATATAGGAAATCGGGCTTTCAACACTCCAAAACATCGCTCGATAACGTTACGTAACGACGAATGACGAAAATTAAACCATTCTTCTATATTTTTTGGTCGTTGGCCATGCCCACGGAAACTATTCAAATGGTATCTCTCTCCTCGATACGGTGATAAAAAAACCCGGCATATTGGTGTAACCCGAATCCACAACATAGTACTAATGGTTTAGTCACGGCTCGGTTAACTCAGCAACATCTTCAACTGCTACAGAATTGTCCTCTAAATACTCCATATCATCACTTGTACCTGGCATCAAATACCATGGTAACATAGTACCATGAGTGGTGACACTCAGTAGAACAACGTAAAACTACCCTTACCCCAATGTATGCACAATTTCCATAATCACAAAACCACATATAAAATTAACCAACAAAACCCACTTATTTTACACATAAGTTTTATTAACATGGTCAATCATACGATGTTCCCGTTCACCATGTTCCCATACACCGTGTTCCCGATCACCATATTCCCATTCGTTATGTTCCCGTACGCCACCCTCGACACAGCTCACGACATAACATGGCTCAAGACATGGCACGGCTCACGACACAGCATGGTTCACGACAAGGCACGGCTCACGACATCCCCATCCTTGGTTCCCGCTCGTTATGTTCCTATTCACCTCCTTCAGCATGGCTCAAGACCAAGCCGTCACCTGGTTCCCATTCATTATGTTCCCATTCTCCTCCCTCAGCACAGCTCAGGATATAACATGGTTCAAGACTAGACACGGTTTCACCACATTCTCCAATCTCATCTTTTCCACATTTCATACTCCATTTCATTCCCATCCTCACACTAAGTCTCGCTAACCATTACTCTTTTAACCAAGAGGTACGAACCCAATTTCACCGAATGCGGAAATTAACAGATAATACCACAATAGCAATTTAGGCATATAAATCCCGAAATTACCGGTTACCAGCAGTTTACCATTATAACGAATTGACATATCAATACTTCCCCAAAAGTTATGAAATTCGACAGAGTAATAGTTCTCTGTCTTAGGAACAAATCCCGTGTTTATAGCTAAGGCCGAATCTGCCCTTAGTCTGGGCGAAAATGCGTACAAACAGAACGTGTCGAATCTGCCACAGTTTGCTAAAACTCCAATTCCCGAAGATCTAACCGTTGGATTTGGTCCGTTTACGTGTCAATACATAGCTAAGACATCAACCTGTCTTCCTACCAAAGTTTCATTGTAGTCCTACAATAAAATCATATCCTACGGGTTTCCAAAATTTCTTTCCGAATAGAGGGAAATTGTTGAAACCGCAGTTTTGGACAGTCTTAGTATTTCAGTCATAACATTTTACACCGAACTCCATTTGAGTCGAATTATATATCAAAACGTAGGGAATTTGAAGAGCTACAACTTTGTAGTTTTACACTTTTCCTAATGTTGCCTCTACGTGGCCCGAAAATGCGCGAACAGTGTCCGGCAGTGTGTTTACTATAGTTCAGTCCGTGTACACTCGTTTTTGGTGTCGAGAGACGTTTTTCTCACATTCTATCGATCCGTAAACTGATCGGTCCGTACAGTGAACATAATATAATGTTACCTATGAACCTTACTCCCTAAACCAAGGTTCGGGTCAAGATTTTACAAAAAATCATCATACATAAGGTTAAAGCAAATTTACCAAAGTTCTACCTTAATTCCTGCAGATTAAGCGTATGGATGAACGATCTGAACCGTTGAGTACGTCGGGAATACGTCAATTGCTCCAAGTTGAGCTGAGCATTATTTGGGTTTAATCCGAAAGGGTTGATCTGCTTGATTTAGAGTGGAATGAGAGAGGGTGTGAGAGCTTGAGAGGGAGAGAAGTATGCAATCATTCTCACACAGAGAGAGAGAGAGAGAGAGAGAGACGTTCAAAGAAAGATGAATTGTCTGACATGTATAGGAAAGTGAGAGGAGACAGAAAACAAAATGAAATAATTAGCTGCAAATGTGGTTGGGAAAATATCTTGATGGCAGTGCAAAAACAAACCCGGTTCGATCGCGCTGTCCGGGTTTCATTCTCAGAAAAATATCCAAAATTCACCGTATGCCCAAAATATTATATCAATCGTCATGGTGTAAAACTTACTACCGTATTATATATTTTAGAATAAAATGCAACACATCATATTTATGCAAACACAATACTAATAAAAATGCGGGTCCTTACAGGGTATGCCGGATCTAAGTTGGGTTCGTGAGGATAGTGGATATAAGTTTGGTAATTTGGGAGGGGGAATGAAGAATTCAAGAGGGGAAGAGAGAGAGAGAGGGGGGGCCGGAATTTAGGAGTGGGAGGGGGAATTAAATTTTCCTCTCAACTCCTCTCTTGTATAGTGCATATTACACCTCACACCCTTCAACTCATAAAAGTGCTTCAAAAAGGTTCAAAACCAAACCATGTCTCACATTAACCCATAATCCCACTTAAACACTTAAATGCAATAATGTAAACTCCCACTTTATTTTTTAAAAAAATATTCTGTGAAATTACGGGTCTTTACAAATACATACAAAGTGTACTAGCAAAATAAGTTGGAACTTTAACCGTTCATTGTAGCCAAGATAGACCTACAAAAACATTATGCTACTATTCTACTGATGGCGTGTCTCATTCTATCTAAGACTGTGAACCAATACTTATAATTCACAATAACCGATGATCTAATCTTCTTTGTAAGTTGTACTCTACACACTAGATCATCTATTATGTAACATAAAAGACACACATGCACAATATATAATAATATCATGCAAATATTTTCCATGAAAGATTCTCTTCAATAAGAGATAAAAGTGATCAATAAATAATGAATTAAATTTTAATCTATTATATAAAAGCATGAAGTTTAGTATAAATTCGTAATACACGATTACAGTTCAAGTTGAAATTGGTATAAAAGTTGCCCGAGCTAATTTTCGTCACATCGTCATCTTTGTGGGCACATACCCTCAACCCAAGCACAGAGGCATATTGCCTTGAGTTGCCCGAGCAAATCTTTTCTTTTAATGCACGTTTTTTGTCCAAATAGTTAACAGTTAGTTAACGGCATTAGTACGTAGACTACATTGAAATAATTGAGGGACGATATAGGTTCAATACGATAACTGAGGGACGAAATAAAATAATTAGAATAAGTTAGGGATGAAAGATATAATTAACCCCTTTCCAAACGGATTTGGGGATGATTTGGGGAGCCTGTAATATCACAACAACACTGTAGATTTATAGTCCCCCAATCCGATCGTCCATCTCACGATTAAGGGTTCATATTCACATATGCATTTTTACCACTAGAAGGTAACAAATATATCGCAACCGTTGATTGTGAGATGCACGGTCGGATTGAGGGACCACAACCCAGTAATGCCTTGGACCTGAGGATGCACAACGGCCCGGTAGCCCGCCTAGTCCAGCCCGGTATTTTTAGGGCTTAGGATAAATATTTAGGCCCATAGAGCCGGGCTGAGTTGAGATTTTAAGCTCATTTACTAAATTGGCTAAGTTTGGGAAATTCCTCCGAGGTCCGGCCTCGCCCGATTTAAATATAATATTTTATTTTAATACTATATATATTTTAGTATGTTACCGCTGGAACCTAGTTGTTTAGATTTAGTTTATCTTGATGAAGAGGCACATCTCCTCATCTCTTATTCAACTATCATCTGTTTTTAATATTTTTGTAAGAACTTAGAACTTTAAGTATATTATTACGGTTGTGAAACGTAATTGTGATCGTTGCTTTTGATTAATTTTTGTTTGTGATACCATGCTTAGAAAAACAAATGAGCTTGTTGGACGGGCTTGAGAAATTAAAATTTTATTTGGGTTGGGATTGAGAATATTAAATGAAGCCCAATTATAAATGAACCGGGTTTTTTTTTTTTTTGAACATGTCAATTCCATTCAAGGAAAATGCCCGAGGGCAGTACAGATTTCATCACCAACAACAGGGAAGAACCAAAACTATCAAAATCTAGACGAACGGCACCCCTGCCCGAGGCAGACCAACAACAAGGCTGGGCTAGGAACCTGTCCACGATCTGCTAGTAGAAATCCCGAGGGAAAACAACTCATACCCTACCACTTAACCACAAGATAAAATCCAAGAACAAGCACCCGAAAAGGGGCTAATAGACCACCTATACAAGGGGTAAACAGCTAAACCAGAACAAAGAAATAAAACTGAAAATAAAAATAAAAAACCACCGGCTGGAACAGACCGGAAAACACCATCCTGTCCCAAAGTATCACCATAGCCGTCGCCGCCGGTTCCGGCAACAACCCCGTCCAAAGAGAGTGTCGCCGGAGACCGCACCGCACCGGAATCAGGTGACTTATTATCCGGGGGCCTCACACCAAGCCATCCAAGCTCCAACTTCATCAGATCTGGCCACCACTGATCTTCCCCAACGGTACAGATCGAAGGAAGGGTGGGGAAGATGGAGAAACGCAGAAGAAGGGAGGGGGGCGTGAATGGAGTGAGGATGATCTGAACTCGAAGGGGGAGAGGAGTAGATGGGTGAAGAAAAGGTGAGAGGAGGAGGTGGGTGGCTGGAGAGAAAAGAGAGAGAGGGGGAGGGAGGTGGAGGTGGGTGAGGCGGCAGCCCCACCCCCCCAAAACAGCAAACCCTAGCTGGTGTTTCTAGAGAGAAGGAGGAGAAGAAATATCGGTATGTTGCGGAGACGAGAGTTCCACCAATGAACCGGGTTTAAGAATGCACAAATCTCGTTATTATTTAGTACAAGCCCGGTCCGAACTCAACTCAGCCCAGTGTATGTGGACCCGTACTTGAACCCTTGAACCCAAGTCCATTCCAAACATAGCACCCTTTTCCAGTTTTCCTTCGTCAACACGAACCGGTTCTGGCACAACCGGTTCGTCTGTTCTATCCGGTCTAATGGTTCACGAACCAGTGGGAGTGCAACTCTAGGGCACAAGACACCCTTTTGCCTTGTCCTCCTGTTGGAGAGAGAGAGAGAATGCCGTTCATAAGCAAGACACAGAGGCAATCAGATTACAGTCTCTTCCCATCGAGTTGTCCGATTGTCATCGACAATGGCGCCTCCTATTTCCGACTCGGGTACAACTGAAAATTCCTAATTGATTATATAGTTCACCAAATATACAATACTCTTTTGCGAATTTATAGTGTTGTACATAAGTATGGTTCAAATAGGTGCAATATTTGTTCATTATTTTGCAGATGGGCAGGAGAAACTGAACCTCGCATTATCTTCCGTAATATTGTTCAGCGGCCACGCCTTAAAACCACTGGTATGACGATTAAAGAATTATTGCAGATAAGAGTCGATAATTTCGATTTGTATGTGATGTTTTGGGAGTATTAAAGACTTGAAATGATGGTGGAAGAACCACAATTGGGCGCATGAAAAGTGACTTTAGATGACGTCTAGTTTTGAGCTTAAGGAGACTGTATTACCTGCTGTCAAATGGTCAAAAACATTTAACCAAATAGGCCAACGAGCTACGGCGGAGTTTTTTTTTTTTAAGTATTGCGCTCTAATCTTTTGTTTTCTGAGACCGGTTGAATGTTTCATTTCTTTATGATATTGGAGTGTTATATGTAATTTCTAACTCGGAAACAAGGACTAGCAGGAAGACAGAGTCTCTAACGTTGTGCCTAAATTGGAATTTTATGCAAATATCCATTAGAAATTTGCGTCGATTCCCTTTGTTTGTGGAACACATGTATTCAGTAGGCAATTCTCTGGTTAGGATTAATAGTTTATGGTAGATAATGGGCTTTTTCTTTCGGTCTTTTATTTTTTTTATTTTTGGATAAATAACGGTCTTTTATTTGCGTAAACTGTAAACTTAGAGGTAACCGAGCGGGACACTCGACCCTTGGGTAAAGGGTAAACCTTGTCAGTTGGACATTTACATAGGTAGTATATTTCGTAATTTGAGTTTAGGACAATACTATGCTAAAAAAATCGCATTTTATGCATGCAATAAATACTTCATGGTTATAGTGAGAAAGATTCATATTTGGCTGTATCCACTGGCCTTGATATAAGAATTAGGTAAATTTGAAACAGATACATACCCAGATCCAACATTTGCACCCAAATCCATGTGACATAGGTAGTATGTGCCAAGAGGTAGCTGGGGTATCTGGTATTGTGGGCTGTACGGAGGGAGTTACAGAATGGGGTCCCGTAATTTCCTTCTTTTGGGAAAAAAATATCATAGTTTTATCACAAAAAGAAGAAAAAAAACAAAAAAAAACAAGGCATTTGCTAGTTTGTGACTTCAGTAGAATCATCTTGTTGTATTCTCGTTTGTGAACAGGTGAAACTGTCACAATTGTTGGAGACCATGATCCTGCATTGATGAAATACTTTGATTGCACACGGTCAGGACCTCGTTCAGCCTTTGAAAGCAATGTTGTCTTCCAGTTTGAGATAATGGAATATGTAAGTTTGAGGTTTTAGTTGTGACTAATTTCTGCCATACTTGATTCTTCATTTTCAACTGTATAATCTGTATCATTAATAGGCAATGCATGCGCATCTAGGTTCTCTCTTATCTCTAGCATTTAGTCTTGAGTTGAAAAGGCCTAGTATTACTCTTCGTCATTTGCAATGTAAATGCTTAGTGACCTAGTCTATAATCGAGAAATTCTTCTTTCGTTGTTTCTCAAGTCAAGCCCAAGCCTGAAAATGTTAGAGAGGCAACTGGGGAAAGTTAGTGGTCTACAGCAGTGTCAGATTCACTTTATAAGATTTATTCGCAATTTGAAGCATGAAATAGCCCAAAATATGAAGTCTATCATGAACAAGATTCTTAATGCTGAAGCATGAAATGTCGTGTTGAAGTGGGTATAGAACGGCTGAAAGTTAGTGGTGTACTGCACAGGATCATTGTCACTTTAGAAGGTTTTTTCTTCGTATTTTGTTATTGAAAAACCACATCAACCATACTGAAGGTACTAAATGCTCTCCCCGAACCCACTCTAGTTTATCAAGTCAACATGTCTTAGGCTATCATCAATAAAATTCTTCTTTCTTTATTGCTTCTTTGAAGTCGAAGCATGAAATGTTTAAATGATACAGATCAGCTTGGAAAGTTAGTGGTGTTCTGCCCTGGATTATATTCACTTTAATTTCCCTCCCTTACTAAGGATTTGTGAATGCAATTCTTATGTGGACACAATGCGAGACTTGGAAGGTCACATAAAATATCACACTCTACTAGACAAAAGGTTGTCAAATCGTGAATCGAATTGAAAATCCAAATGGTCCTTTTCGAATCATGAATCGAATCGAATCGAATCGTGAATAGCTCTGATTTGGTCGTTACTTCTAAAATACTTGGGAAAGTAATCCTAATGATTTTAGGTGACAAAAATACATATCGTAAATGGAAATTTTAGACCTAAATCGATAGAAAGCTTGTTTTAGTTGATGAACCGGTAATAATGTGGAGTGATAGGTAAGTTGCTTCTAATGCAACTCGCAAGAGATGAGAGTTCTTAAATCCTACTTGTCGTCCTCTTTGTGAAAAAGAGTTATAAGTGCAAAACAAACCCTTCAAAGGTCTTTCGGGGGGTTGTATGCCATTGAGTGTTTGTCGTTTTCTATTCACTATTAAAATAACTCTCTCCTTTCTTATTACATACGACACTTAAACAAGAGAGATATCTATTTTTGATAGTAATTTAGGAGAAATGTAGACAAAAAATGGCATATGAGAGCACTAAGGACCTTAAAATTGTAGTTTGAATCCTTCTCCAACAAAAGGGCAAGAAAAGAGTCAAAATTGAATTCAGCAAATTGAGATGAATCGAACGATTCACCGATTCGGATCACCGATTCACTGCTATTTCCGATTCAGGCAACCTATTGTTTTCAATAACCCACTGAATCGTATTGAATCATACGATATGAATTGTGAATCGTGCGATTTTGACAAGTATGTGCTAGAGTGTCAAATGATAGTATGAGAATTTCCGGAAGTTGTTTTCTAGCAAGGTACTTCATGAAGTTGTTAGTTGCATATCAAATTTGTTACTGAGCTTTAGCTTTGTATTCTTATCCTCATTTCTTATATCTTGCATTTGTAGATTCTTGACTTTGGGTTCGATAGGTTGGGTGCAGATCAAGCAGAGGTGCGTTTACATTTTGTACACAGCTTACATACCCATGATTAATCTAACCAAACGGAAAAGAGAGAAAGAGAAAGAATTTCTTTTTTTTGGGTAATTAAAGAGAGAGAATTTCGGGAATGGGAAAAAAGAGAAAACAACCTTGATTCTGGACTATGGATTTTCGATACACCATTTGTTCCCTTTAGTGCTTCCTAGTCACATTTGTCATTTTTCATACAGTAACACAGTTGGATCTATCCTGAGCAACATCTATGTTGTACGTTGTAATTCCTTGTGGTTGTCAGGTTATTTTCAGTTTAAACTTGTAGGCACCATGCATATTGTTGTTCTTTAGGGCACTCTAGTTGTCTGGAACTATCAGATGTTTCATTTGACTGTTTCAAGCTCTTGGAGATCGTCTCACAGAATTGATGTTAATTATCATCTCATTGAAATAGACACAAGCATGAATTGTGATGGAAAATCATCGCCATACAAATGGAAACGTTTATAAAGGTTATTGGAAGCACATATACTATTGTAAATGGTGGAAAATGAAAGAGGTAATTCTCAAATGCAATTCACAGCAAAATAGAAGCATTTTAATTTCTCTTCAAATGCGTCAGCCTTAATGCAACACTTGGAACTGTGATGATATTAATTTATCACTTAATTACTTGTGCTCATCTGGTAAAGTATCATTAAATAATTTCATTTTCTGGAGGCTTGGCATTCAAAGATATTAACATAAACTTGTGTTGTTTGTTGAGGGCAAACAGATTGACCATCCTGTCCTAATTACAGAATGCGCATGCAACCCTGTACAATCTCGCAGTAAAATGGCAGAACTTCTGTTCGAGTCTTATGGAGTTCCTTCTGTAGGTAGGCCATTTGTTGTTGGCCCTACGGATATTCGTATGCTAATGCATTTGGTCCTTTACTTCTGCTTAAATTGCTGTAATTACAGTTGCATTGTTGCCTTTGTTATGCCAAATTAACCTGTTTATCCTTTATGTGATTACAGCATTTGGTGTGGATGCTGCATTCAGCTATAAGTATAACCAGCAACTTGGGGTTTGTGATAAAGATGGTCTTGTCATCTGCTCAGGGTTTTCAACAAGCCATGCTATCCCAGTATGGTTACAAACTTGCATTCTTTTAAAATTCTTCAATAAAGGGCATGCTACCTGGTACTCCCTCCGTCCCAATTTTCTTGTCCACTTGCACTATTCACGACACCTCAAAAAATTGTTTATATTTTTTAATGTATAATGTTATATAATTCAATATTGTTCTCGTTTAATAGTTCTCAATGAGTTCTATTGAACAAAAATTTTTAAATTGTAAAATACATTATAGATTGAAAGATATAGACAATTGAAAAATGGCACGTATGCACGTGAATGGACAAGAAATTCGCGGCGGAGGGAGTATATTTTAAGAGATGATGTTTTAAACTTTTAATGTTACTGCCTATATTAGAAATTTAGAATATTGAGAGTTACTTGTCAATTTGCAGGATTTGGACTTTAGCTAGGTTATGGTATGCTACAATTTATTGTTGAAGTCTTGTTCAGTTTGAAGTGTTTTTAATATTAAGGACTTAACTAGGTTATGTTATGCTGCAATTTATTGCTGAAGTCTTGTTCGGTTTGAAGTGTTTTCAGTAGTAACAATGATCATTAGTTGTGGTGAGTAATTGTGTGAGTCAGATAGTAGTTCAACATTAGCTGCGTGTGCACATTCAGGTTTGCATGCAAACACATGCTCATATGTTAGTGGACGCATGCCGTGTTTTCTCATTATTGTTATCACTGCCACCTTGATTGTCATATGTTTCATTTGTCATGTCCAATTTTTTCACAACAATAACAATAATAACAGAACCCATCTAGTCCCGGGCGGGGGATGATTGAAGACAGACCTAACTTTTAGCAATGTGCACTCTCAGAATACTACTGAAATAGTGGCCTTCCTAAACCTCCAAGAACCGAGAAGCTATAGGGACGTTTTGCTGCAAAACCATGCCCCCAAATTAAAGCCAAAAGGCATCAGAGAGGGCAGGCCTAGAGACCCAAATCATTTTTTGTGCTCATTACTATGTTTCCTTCATGCATGGTCTAGTGCATCTCACTAAGGAGCACAATGCTTTTATTCGTGATAGAGAATGATAATGTCCAGGGGTGTAGCCTCTATATCAGGTTTCAGCTTTCATTGTGGGTCCAGTGGCAGAGCTAGGATTCGGGGCTAGAGAGGGCAACTTAATTTTACACACACTTCAACGGAAAAAAATTGTGATAAGCGATGCCATAATAATGGAAAAACTCTTGTGCTATAAAACCACTAAGAAGCTGCATATTTATTATCAATACAAACCAATTGCTTGAATTGTTATTGCTTGAATTGTCTCAGCGGATCAAGTGTAGGTGCAATTCAATCAACAAGAAATAATTCGAAATATTTAGCAATCTTTATCTAATTCGAAAGAATGCCGTTTTTTTTCCAAATTTTATTCCAAAATCTCCAAATTCGAATTGCATTGAAGGTTCACATAGTGAGAAATAAGACTATAGTAAAAATTGTAAATAATTGCTAAAGTACAATGCTTTTGGCTCATAGTTTATGGATGTTATGCATTAGAGAGTTTCAAATCGTAAGTGGTGGCTATGTTTTGCCTTAGACATCTCAGTTGTTCTAATTTTGAAATAAATGTTGAGAATGAATGATATACAAAATAAATGAGAGTGATTGAAAAGAGAATAATTTCATGGAAGACAATTTATAAAGATATGTACAAAATTTAAAATAAAAAAGACTCAGTGGGGCCCTGGCCCTCACTGGGCCTAGGCTGCCTCCGCCACTGTGTAGGCCTGTTGATGATGACCACAGCCATGACATTTCGATGTGTATATTTCATTTTCAGTTTGTCAATGGAGAACCTGTTTATGAAGCATGCAGCCGAACAAATGTTGGTGGATACCATGTAACCGATTACTTGAAGCAACTTCTTTCGCTTAAATATCCTCATCACATGTAAGTATTTTTTTTCTGTTGCTTCTCATGATCAAGAACTTCCTCTTTGTTAACTGCAACTGATTTTATGCGAAATACAAACAGGTCTAGGCTTACATGGGAGAAGGTTGAAGACCTGAAAATGGAGCACTGTTATGTTGCTCTCGATTATGCATCAGATGCTCGATTATTTCAGGTACAACCTCTTTGTTCTCCCTCAATCCATCTTGTTTCTCTGAATTTCAGGTTTGGTAAAAACTGTGACAGAAAGGGACCAAGGAAGCTGAAGAGAAGACCATGTGTTGGCAACTCCCATGGACCCCACCACCCACGGAAGAGCTGCCATCAGAAGAGGATATTGCTAGAAAGGCTGCTCTTCGGGAGAAACAGGGTCAGAGGTTGCGCGAAATGGCTGAGGCAAAAAGGACTTCAAGGATAAATGAACTAGAAAATGAATGCAAGGGTTTGGAATTTCTTCTACAGCAGCTGACACATGTCAAAGATAGTGATATTCCATCTTTCCTGTCAGAGACTGGGTATATCTCTAAGCAAGAAATAGAAGCTGCTCTTGTGAAAGTAACGCAATCTTTACGGAAGGCAAAGGGTGAACAAGCTGATACCGAGGAGAAGACAGATCCTTCCTCAACTGAAAAGTATTCGATGGTTGATACACCTGACAATATGCTGACGCCCGAGCAGGTATGCATTTCTTCTACATGAGTAGGTAATCAGTAGGCTCTTCATTTTAAAGTTGCTGTTGATTTTTTTACGGTTCAAGCACTTGCATCATACTCATCCAATAACTCAGTATTGATGGCTAGGGGAGAAAAATTGGACCCAAACCCACCCACTGATAAGGAGAACAAACCCAACCCATTTATTAGTTGGGTCATAATGAGTCAAAACCATCGAACCCATTTATGAGTCTTAATTGGGTCAAGGCAAATGACCCAATAAGCTAAATAAACAACCCACGTACCCACCACGGTCCTCCTATTTTTTTTTTTTTTCTCTTGTGATTCAGAAATTCTCCACTGTCCTTCATGACCAGCTTCCAGTAGTCTGATATCCGAAGTTCCGAACCGCCGGAGTTATCGTCATTGGTTGTTTCTCTCTCTCTAGCTTTCTCTCTCCTCTTTCTGCTGTGTAAATTGATCCGAAATCAACCCTGTACAGAACACCACATATAATGGATAATTAAACTAAATGTATTATACATATATCTCTGTGCGCGCTGGATTAGATTTGTGGAATTTGACGAGGGAATTTACCTTTTGAGAGGAAATTGAGGGGAAAGGGGAAATTGGTGGGTCTTTTATACATAGATATAAAAATGTGTGTGTGTGTGTGTGTGTGCGCGTGTGTGTGTATTTATTTGGTCATTGTGTTGTACAGTGGTTAATTCCGTCATTTTGGTGTGCAGGAGCACTTTGGTCATTTTCACGTACACGGTTGTTCTAGTAATTTGAAATGTTTAAAGTAAATAATTGGGTTTATGGGTGGGTAGGGTTTGATTTCAAATGACTCGGTTGGGTTGGGTGTGGGTGGGGTTTGATTTCAAATGAATGGGTTGGGGTGGATTATAGTCCTTCAACTAATTGGGTTGCAAATGGTTCAATGACTCATTAAAAACCCAACCCATTTACAACCCACCCAAACTTACCCGTTTGACACCCCCATTGATATCTGTGTAATTGAAATGAGGATCATCCTATATGAGGGACGAAAATGTGGTTCATCAAATACTGGTGAGATAGGAGAAGGATTCTATCTTCAAAATATTATGGATCACATGTTTCAACTGGTAAACATTCAGTTTGTATCATTTTTCAAGTTATTCATGTAGCACTCATTTCTGGAATGTTAATAACACATCTCACGTTATTATTTCTAATTTTGTTTACAGTTGTCTTGCAAAGGCCCACTCTTTCTAAATTTTCAGTTTATTACATTTGATTTTTTATCCTCGGCGAAATATTATGTAATAAATAAGAGAAATTTAGGGATTGCTTTGGATTGCTAAATTTTCCATTTTGGAACTTCGGTGTTCCATATGTCGGAACATGCATTCCAAAACTTAAGTGACTAGGGTGCTAGTTGAGGATGGTGACACTTGTTGATACTGTTTTTGTTTTATCTTCTGGTTGCCATTGAAAATAAGTTAATACTAACTTGGATGATTGTGTTCTCCTTGACAGCTCAAGGAGAAGAGGAAGCAGGTGTTTCTCAAAACCACGTCTGAGGCCCGGCAACGAGCTAAACAGAAACGCTTTGAAGAGGAATTAGAACGGGAAAGGCAAAACAAACAAGATGAAGAAAAAAGATTGTAAGTTGCTTGACAGACTCATAAAGTTTTTCATCTCCAGGTCAGGTCTTTTATTACTAACTTAGCCTATTATTTGACGAATCTTGACTTTTTTATTTGTATTTAAATATTTGAAATATTTAGCAAAGAAAAGAAATAGAAGCATCCAGTACATTATTATCTAGAGTCAATATACTATATAGCACTTCGCTCTGTATAACGTTTTCTTAGCACAAGAGGAATATTATAAATTCCTAGAGATTGTATTTGTTCTTCTGGAAGATGCTAGTCGAGGTGTTATATCTTGTTTTGGCATGGTTACTGTAACTTTCTTCACTCATTTGCAGAGAAAACCCAGAGCTTTATCGGGAGCAATTGCGCACCAAGTACAGAGAGCTTTCTGAGAAAGTTGAGCAACGAAAACGACTTAAGACCAATGGTCACACGAATGGAAATAATAATGGTACCGGTGGTGTTGGCCGTGGAGAGAGATTAAATGCTGCCCAGAAGGAAAGGATGCGTCTGTTGACAACTGCAGCATTTGATCGGGGGAAGGGCGAGGATACTTTTGGTATTAGAGATGAAGATTGGCAACTTTACAAACTAATGAGCAAAGATAATGATGACGATGATGAGGGACCAGATGAGTATGAGGCGGAGTTGGGTCGCATGTCGGCTAGGCTCAAGGTCAGTCACTCTTTTTGTATTTGTCAGCAAAAAGTATAAGATTTGTAGGAATCTTAATCTTAAATTACTTTTAGTAGAAGATATATCTTAATGGTCATGTAATATTACTTCACTTTAATTTTGTAAAGAATAATAATTTTCTTGAATCAAGTTCTTGACAACTGAATGGAGCCCTAGTGGATATCTACATTTTCACTTACCCTTTGCCGGATCTTACTTGTGCTCAGGAAATAGACCCAACTTTTGTTCCCAAGTTGGAATCAGGGTCCTCTTCCGCTGAGGTTCCACGATTACGTCCTCTGACTAAGGAAGATTTCCAGATCGTCCTCGGGGTAGAAAGATTCCGGTGCCCTGAAATACTGTTTAATCCAAACTTGATAGGGATTGACCAAGCGGGGTTGGATGAAATGGTTGGAGTATCAATGAGGCGGCTGCCAACAAGGGGTCAAAGTGTGGATGAGAGAATCACCAATTCAATCCTGATGACAGGTGGCAGCTGTCTATTCCCTGGAATGGCTGAGCGTTTGGAAGCTGGAATCCGGATGATCCGGCCGTGTGAGACACCAATACGGGTTGTCAGAGCATCCGACCCAATCCTCGATGCGTGGCGTGGAGCTGCTGCTTATGCTGATGCCATGCAATTCCCTCAGCAAACATTCAGTCGGATGGACTATTATGAGAAGGGTGAGGATTGGCTACGGGGATATCAAATGAGGTATACCATATGATCTGATGGTGACTGTTTGCATAGCCGGAATGTAAGAGTAATTTTTTTACCACCGGAAAAGAGTGATGATGGTAAATTACATTTTAAACGAACATTTGCAGTTGAGCAGGGTTTTATCCCTCTTGATTTTGTTGATCTTTTTTATGCGTATAGCCTTTGATTTTAGGAAAATGCTAACCAGCAAGGGGATACTTTGTAAAAGGTGCATCGTTTTTTTTTTTTTAATCCGGTAAAAGGTGCATCGTTATTTGCGGAAAATATGTTGATTATGTGTAGAGGTGACAATTTTCAACCCAACCCATGAACCCACCCAAATCCGTCCACCTAAAACCCAATCCAATCTACCCATATTGTAATGTGGGTTGTAAATGGGTGAACCCATACTAACCTATATTTAGATGGGTTGAAAATGGGTTCAATATGGGTTGGAATGCACCCATCTAGTCCAAAGCCTATAGCCTCTGTCGTTAACCCAAAAGCCACCGAGTTTTTTTTTTTAATTTTTTTTTATAATCACCGACTGGTTCAGAGAAGCAGCAATCTCTTCCTCTCTCTCTGTCATTGTTAACCCCTTCCTTTCTCTCACTCCCTCAAAGCTCCTCTCTCTCTAGGAAAATGGAATCAAAACAAAAACACATTTTCCATTCGAGGTAAAACCCCCACCACTTCTCCATCTCTAAGCTCTAATACAGTATATATGTATATATATTTGCATTTTTTTTTTCTTCCGAATAATCGAAACAGAGGACCTATGGAGGAAGTGCGATCTCAAATTTACTGCGCTTTCGGCCAAGTTTGCCTTGGGATATTGATAGAAAATGAATATAATCGCTGGACGGGAAACTACTTCTTCCTTTCCCTTTCGGTTAATTCCTTGATTTGGTGTCTTACATATGTATCAAATATAAATATACACGTGCTATATATATAATGTATGTATATTTAGAGAGAGAAACAGGGGAAGGGAAAGAATCAAAATTGGCCATCGGAATTCAAAAGCAGGTTAAAAAACAATCAATTTCAGTGATATAAATTGTATATACATGCAGGTTCTGTACATAACTAACGAGTTTAGCATGGAGATTGTTGTGCTCCGTTGTCGCCATGGATCACAGAGGTCGATGGGTTTCTCTGAGAAGTTTGAAGACAGAGAGGAAAAAGGAGAGAGAGAGAGAGAGAGAGAGAGAGAGAGGTTTTTGGTAAAGACTTGAAAGCCACATTTTAGGGGGGGAGAGAGAAAGATTGTTTTCCATGTGTGAGAAAGAAAAGAAAAATGGGTTGGATCGGGTTGGGTTGGGTTTGGCTAGACCCAATTTCGACCTACCCATATTCAAACCATCTACTCTAAACCTATATTCAACCCACCCATATTTAACCCATAACCTATGTCAACCCACTCAAACCCAATCCAACCCACCCATTTGCCACCTCTAATTATGTGTATTGACATCCGTGATTCCGTGCAATGTGTATTAGTACAATTTTAAATCAGAAAATTACTGTCTAGTACAAAAAAGTGAGGTGTAATTCCCGTTAAGGAGAGGCGCCCGTTTTAATTACGTGTAGGTCTAGATGGGTAGGTCATTTTACCGTCTTGCCCTTGACTTGAACACTAGTTAAACATACCATCACCGCACCGCACCACTCTCTCTCTCTCCTCCCTAACCCGGAATATCAGCACCTCGCCACTCCCTTCTCCGACCATCGCCAATCTCCGGCGACCACCACCCTACCTGGCCGACCACCAGTTTTCGGCAAAAATACAGAGAAAACAAGTAAAATAAATCCAATCAACAGATCGTCAATCGAGAAATGCAAAATGATCAACTTCAGACCCTGAATCTAATTGAGGGGTTTGGTTTAATCAATTTTTAGAATTTTTTCCGACCACTGCAAACTTGTTGAAAAAAACACTGCAAATTTATTATAAAAAATTGCGAATTTGTAAAAAAACCTAATTGAAGAAGAAGAAGAAGAGACGTAAATGGAAGAGCAAAGTGAGAAAATTCCCCATCGTTCGCATTCAAACCCTACTCGATTCAGATCAAGTGATTGATAGATTTGCAGTTTTTTACTTCCTAATAAAACTGCGAATTTGTAAATAAAAAGAGGAATCCATATAAAAATTTAATTGTTAACGTATAGCCCGATCTAAACTTTGATTTCGGCCTACAAAAGTTCGCTGCGAATTTGTAATAAACTGCAAATTTGTAAATAAAAAAGAGGAATCCATATAAAAAATTAAATTGTTGACGTATAACCCGATCTAAACTTCGATTCGGTCAACAAAAGTTCACTGCGAATTTGTAAAAACAAAATTGCGAATTTGTAAAAAACTGCAAATTTGTAAAAAAATAGTACAAATCCCAACATTCAATCAAAGTGGAAAACAAACAAAAAAGAAGTAGCAAACCCAATATGAACTTCGAACTTCGAAGCACCTTGGCGGTGGAGAGCCTTGTCGGTGGTGCCATATCATCAGCACCCGATTTGGTTGATCTGATCTAGTAGCTCCGAAAATTTCATCTAGAGGAGCATTGATTTCATGCTTAGCAATGGAGAGAGCGGAGGAGAGAGAGAGAGAGAGAGGCAGCGTTGATGTGAAACAGCGTTGGTCTAGAGCGGAGGAGAGAGAGAGGCAGCGTTGATCTAGAGCGGAGAGAGAGAGAGAGAGAGAGAGTAGCGTTCATCTGAAGCAACGTTGCTTCTTTTCTGATTTTGTAATAGTGCAAGGGTCATTTTGGGTAGAAAATTAAGAAAAAACCTTAGCTGTGCTTTCTTAGAATAAGTTGTACTTGGACGTAAATTGGGTCCACGTGTTGGACCGGCCCGTCAATTCCTCATTTTAAATTGTTTGTCTTTTGTGTGTGCATTATTCACTATCTAACGGACAATAGTTAGCAAAATCAATTCTGCTAACATTTTTTTTTTTTTGAGTAATCAGCTGGAAATAAAAAGATGATAAACGAATATACAACTTACAAGAGACATATCTCAAGGAGGACAAAGAGAAAAAAAAAAGAAAATGAAACATAATTCCTGGCACAATCCGCAGGGATGGGGTAAAGGATGGGATGGCCATAAAGGCTAATGTGGGATTGGTGAGAAAATATGTAAGAGACTGTAACAATTGAAAAACAAAAACTCTGTGTTCGTTTGGTAGTTTTAGTTTAATTTTGATGATGTCATCAGGTGTAATGAGTGGAGAGAGATAGAGAGAGAAATGAGGAAAATGATGATGTCATCAAAACTAAAACTCAAACTAAATTGGGAAACGAACAAAGCCACACAGTATAATATGATTCCACCGTGTCATAAAGATTTTGAGGCTACTTAATTCAAATTTTAATAGTTATAGAAAAACTAAAATTTTCAAGATGCTTAATTTCTTAGTGGATCATCACATCCATGCAAAAAGTAGAGAATAACAATAACGGTTTCTCTTTTTTTTTAGATCATTGGAGTACAACCTTATAATGTAAGATCTTTATTGGTGGAGGAAGCGCGATAACTAATCATATGGTTTTCTTCTGCGGTTGTTGCACTCCCATACATCTTTTTTTTTTCCCTACATCCTAATGCTAGTTGTTTTGGGGCATTACAACAGTATTTTACCGTCATATCCATCAAACGTTTAAATAATTTTGTAGGTTATATCCAAACACTTTCTTCAAAAGAAAAAAAAGAAAAAAAAAAACGAAAAAGGAAGGACCTAAATATTCTAGTAATAAGCATCTCGGTAGGAATAAAACCAAGCAGAAGATTGTAATTTAAAAACACGTTGGCCAAGACTAACGGCTAGTTTGGCACTTGGAACGGGAAGTGAGAGAAAAACGAGAAACCATAGCAGAGGCAGCAGCTCCCTCCCCCCCATTACAGCTTCCTCTGCACAATTGACCGTTGTGAAAAACACGCTCTCTGCACCACACCATTAAACAAAACAGCTCAAAACGAGCTTCTTCGTCCCAATTTATTACTCTCTCACAACTCAGTTTTCGTTCCAAAACCCTAGAAAAGCCCCTCTCTTTCCTCCTACACAGAGAAACAGAGATAGGCCTTTTCTTCCACCAGCTTTCTCTCTCATCGCACTGTAAAAAATCTCAAACCAGAAAACCCAGAAACAGATTAAGGAGAATGGAGACTACACAGAGACGAAAGAGTGGGATCAATCTCCCATCCACCATGTCGGAGACCTCTCTCCGTCTCGAAACATCCTCCCCCGCCGCATCATCTTCTCCCCTACGCGGCGCCGCACCCAATCTTTTCTCGCCGAGGTCAATGTCGCCTCGGACCATCTCGAATTTGTCCTCGTCCCCCTCATCGAAATCGGGCAACTGCAGCGACCGGTTCATACCGTGCCGGTCGTCATCGAGGCTCCACACGTTTGGACTCGTCGAGAAATCTCCGGCGTCTCCGGCCAAGGACGGCGGAGGAGGAAGCGAGGCTTATAATAGGTTGTTAAGAACAGAGCTATTTGGGGCTGATTTTGGGTCTTTTTCTTATTCTGCAGGTGGTGGTCAGGGGTCTCCGTCGAGTCCAAGTAGCAAGAACATGTTGCGGTTCAAGACGGATCAGTCGGGGCTGAATTCGCCTTATTCGCCATCGATTTTAGGGAGTGACGGAGGTTTTCTTCGGAGAATTCGACTCCGCCTAAGCCACCAAGGAAGGTGCCCAAGACACCCCACAAGGTAAAAAATTCAGCAGCACTTGTGATTGGATTTAAGTACAGATCTGGTGGTTCAATATTCGGTCTTTACAACTTAACGAGCTCAGAAAATATGTCCAAGCTTTGCTTATTTGTTATTGGGGTCAATCTCGAATGAGCTTATATTGTTTCAATCATGGACCAAGCTTGAGCAGCTTGGGTTGTTGACAATGTTGCTGTAATCCTATAAGCTTTTTCAAGATTGTTTTGAAAATTTAACCATTTTGAAATTTGTGTTTGAACTTAGATGGTTTATTATTTGAGTCGATTTCAAATAACCTTCTTGGATGCTAAACACAAGTCGAGCTCCAATAGCATATGGTTCATAAGAATCTTGTAAACACACCTCATTTTGATGAAATGATTTATGGAACATTCCTTTTCAATGAGATAATTATACTGTAGAGTGCAAGGATCAATTGCTACGTGGCTGTAAATTGTAACCATTTGAAATATTTTCTCTTTGCAGGTTCTGGATGCCCCATCACTTCAAGATGACTTCTACCTGAATTTAGTTGATTGGTCATCACAAAATGTCCTTGCCGTCGGATTGGGTACCTGTGTTTATTTATGGACTGCAACAAACAGCAAAGTAAGCATGACATAAAAACGATATGTACCTCTTAAATTACTCTATTAGTTATATAGAAGCTTATTTCGTTATATCTCTCTCAGGTAACTAAGTTGTGCGACCTAGGGCCTAATGACGGCGTGTGCTCAGTCCAATGGACTCGGGAGGGTTCATACATATCAATCGGCACAAGTCTTGGTCAAGTGCAGGTAGTTAATGCTGAAACATGGCGATGAAGTCACTTTTTATGGAACAATTCAAAACCACTAATCATTTAATACCCTTTTTTAAGGTTTGGGATGGGACTCAATGCAAGAGGGTGAGGACTATGAGTGGGCATCAAACAAGGACCGGTGTCTTGGCATGGAGTTCGCGTATATTGTCTTCTGGGAGTAGAGACCGCAACATTCTTCAACATGATCTTCGTGTACCAAATGATTTTGTTAGCAAACTTGTTGGGCACAAATCCGAGGTAAAACATTCAAGTAAAGACAAAAATGAGAGTGTTACTCAAATTTACTCAATAAAGCAGGACCTCTTTCGAATGACCCTATTCATTTTCCTGTATTCTTTACCCCTCTTTAGGTATGTGGATTGAAATGGTCTCATGATGACCGAGAACTTGCATCAGGAGGCAACGATAATCAGGTAGCTTTCGTCATTAGATTGTATTTTCTTGATTTACCAAAAACAGGACTAGTTATTAATTCATTTGCTGGGCTTATTCTGGTAAACAGCTTTTGGTATGGAACCAGCATTCTCAACAGCCAACTTTAAGACTGACAGAACACACAGCTGCTGTCAAGGCTATCGCTTGGTCACCTCACCAGAGTGGCCTTCTTGCCTCTGGAGGTGGAACTGCTGATCGGTGCATTCGCTTCTGGAATACTACAAATGGAAATCAATTAAACAGTGTGGATACAGGAAGCCAGGTCCTTATTTTGCTGAAGTTCTGCTCTTTCGACTACATATATACATTAAACTACATATAAATGTGTGCGTGTTTGTTTGTGGTCCTGTATGTTTGTTTGTTTTTATCTCAAGATGTGATGTTGGAGTCAATTTTGTCAAAAAGTTTTATGTGCCGACTGAAATCGTTTGGCTTATAAAAATTTTTGCTGCTTTGCTTGCAGGTATGCAATCTAGCATGGAGTAAAAATGTGAACGAGCTAGTAAGCACTCATGGGTACTCGCAGAATCAGATTATGGTGTGGAAATATCCATCAATGGCAAAGGTAAAAGACCCTTACGACAGTGAAATCTCTTCGACACAACTGATTTGTTGCCAATGAAGTTATAGAAAACCTTATTATTTTTCAATCCTAACTGATAATCTGAAATTCCTAGTCATAACGCTAAGTGTTATATTCTTGTCTTATCTTTTGATAGGTTGCAACCCTAACTGGCCATAGTTTGCGGGTGCTCTATCTTGCCATGTCACCTGATGGCCAGGTATTGCATCAAATCCTTGTTCCAATACATGTAATATATCGCTGTATATGAACGCAATCCTTATAGATTGGCAAGGAAGTCTAATGTGCATTTCAACTTGTTTCGGCATGCAGACAATAGTGACTGGAGCAGGGGATGAGACACTTAGATTCTGGAATGTTTTCCCATCTGTAAAAACAACAGTAAGTGAACCATCCCCTATACGTGAGACGCTATACGTGATGAAAATTGAACCATCCCTAGAACCATTTTGGCATCTGGGGATTCCAACGGGTCTAGCACTCGGTCTAATTTCTAAAGGCTTCAACTTTTGTTTCAGGCAACAGTCAAGGACACAGGAGTTTGGTCATTAGGGAGAACTCATATTCGATGACAGATGAAAGTGGACGGCTGCATTTGACATAATATTAAACTGTCTATACTGATTCTTTAACTGTTTTTTTTTTTGATCAATTCTTTGACTGTTTATACAAGCAAGATTTAGACACTGTAAAGTTTTTGGTCCCTTTTTCAATTTAAACAGCATGTCAAAATCGATAGAATGGATTGAACCGTCAATAAAATTTTCATTTTCTGAAGATTGTCCAGCTGATAACATCAGATTTGTTAGCAATAGCATCCTTTTTAAAGCTGAATAGCAGATTTTTAAAGACAATAGCATCCTTTTTAAAGACTGAAAAGCAGATTCGGTTTACTTTTAATTTTGGTCTGTACTAACATCGTTCAGTTCTGAAATTACTTCATTATTCCTTGTTACTACTCTAGGAATTAAAAACATGAATTTCCATTGATTCTTACACCACAACTTTCTAGGCTAAGACAGAGCCATTGTCTCTCTTATGACGTTGCGTCCTTGCGTGTGATTCTAGAAAGAAAAAAAAAAAAAAAGGAGCATGTATCTGAGAATTGTAGGATATATATAGTAAGTTTCTTATTTGTGATTGGCTAATTCTGTGACGTTTTCATGTAATTGAAATCCTTTGTAAATGCTAGTTAGTTATTTGAGTGGTGAGTTGTAATTGATTACAGCGCCTTAGTCATTGTATTGAAGATTTGTAACGCACATGAAATCCGGATACAACAAGGCCAAATAGGTTTCTTATTTGTGATTGGCTAATTCTGTGACGTTTTCATGTAATTGAAATCCTTTGTAAATGTTAGTTAGTTGTTTGAGTGGTGAGTTGGAGTCTAGGTTGTAATCAGCGCCTTAGTCATTGTATTGAAGATTTGTAACGCACATGAAATCCAGATACAACAAGGCCAAATAGGTTGCTCGAACCACCTGGAGAGACCGCTCGAGCGAGCCATGCTAGGTCAGAAAAGTCTATAAGCGTGCTATTCATCCTGATCACAAACCCTAGCAGCCACAACGTGAATAGAGAGAGAAAAAGTTCGTGAGAGCAATAGAAACACTTTTGGGTTATTTACTTGAGAGCAACAGGAACCCGAAGATAGGACCCCCCAAGTCATACTCCCTCAGTCTCTCACAGTATACATATACATGTACCTTTATGCATATCATGTAAATATAAATATATATTAGTATGTAATTTGTCTACATCAAACACATCAATCATACTACCTAGTATTGCCCTTGAACTGCTGCTTACCAGGTTGAGTCTCCAAGCCCTTACCACCATTCTCTCACTTCGCAGGAGTATTTGATGTTCTAAGGAAACAAAACGGAATACCCAGCTAAAAGAAAAGAAAGCATATTTTTTCTTAATACAGAACTGTCTCAAGTTCCCATCAAGCAGGCTATGCCAGTTCACTTTAAAACTACAAAACGCACATTCTCCACTTCGTCGACCAAAATCATTATGGGCAAAATTGTTTGCTATTGCTTTTCTATGGCATTTTAAGGTGTCTTTCAGTCCCTAACCAACTGATGGTAGCAAACTCTGGCATATCAAATAAATCTCTCTGGAAGATGATCTGGTAGCTTTAGGCCTCAACCATGACGCCTTTCTGAAGAGTAGTTTGCAAATTCGGCTGAATTCTACACATCGAATTAAATCCAAGTAAGAAAAGCACACAAGTAGCTTAGCAGCACAAACTAGTACACAATTAGCAAAGTAAAATTGTCACCTTTTGTGTCTTCACTCTCTAGGAGCTTAATGACTAGGTGGCCCCCAGGTCTCAGTACACCACAATCATTTGAATCGGAAGCAGAGCCATCCAATTGCCTCTCCCTATCCATATTAGTGATATCAACATCAGATAAGGCACCACTTCCGACAGCCAAATCAAGTGCTCGCATCCCTAACTCAACAGATAATGCTGCATCTTTAATATTGATTCCAGAAACTGGAGGGCACATATCTGAGAGTATGACAGAAAATCCTTGCTTCTGCGAAATGTGAAAACCAAAACACATCAATTGTATAGTTTCCAATGAGGAAGATGTCTAATACCTGAGCAAACAATAAGTTGATGTAGAAAGTACTGTATTGACAAATACAACTGCCACTTTAGAACACTGATGACTTATGAGCATTCTTATACCGAAATTGTTAGTGAATCTCATAGTATAGACTCGTATATTCAGGGAAACTAGAGGTATACTGCTCAAAGGAAAGAAACTAGGTGGCTAAGCTTCTTGGTTTCTGTTAGGAATCACCTGGTCAGTAGACATGCCATGACCATATTGGGATATTGGTATTGATTACTGTGTATATGAGTTGCTATAGAGAATGAGGATATTGGGATTTGTTTCTCACTTCATTACAATATCTAGGCAACCAAAGGAATAAAATTTTGCTTCAAATGAAAACAGCTAATTATGTATAATTTGTTAGAGGCTATTGTTTGCAGCTCTTTAGAGGGACTGTAGTTGCTCACATATAGCTGGTGTATAAGATGCGCTTTCAAATAATAAGTGAGCCTTCAACTTGTGATGCAACTTATGTTTATTATCAATAGTAACCTAGAGTAAAAAGCTGATCGACAAGGAGGATGCGGATAAAACATTCTATTTGGTTTGTTGAGATAAGGAAGAAGCTAGATGCCCAAATCAACTGAGATTCTGAAGATAATGCAAGATGCCATAGAGAGCGAGCATAGAGAATACCATCAACCAAATTATCATCAACAAGGATATGAACTTGTTGATGTCGTCATCCATACGATGACATCAGAATCTGTAAGGACGCCGATCACATATTCCAAATCGTCTTGATGTTCTGGTAATTATAATGATTCTTTGGTGATTTTTCAAAGCCGTTTGGCTTGTATTCCCTACTTCTGAATGTTTTCAACTTTTTGGACCTCATTGTTTAGATATGCTATTTGGGGTGGTACTGAGGGTTTTTGACTGCCTACATCTCTCATACAAGTGTCTATGTACATAATAGAGGGTGAATTTAGTGTTCGTTTGCTATGTTTGGTTGCTTTCAGACTATTTTTAATGATTTTTGCAGGTAGTTTCGGCGTGGATCTGGTTTCAAAAAATTGCACTCTTTGGTGATACATTGTTCGTCTTGCCAGTGGCGGCCCCAGAGATTCTTACAAGGGTGTTCACAATTACTTACACTACAATGCCTCTACAAATCAAAACTATATATAACCAAAAAATTACTCCCACCGTCCCAAATTGCTCGCCTTTTTAGGGAACCATGCATTTTGTAGGCAAAAAATAATGCACATATAAGATTTTTTTGAAACAAATTTACACCAATTTTTTCTTCTCAATAAGATCTTCAAATTGGTGGGGAAAAAAACCAATCATGTTAATACATTATTTTTAGAGTACAAAATGAACAATTTTAAGGAGCAAACAATTTGGGACGGAGGGAGTATCTATTAATATCAATAATGTCATCTAAAAACATCAGAGTATACATATAAGATCTTATAATTGCCCACGATGAGATTTTATATTTTGAAAAACCATTGCATAATAGCCTCATTACCAACGGTATCCAATACATCACTTTCAGTATAAGTAACCATGATTATTCATCCACTACTCTCCCATTTGATTATTCAAATTGAATTGATTTGTGCGTTGTTTTTTGAGGTGGGTGTTCATTTAATTTTAGATTGGGTATCCATTCATATTTGGACTGGGTGTTCAAAAGAACTAACCTAAAAAATTTACATGTATTTTAGGGGATTTTTTTTTTTTGAAGGGTTGTCATGTGACCACCTTTCCATGGCTGTGGAGCCGCCAGTGCGTCTTGCTATCTGCTGTACTTGTGAATCATATTTTAGCCCTCTCTTGCTCTTGCTTGGGCCTCCAATCCTGTATTTGCCTTATTCTGGTTGTCTTGTTCTTTTGCTATGGCTGAGGCAAAACAACGATTTGCGTCGTCTAGATGTGATGATTTGCCTAGACCTATTACCTCTAAGAAACTTGAAGGCCAAACTTATTTGGCCTGGGCACATGCTATCAAGATTTATTTGCATCAAAAGCAATAATTGAAGTTTATTACTGCCCCTCTGCTTCTCCCAAAAGTGATGAAAAGCTTCCTGAGTTATGGGACTCTTAACATAATGGGACATTTATGGCATAGTTTGGAGCCTCATGTTGCTACTTTCTGTGATTCGTTGAAACAAATTTGAGACGCTCTTGCCGAATCATTTTCCCAGCAAAGTAATGTTTCTAGGGCATTTGAGCTTTATGAGAAGATTTTCGCAACTAAGACGTCAAGAATATCTTTATCTCATTATTACAGCACTTTTTAAGTGTTTGTGAGATCGGTTGTTGCAGTATCATCCCTTTACTAATGATTTCGTACAAAAGCAACACCATTGGGAGGATTTCATGGTTGCTTCTCTGCTTTCTAGTTCAGATTTTGATCTTCACGGGGTTCAAAGATCAAATCCTTGCTAGTGGAACTCTCCCCACAGCCACAGATGCGTATTCTCGCTTATCTCGTTCATCTTCGGGCCAGCCATCTAGTGTCCTGTTCCGGAATCTTCTGCTTTGGTCTCTAGCAGGGTGGCCGCTGCAATTTCCGTGTTGATGGCCATAGTGGCGGCTGTGGTTGCGGTTTCCGTGGTATACTGGTAGCTCTCTCGATGGTGGCCATATTAGTGGTCGTGGAGATAGAAAATGTGATCATTGTGGTGCTACAATTCATATAAAGTCCTACCAGATTTATGTTCATCAAGTCTCTGATAGCCCTCCACCGCCCTATGCTCAGCCATCCTTTTCACCTAGTTATGGACCTCCTATTTCTGACTCTCATGATGCACTCACTACTCTGGTTAGCGAACTTAATTACACTGCGTTCACGTTCGGTCTCGCCCGCACCATGAACAGCTACTTTAGCAAATTCAGCTAATATTGCATGTGCAGCCCTTACATCTCCGTCTTGGATCTTAGATTCCGGAACTAGTTCTCACATGTCTGGTAATTCATCCCTTTTCTTTGATTTGACACCAATTAAACATCTTATTGTCTTAGCCGATGGTTCATCTCGACCCGTTAATGGGAAAGGTGTCCTTCATCCCACTCATTCCTTAGCCTTACCTTCTATTCTCTATGTTTCTAATTTTCCCGTTAATTTACTCTGTCGGTCAATTGATTAAAGCTTTAAATTGTTTGGTACCCTTTTCTCCTACTTCTTGTGCTTTTCACACTGCCTTATTGAAGAATCCATTCATCAAAAACTAACCCTACCAGGATACATTTTTAGTATGATTTCTCATTGATCATCATAGGAAAAAATTCAATGCAACTGAAAAATTAAACTTCCAACAGAACTATTTAGAACCCTTGCATTGCTAACACACACATATATAGTACTGTACCTGAGGAGAGAGTGCTCTAACTTGGTGTTCGGGGAGTTTCATGACATCAGCACAAACAGTTTGAACTCTTGCATCACAGTAACGAGAAGGGACCTTCACCTTCTGCTCTGCATATAACCCATATTCTTTAAAACCCACAACGCACAAGACCAATTTCTCCTCAATCATTTAAAGTAAAACACCCACAAGAAAACCCAACCAAAACTTCACCTTCAGATCAATGCCGACTACAACGCCGCCAGTTTTTAATGGTCCCAAGCTCTGACAAGCTACCTGAATTCAATTCAAGTCATGAATCAATGTTATTCAAATTTCAAAACACATGACAAATGACGAAGATCACACACACGAGAGAGAGAGAGAGAGAGAGAGAAACCTGAAGCCAGGCACCGGGAGCACAACCAAGGTCGAGGACGGAAGAACCGGGTTTTATAAGCTTGTACTGCTGCTGGATCTGAAGCAGCTGCTCTTACAACAGGAATGAATGATGAGTGGAGATTTTAACGTAAGCGGGTATGTTTTGCGCATGAATGACAAACGAGATACACATGTATATATGCTCGACGAAAGGCCAAAGAGAAACTACAGAGAGAGAGAGAGAGAGAGAGAGAGAGAGAGGAAATGGAAGGGAGAAGCAGCAGCAAACCTTGAAGGCAGAGCGAGCGAGGTAACCGAGACGCTGAGCCTCTCTGTAGAAGAAATCGGCTACTCCTGCCCCACTCATCCTCCTCTCTCTCTCTCTCTCTCTCTTCTCTCTCTCTCTCTTCCTCCCCTTTGTTGTCAAACATTTCAATGGAATTACACCTTGGGTTTGGAGCAAATCGAGGACTTCAAATGAGGGGTTCGAGTCGTAGGAGTGGTTCATTCTCTCCGGCTTGTTCTCCAATAGATTTTAGGTACATAAAATCTCACATTTTATGGTATTTTAATCACAACACATAAAATGTAAAAGTCATTTTATGAGATTTTCGTAAAATTCTCCTAAAATTTATAGAAAAACTACTACATTTTATCAGTTGGGAAAATAACTCAATTTTATCACCTCTCCATAAAATGTTCATTTTATGAGATTTTCATAAAATCTACCTAAAATCTATTGGAGAACAAGGCCTCATTGCAATTTGCAAATTATAGAATCCGCCCAATAGGTGTAGAATAGTGTCTTCCACGCGCTTATAGGAGTGTCCTTTTGGTGGCAGTTTCAATGCAACGATAGCCTCTCTCTCCTCTAAGCTGGTGTGATGTAATTTCTTAAGATGAATTGACAAAATTAACCCCCATTTCACCAGTTTCCCCCGATCTGAAGTGGACTCTCAGCTCCCTCCTTATTCCAAACCAAAGAAGTTTTATACTCAACGTCTTTTTTGTTATGCTTCTACCTTTTTGTAATTTTTCTCGGGTCAAAAAATAAAATACTTCCACGTACAATTTTTAATTTTTCCACACCAGATTAAACTATAATAGAGATATTTAATTCGACATAAAAAAATTGAAAAATTATATACTTTAGTATTTTACATTTTTGGGTTGTTGAGTTTCTTTGCAATATCTTTTGGATCAAAAAATAAAGTACTTTCATGCACATTTTTTTTTATTTTGAACCTAATTAAACTACTAATAAAAATCTTTAATTCGATACAAAAAAATTTTGAAAAATTATATACTTTAGTATTTTACAATTTTGGCTTATTAGCTTGTTGAGTTATTTTGCAATATCCTTTGCATCAAATAATAAAGTTTTTTTGCACATAATTATTTAATTTTTTTGCACCAAATTAAACTACTAATAGAGGTGCTTAATTCGATGTGAAAAATTTTAAAATTGTGATCCGATTTGCACGTTTTTTAGATCTTAAGGTTTTAGAGCACTAGTGTTGTAAGGATCTAAAAAAAATCCTTTTATAAATTTCCACTCCACATCGTGATGTGTCGTGTCATCTCGTATTCGTGTCGGATTCTCTCAACCCTAACTTGACTTGTTCAGGTTTTTCGTGTTATCGTTATTCGTGTTTAGTGTCAGAAACTAACAAATGCAGGATAAAATGGAATAGACAAAAAAAAAAAAAAAAAAAAAAAAGACCAAGTGGCTGAGTTTGATGCAAAACTTACAAATGTGAATTTTGTTTTTTTTATTGCCCATATTCTTTTTTTTTTTTGCGTTTGTTAGTTTTTTGTCAAATTTTTATGACTTGTCGGTTCGTTTCGACTAAAGGAATTGGGAAAGTAGTAAATACAAATTTTACCCCCTTTTTTTTCTAAAAAATGACCAACTTTTAGCATTTTTTGGTAAGTCACAAAAGTTTGATGCAAAACTTACAAATGTGAATTTTGTTTAAATAAAGATAATAAAAAAAACTATTAGCACCGTAAAATAGGAAGGCAAAAGCTAGAAACCACCCTGGCCAGCATTGCACCCCACGCGCGCGTTGGTTGGTTGGCCAACCCAAATCTTCACGCAAAGTCAGAAACGCCCCTCCCATTATCACTGGGCCAACTTACTTTCTTTTGTTTATTATTTTTCTTTATGGATTATTAATCTGTTAACGCACGAAATTTGTTCTTTTCTACTACTATAGGATCTCTCCTTACAACAGATTGCATGATGTAAGAATTAAATAAACTAGAAGGATTAGGTTACGCACATAAAAAAGTTGTCATAAAACATGTATTTCTGAAAAAAATAAAAAAATTCAGGGTGTTCGGGTGGCTACCCTCGGTGCCTCTGTCTTAAAGACGAATTCTAACTTTATTTATTTAATTACTTATTTAATTTGGTTTATTCAACTTACATTTGCAAGTAAATTATTTTTTTACATTTACATTTAAATTTGACTTTATATTATTTTAATTAGTTAATTAATTTATCTTAACAATGAATAATAAATGCGGCCAAGATTGTAGTGAAAGACTAAAATCTTCTCGGAATAAATTGGGGTGTGTGCTCTGGCCAAAATGATCAACTCTGGATGGAAGTTCAATAAATTAGTTACTCTTGATTAGCAGATGACTTTGATGTCCCTAGATAAATACTAGATTATTGTGAGTCATAGTGATGTATCTTTTGCCTCTGTTTTTTGGATGGCATCTCGCCATCCTTTCTTGTTTGGGTTTTGAGCGGCATATGATTGTCTTTTCCATGGGTGCCAACCTAGTTGCGATGTATGATTTTGGTTGTGATGCCCGTGCTCTTTACCCTTTAATCATTGTAATTGTTCCCCTTTTGCAGTGATTAATAAAATTTTTGATTATCAAAAAAAAAAAAACAATGAATAATAAATAAAAAAAACTTCTAAAAGTGAATAATATTACAATCACGTTTAAAAGTAAATAAATATTACAATCACGTTTAAAAGTAAATAAATAAAAAAACTTCATCCGTATTTCCTTTTTTGTGTACAATGTTTATGTACTGCCTCTGTTCTAAAATTTTTGTATGGTCCGTATGACGATAACTTAAAAATAATACAAAATTTTTAAGAAAATTTCCATAATCTTTTTTCTTCATAATTTCTGATTTTTTTTTTGCACCAAAATAAAAAACTAATCGGGATCTTTAATTTGGTACAAAAAAATCAAAAAATTATTATCTTGGCTCAACGAGAAGAATAAAAAAGTAAAAATTATTTGTGCCCGTAATGGATGCAATGTTGCACTGGTTACACTTGTTGGGTCCCACAAAAAGTACACTTGTTGTGTCCCACTTAAATGTCCTTGTTCAAGCTCGTAACTGATACAATATTGCACCCGTTAGCATTTATCATCTTTGAATAAAGGTTAAAGATTTTTTTCATCTCGATTTTTCTTTCCGAGACGAAAGTTTGGCAAAAATACAAAAAAGAAAAGAAAAGAAGCAAATGGTGAATTACTAGTACGTACTGAGAGAGTATTAAAGTGACAAGTGGCATAAGAAGGGTGTGTGCGTACTTTAATACTCTTGGAAGTTGGGACCTGCATACTTTAATACTCTCTCAAGAAAAAGGTACGCCACCGTAAGGGTGGTCACTAGCACAACCCTTTAAATGTACGGCCAATGGGACCGTTTTTTGTGGGTCGCATTAAGAAATTATTCTGAACGAAACAGACGTCTTGAACTATTTATGTGGGACCCAAGATGCGCCACACGGGGTCGGTCTTTATATATGTAGTTGCATTCATTAAAGTATTAATTTCTTTCATGTGATTGTGGATTTTCATAATATCATTTCGAAAATCCTATTAGAGTACAATACAACGACCGAGTCACATTTCTATTCATTGTCGCGCATTTTGATTTGTATGTGTGCACAGTGGTTGAAAAGTGTAGGATAATTATTCACTATTTGAAGTATTTCCAAGCGAGTAGCTTAGAAAATTATGTGTAAGCTGTTTACAGTTTACTTGCATCGGTTGGAAGCTAGCATACTTAATTGAATCTCTGTTTTCTTTTTTTAGGCTGATTAAAGCTAAGCCAAGGAAAAGAAATGGGAAAAAAAGAGCCAACGCTCAATGGAAAAACTCCGAAGATATCAGATCTCGATCAGTTATCAAGACGGCACGAACTTGCTTACGGGGTTTCATCTTCATCAAAAGACCCTGAAAATTTTAACCTTAAAGCTCAGGTAGCAAACTCATTGAATCGCAGATCATCAAAGGAAAAAAAAAAAAACCCCCCTTGAATCTCATTAAAAGCGCTCGAAGATTCTGTAACGATCTCATAGAGTTGAAAATTAGTTAAAGAAAGCACGCGTATTATTTCATTCCACTATCACCAGATAAACATGTTTAATTCTCAATTAATAACTAAAAATTCAATAACCTCATTCAAAATTGAAAATTCTAATCTATTCAAACGGACTAGTAATTCTTACCCTAATACAGACCATCTATTTCTATCTAATATATAAAGGGGGAGCACCACTTTGGTGTCCTCTTATTGAGAGATTGTGTATATTTTTCCAACCCCAAAAATACCCCCGAAATAACTGAACTAAGACACAAACAAAGTAACTGCAAGGGGCTAAAAAGAGAAAATATGTGCTTTAACAAAACCCATCCACGTTCTCGTCCATTTTTCTTCCTCCTCCATCCAGTAACCACCTCTTCTCCTTTCTAACTCACTGCACACATCCATTTTTCTTTCTCAATAGCAACCCCCTCTTCTCCTTCTGTCCCAATTCTCTGCGTCAAATCCTACAAAGCATCCTCAAGGACCTCAACAACTGTTTCGGCTAGCATCCTCAAGGAATCCTCTCATCTTTGCATTGCTAGCGGCATCGGATGTCTACAAATTTATCACCTTCCACAATTGCTAGCGGCAGGTTTGTCGGTCCCATGTCCATTTACGAAATGAATTGGAATCACCTTCCACCACCATTTGAGTTATTCTAAACTCGGGAAAAAAATTTGTTTGTTCCACACATTTCCCATCACATTTTTTCCATGTCCATAGACACATTTCAAAAAAATAATTGATTTCGATCACTTTTGTTTCTTGAATATTACTCACCACCATTTGTTATTCTAAACTCATTTTTCCATAGACCAAGAATCGTTTTGTTTGCTTGATAATGGTGATGAATGTAGTTGAATGGATATAGTTTTAATTTCCTCCTCTTTGGTCGATGATTCCGGTGAGTTTAGTGATTTTACGCGATGCATGTGCAAATTGAACTTTGACAAAAACTATGCATGTGCAAGATGTTTAGAATTATAAAGCAAAAACAGTTAATTTGAAGGGAATAAAAATCACATCTTTCTTTGTTTTAATCTTCAAACACGCCTTTGATAGATTCTTCTCCTGCAAATGATAACAAAGACTAAACAGTTCTTACAGAAAATAGTTGGTCCTTAAAATTTAGAAAACAGTAGTGGGTAACCATAATCTCCAAATGATTCAAAATTTCGAAAAAATGCAAGAGCCCTCATCAAAATTACCAGAACATGGAGTTGTTCCTTAAAATTTCGAAAACAGTATTACACGCAGAGAATATTGAGAGATGGGAGTTTTGAACATGGAGGTGGTTAGAGAACATCTATTCTAATATATAAAGGGGGAGCACAAGTTTGGTAAGGACACTTTTGAGGCTGGCTCACACTTTTGTTTTCCCAAAATATCCCCCGGTTTAAAGATTCAAACATTAATTTCACCATCCAAAAAGGATAAAACTGGAATCTCAAAAGCCTAAGCAGTTACCCACTTCAAACTCCGAGCGGTTTCAACCGCTTCGTCAAGATGAGGAGATGAATGGACGGTTGTATGAAAAAACTTCAGAGAGGTCACCCCAAAACCACCGTGTATTTCTCCTGCATCACCATGAACTTTTGGAAACTAAAAAAGCACGGAGCATGGCATTCAGGGACTTGGATTTTGCGTTGTAAACTCGATAAAATTTTGTGATGCTATTGGGTATGTTTTCCTTTTTAGTCTAATGCTTCTCTTTTGCTGATCGATTGGTGTTATCAATTTTATTACCATTAGTTTTACAATTTGCATTAGTAATTTTCGCACATGCATCGCGTGTGTGCCCCCTTATATTTTTTATTGCCTTAATTTTGCATTCTTGATAACCAATGCCACAATGTACACCCCCCTATATGAGATTTTGTGGCTTTAAATCTGAGTTGTGTGGCACCAAATATGAGATAATATGAGATTTTGTGGCACCAAATATGAGATTTTGTGGCTCCAAATATGATATGACATACGGTATGCACCCCATACGGATGGACGGCCGAGATTGCGCCATGTATGACGTGTGGGGATTTGTGCCACCTTTGACCATTGACTATATGAGATTTTGTGGCTCCAAATATGAGATTTTGTGACTCAAAATATAAGATTTTGCGGCACCAAATATGAGATTTTGTGGCTCCAAAATATGAGATTTTGGGACTCAAAATATCAGATTTTGTGGCACCAAATATCAGATTTTGTGGCACCAAATATGAGATTTTCTGGAAATATATGAGATTTTGTGGCTCCAAATATGAGGTCTGCACGCACTGTAGAAAGTCCGCACGCACTGTAGCAAAGTCCGCATGGATCCAATATGAGATTGTGTGGCTGCAAATATGAGATTTCCTGGAAATATATGAGATTTTGTGACTATTCATATGAATGTGCATACCATATGCATTTCGTATTTTCAGCCACAAAATCTCATATTTAGAGCCACAAAATCTCATATTTTGAGTCACAAAATCTCATATTGAGTAATTTTTAGAGGGTGCGCATTGTAGCATTACCCAAAAGAAAAGTAACCTTATTCTTGCATTTAATGTGTTTTTTGATCGATTATGATCTTATCAAAAAAAAATAATAATAATTTTTGACCGCCTATTGTATTCTGCGTATGGTAGAAAGGGTTTAGTTAGAGGAAGAGAAGATGGTAATTGGGATGGATGCTTAATTTGGTCTTCGAGTTTACTGATTTTTATTTTTCTTCTCTACAAATAGTTTCTTCGCACCCATTGCATGAGTAAACTCGACTTGCACACGTGATTAATTTTGTTCATACTTTTTGTCAAAACTCGATTTGCACACGCATTGCGTGTGCCCCAAACTCTAGTATTTATAATGTGAACTCGGATTAAATATCACACCACATAGAATGATGTGAAAAATGACATCTCTAGAGGACCTGTTTGATAACTTATACAGTATTTATTTGCTCATCTTGTGTGTTAATTTTGGAAATTTACCCAATTGCCCTTAAATTGAAACTCTCTTTTACATTTTTCGCCTAGTACAATGACATAATGCTCATCACATAAAAAAAAAACCACAAGGACATAACAGTAAAACACATATAAAAGAAAAATAACAACCCAGGAATTGATATATAACTGATGAATAATACTCTGTCAATCCTACTCTGTATCAAAATCAAGTGATACTCTCAATGCCCTTTCTAGTTTCTACCCTTTCTATACTCTGTACTTTTTTCGTATAAACTCAAACCACCAGTAACAAACAAAAAAAAATCAACAAATAAAAAACACTAAAAAATTACTCCAGTAATTTCGTTACTCTGTTTCTACTAGTTGTTATCGTCATTGATTCCTCTGCTTGGTCCAGGAGGCGGGACAGACCCTTTGGGGAGCATAGTCAGAAACAGGGGCCCATATCTTCCACCGAGCCTAGCCTTGGGTGCAGAAGAAAATTCCGTAGCAGAATTCTGGTTGGACTCCATTTCACATGGGAAAACTTGTTCGGAGGAATCTTTTTCCGGGCCGGGAAGGGCTGGATTTTCCGGCAATTCGGTGGATGGGTTGAAGCCCCTCAGTGGTCTAGCAGAGGAGAATTGAGTTATGATGAGGAAAATGAGTATAGTTGCTGTGAGATGGTAGAGGGTGCTGGGTTTGGCCATTGGAGGATTTTATGGTGTTTGAGGAATTTTGGAAGAAGTATGTTGTGGCTTTCTGTGCGAGAGAGAGAGAGAGAGAGAGAGAAGGGTGTTGGTGAAGATTGGGGGATTTGGTAAGGCTGACGAGTTTATTTATGGACAAGATTTTGGTGTGGAAAGAAGAGAAACGGAACGGTTTTTCTTCTGTTTGGAAATGGTCAGCGGCTAAAAAGGGGTAATGCTACAATGCGTACCCTCTAAAAATTACTCAATATGAGATTTTGTGGCTCTAAATATGAGATTTTATGGCTGGAGATACGAAATGTATATGGTATGCACACTCATATGAATAGTCACAAAATCTCATATTTGGAGCCACACAATCTCATATTGGATCCATGCGGACTTTGCTACAGTGCATGCGGACTTGCTATAGTGCGTGCGGACCTCATATTTGGAACCACAAAATTTCATATATTTCAAAAAAATCTCATATTTGGTGCCACAAAATCTGATATTTTGAGTCACAAAATCTGATATTTTGAGTCACAAAATTTGATATTTGGAGCCACAAAATCTCATATTTGGTGCCGCAAAATCTCATATTTTGAGTCACAAAATCTCATATTTGGTGCCACAAAATCTCATATTTGGAGCCACAAAATCTCATATAGTCAATGGTCAAAGGTGGCACAAATCCCCACACGTCATACGTGGCGCAATCTCGGCCGTCCATCCGTATGGGGTGCATACCGTATGGCGTATGCCATATCATATTTGGAGCCACAAAATCTTATATTTAGTGCTCCCAAATCTCATATTATCTCATATTTGGTGTCACAAAACTCAGATTTAAAGCCACAAAATCTCATATGGGGAGGTGTACATTGTAGCATGCCCCGCTAAAAAGTCATACTTGCAGTGCAAGGGCCACGCGCTTTGTACACTCAATTACAGAGGATAATTTGGTTAAGTAAGGAATTAATGTGATTTGGAAAGGGTGTCTGGCCATTTGGGGCCTATCCCCAAAAAGGAGAAGAACCATTTCCGAACTTTGGCTAAGTAGACAAAGTGGTAAGGAAAGAGCAGAGAAGATCATTGTTAGCCCACATTTAATTGAGTATGAGATCCGTTAAAAAACCGCTTAGAAAATTGGAAAACCTGATAAGTCAATCCGGACCGAACCAAACCGAACCAAACCAGTTTTTTTTTTGGTCAAAATGATAAAAAAACTTCATTGATGGAAAACAAAAATAAAGAAGAATTATCATTTAGATGTAGCATTAGTCCTTAATCCAGTGACTAGAAAGCCACAAAGGAGGATATTCTTCCCAGGTATAGATACCCAGAAGACTACTCTCTCTCATAGCCATAGAATGGGACACTTGATTGGCACTTATACGCACAAAAGAAAAACTCACATTGATCAAACACACACTTAAGGTGTTGGGTATCCTCAATAATTAGATCCACGCACTGATGACAAGCCAGTCCAACCGATTTGATTAATCATCGGACCACTGACACTGCTGCCTTGCTTCGTCAAAGGACCATCATAACCACCATTGTCAGGACCTGAAACAACACCTCAAGGATGAAGGAAAAGCCGAGAGAAAGAAAATAGAAGAAGGGTGAAAACACAAATAAATTCTCAGATCTGATATCGAGAGAAGACTCTCACTAGAAATTAAAGATGTGTTACTGAAACCAGAAAAGAGGAAGGAAACCCATCAAGGGTAAAGCTCTCCCCTTCCGCCACCGCATGGGTTAGGGTGATGAAAAACCCTTGGGGATGGAGGGAAAGGAAGAGAGAAAGTGACTATGTTTTTTTTTTTTTTAGAAAGAGAAGTTCTTGGTTAGAGAAATTTTATCGGAGCTTAAATTGTTGAGCCAAGACCATTTTAGTTAGTCTGATTATGATTTTAAAATTAACAATTAACAAGGGTAATTTTAGTTCCCCTTATTGGTTTGATCTTAGTAACCGGCCCAATTCGAATCAAACCCAATCGCTTTAGTCTATCCTTATATGTTGTATGAATTTAGGGTAGAGCTTATGTTCAAAATAAAAATTCACAATCCGATAAATACTATGGATAGTTTTAATTCTTTTTTGCAAGTTTATTTAAGTGGTGAGAGATTACCAAATGTTTGTGGATTAGTTAATGTTAGAATCAAATGGCTATAGGTGGAGTAACCTCTAGGTTATATTAACCAAGCTTGGGTAGTTAGATGAGTAGCGTGGGATAAAATCTAAAACTATCTCTCACATGCAACTCGGATGCACATGGAGGTACGAATGGATGAGACGAGCCAATTTGATTTGGGCAACAGAGACTCAACCACGTGAGGTGAGGCCACCAAGACATAGCTCTAAGGTGGCATAGCTCTAATACTGTGTTGTAACGACTCGACTTGGCTGACTATGGACCGTCTTTCGGCGTGAACATTTGGCCTTATGGGGTATACCTAAGAATGTGACATGTAGTCCTAGGTGGATGTTAATATATCAAGTGAAATTCTAGCTCCCAACCAATGTGAAACTAAGTGCTCCCTTCCTCAAATTTAGGTTATTACAATCTTCCCCCTTCAGGGATGCAACATCCTCGCTTGGACTAGGGCGGGGGCACTGACACCATGTTAGATTTCTTGGAGGGTTCCAACCTAAAACCAATTAGCTATAGGTGGAGTAACATCTAGATTATATTAACCAAGCTCGGATGGCTTAGATGAGTAATTTATGATAAAGTCAAAAGAAATTTGAGTGTTAATTAAATTGCTATAAATGTTTAGTCCAAATCTACTAACTATTTTGTTGAAAGTGGTTGAATGTTCACAAGGTAGACTTAAGAACCGAATCATAACTAGACTGATCTTCTAATTTGATTCTAGTCAGCCTCTAGTACTCTAGTCAAGTTTTGACTCTTAATTTCTTGAAATTATTTGGGATGGTTTACTTGCTAATTTCTACAGAATTGCATCAATCCAAACTCTGTGCACGCATAGGAACTACATCTATGGAAGAAGGAAATATTCTTCCCACTCTATCTTTTACTAAAATGGTTTTAGTTTTCCACATAATAGTTTTAGTTGGTAGAGAAACTTTATTTGGGTGTTACATTAAGCTACCATCTCATATATAATGCAACACTAACCACATTACTCTCTACTATAGGTTTCAAATAAATAGCACTTCCAATTGTCTCATACATGTAAATATATATAATTGCATGAATTTTTGTGATAGACTAAAATTGTAGGATGAAGGTGTTATAGTTATTCTATCAATTTTTGGTTTAACACTCGAACACTTATATCCGACTTACTAGAGAGCTTGTTTCGATTTCTTTCAATGTTTTTTGATGCATGTGAAGTGTACCTAAAATTCTTATGAAAACGGAAAAATCAAGTGCCATCTGTTTTTACTTATTTTTTTAATAGAAGTTTGCACGATTCCTAATACAGTTATACCTATGAAAAACGTCAAATTTCAACAAGCTCAAAATTGTAGCTATCACACTATGACATTCCACTGTATAGTGTTTCACAAAAAATAGCATAAGATGCCGTAACTTTCATAGCATTGAATCACTTGCGTAATCATAAGCTAAAATACATCTATTAATTACTTGCAATAAAAAGTTGTGCTCTAAAAATCACTTTTTCCCTCCCAAACAAGAAATGCATTGAATAACATGTTATTAAGGCGCACTTCCGGCAGTTGCGAGGCAGCGCGTGGGAGAGGTGTGGAAGGTAGGGGACGAAGAAACGTCATAGAGAAGAAATTTACTCGGGTACGTCGCGGGTGGGCATTGACTTTTTTTTTTTTTTTTATCACGGCATTGACTTCAATAGAAGTCCAACTTGTGCACTTTGCCAGAGCAGGTGACGGGACCCCACCTGGGAAACTCCTCTTTGCCCCGGTTACGCGGTCGTTGTCGAGTGCGTAGAGAGATCTGACACCTTGTTCGATTTGGCTCCCAAGACCTACCCTGCACGGTCTCCAATAAAGTTTTCTTTCTATTTCTCTCTACTCAGGGGGTGTTTGGGAGCCTACTTTTTAACTTTTGATTTTTGACTTTTTGGTTTTTTGGTTTTTTGGCTTTTGGTCGAGAATGAGTTTTCTCAGTACAGAATGTGTTTTGGAAAGGGAAAATGAGAAGTAGAAATCAAAAAGGAGCTCCAAAGCTCTTTTTGCCTTTTGGCTTAGAATTTGCAAAATGAAGAATGAGTTATGAAAGAATGTGTTTTGGGGGTTGTCATCCAAACACCCAAAATGAGAAAAATAGAATGTGAAAAGTAGAAAAAGAGGGGGCCAAACACCCTCTCATTATCCCCAAAACCTTCTCTCAAAACCCAAACCGAACAAAAAGAACCCCTTTACCCCGTTACTATTGATACAGGCAAAACCTTCTTTTTCCCACGTCAACTTTACCCCTTTCATGGTGGTTTTCTCTACCCGAGTTTTGTCACACAAAAAATTGCTAAAATAAAAACGGACCCTGCTATGGGTACAAAATTTTTGTACAGAAATTGTACAAATCGCTCTCGGGAACTCAGTTTTGGGTCCCACAAGAGTGATCCGAACCGTTCATTATTCTTAGAACATTTTTCCGAGGGGCCCCACAAAATTTCAGCTCAATCGGACGGTTAGAAGTGCTTGAACCAAAGTCTCACCGTTTCAATCACTTCTAACCGTCCGATTGAGCTGAAATTTTGTGGGGCCCCTCGGGAAAAATTTCTAGGCATCCTGAGTTCCAAAATTTGTCAACGATTTCAAAGTTGAGTGAAGTGTTGGCGAAGACAAGAAAGTACACGATATATCATCTTTTCGATAAGTTGATTCGGCTTATATTAACTTAACATGTTTCAATGGCTACAACCGAACGTGTATTTTTCTGCTATGAAATGTGTGAAGATAAAGATTTCGTCGCAACAGGATGGAGGATGATTATTTAACGGGGAAGCTTCTAGTCCGGACTCCGGACTTCCGGACCTCGGTGATCCAAACATTTTTTTGACGATCCGATCCATCCAATGTGTTCAGAAGGTGTTTTCAAGGGTCCACACTGGAAATCTTCAAAAAAAATACCGGGAAGGGCTTGATCCAAGCAGTTTTCACAAAAATATATATATATACAATTTTTGCGAAAATTGCTTGGATCAAGCCCTTCCCGGTATTTTTTTTTGAAGATTTCCCGCATGGACCCTTGAAAACACCTTCTAAACACATTGGACGGCTCGGATTTTCCAAAAATAATTTGCAACACAAAAAAAACCATTTTTTTCTTATTAACGGGAGGTGTGGACTAGAAGATTGGACATTATTTAACAATTTTCTTGATCACTTATATTGAGAAAGATATTGCTCAAGGGTTGGACACAGAGTATCATTGATGCTTTTAATAACAAGAAAGAGTGTTGAACACAGTTCAAGATGCCTGAGTAGACACTAGACAGGATTAGATAAACGCTAATACCTGTTGCAATTTAAGTTGATATTAGAAACATGTTTAGTTTCATATGTATTGGTGTTATTTTGTATATATATATATAATTTTTTTTTTTGAGTTAATAAAAATTCATATCATTGTCTTAATTTTGATTTTTTTAATTATGTATATCCGTCCCTCCTACGCCAAATTCTTGGCTCCGTCCCTAGATAGAACTAAAAGTTGGCTACTGAGGGGCAAGGCCACTCTCAGGCCATGTTCCACTAACAAAAAACTAGTTTTGTTTTAAATCAAAAACTACTTCATTCCACTAAAAAAACCCCTACAAAAAACCAACAAAAAAACTACTTCATTCCACTAACCTAAAAAAAACCAAATCATTGCACAATCAAGTACATGTACTTTAATCATGTAAAATTACGAATCTGCCCTCCCTTAAAAAAAAAAAGAGCAATAGTTGTTTGGGTAGAAGGGTAGATTTGTAATTTCATAACACAACTAAAAAAACCAAAAAACCAAAAACTTGTTAGTGGAACTAGTTGGTTTTTTTGAAAAACTAAAGATATAAAAAAACCAAAAGACTAAAAAACCAATTAGTGGAACATGGCCTCAATTTGAAAAAACTTAAAATTATCTAGTCCTTTTTTTACCTATTCTCTTACTTACCATGTCCGGGCCCTCCGTACATTTCCATAAAGACATTACTGTCAAAGAATCGGAAATTACAACCATAGTTTTTACTCACACTAAACTTTGAAATTTGAAAATCTTATGTTGCTACTATGGCCAACCCATATATATAATCCTGATTTTGTCCCAGCATGGGTCTTTGGATGTGCATGAAATAATCTGACAGAGTGAAAGTGCCTTGTTTATGTTTCTTTACTCTCATCAAAGCTCTTGCATACAATTTCTTATTAGTAGGATTTTCAAAGGATCCTACCAGAATTTGCAATCTCTTCAGGTAGAATCGAGAAGGGTGTGTTAGACTGTGTATGACTTGGTGGAGGAACTTTCCTAACATGGGGACAAATCACCAAGTACTGTTGACGGACCCAATACCATGGATTTGGGGGGCCTGCTGTGCAGGTGCTGCATGGCACCGTGCCATGCGGCCATCCGAGCCGTCCATTAACTCAATTTGGCTCCAAATGTTTGACCGACGGACCTACAATTGGTTATCAAACATATTCATTCTGATGCCCAATCAATGTAATTTTCAATAAATTCAACTAGCCCAACAACATAATTGAATAAATATTTTGAATTTTTTACTCCTATTTTTTATTTGGAAAGTCGTACCTGAAGTATTTAATATTGCAATACATACTTCACCTATTTCAAGACGTGTTTGACTCACATTTAGCAAATCGTAAGCCATGAGGTGTACCATTCGGAGTTACTATTAAAAACTTCAAATTTATGATGTAAAAGTAAAACTTCAAGATGCACAAGTTTTCTATGTATCTGCGGGAGATCCGGCAGATATTCAGAGACGCAACATTTATCAAGTTAGTAACAATTTAACGCAAAAACTTCGAAAAAGATGCAGAAAGTTTATACAAATACAGAAAAATATATACTCGTGGCTGTCAAGCTTATTGAATCCGTCGTGCTAGTTTTTCTCTCTCACCAAGAATGGAGATTTAATGGTAGAAAAATGCAGATGAAAAACAAGTACTGTTTCAGTGAATAAGAAACTTCACCAAATAGGCATTGTGATAAACTTCACAAACAGGCATTATTTATCATAAAATGCATAATGCCTAGTTGGTGAACATCACCAAACTTCACAAACAGGCATTATTTATCAAGATGATCATTTTCTCATAAAAGGAATAGGTTCATGAACAAATATAAGATTTACAAAGCTCACTTCACCGGAAGGCAAAATTTTATAACTGACGCAATATTAATCACTTATCATAGACAGGGACCTTCACATAGCTTTTGCCTGTAAATAACACTTCGACTATTTCCTCATGCGTCTAGGCCAGCTGACACGCACCTCGATTTAGACCAATCTCACCATCCGCTTGTGGGGACCATTAAAGCCGGGAGAAAGCCATTTGACCGGGCCCACTCAGACTATTTCTTCTTGTAGCTGACAAGAGCTCGTAGACTCATCTCCGAAGTTTAGAAGGTATCAAGGCAATATAGAACTTGATATATCAATTTTCAATCTTCTACCTAAGTGGAGAGTAAAGGCATATCTGCTAACTGCACATCTGGTTCATCATAGCACAATCTTGGAACGAAACACAGCAGATTCTGTTCCCCACTTCACCTGTTTAGTAAGAACATCGAGTAATTATCGCATATGTACGTATGCGAGAGAGAGAGAGAGAGAGAGAGAGAGAGAGAGAGAGAGAGAGAGAGAGAGAGAGAGAGGAGGGAGGGGATAAGTACCTCGGCTTTTTTTTTTTTTTTTTTGGTAAGTAAAATTTTATATCACCAAAGAAACCAAAACTACACAACCACCGGGGCATACCCCTGAACAGAAACTATACAAAGAAAAAACCGCCAACAAAACCGTAAGACCTAGTTATTGACACTAAAGATTCTAGAATCTAATAACCAATCATCACAAATTTTCCTATTCCCAGAAGTGAACTTGACAGAAGACCAAGTGCTAAGCTTTGCTCTATCATCTGCAAAGATAGCAGAGGACACAGCTGCTTCATTCCTTGCTATTCCTTGGAAGATCCGAAAGTTTCTTTCTCCCCAAAGGAAATATATAGAAGTTGCCAAAGATAACTTGTACACCGCATTCCGCAAGAGATAACTGGTACCTCGGCTTTCGGCACCAAACATCACAAAATATCCAATAACCCAAGAGAGATCACGCCAAGCATGATACAAATTGCTCGATCATCCCCTTCCATGGGTGGTAATGGCTTTAAAATGCTGGCTTCCAAGAAGAAAGGCCATGAATAATTTTTCCCTTCCACCCCAGAAGCATCCAATGACCATCTTCATCAACCAAAAAATCCTTATGGTACCGTGCCTTCACCGTTTCTTTGGTCATACGCATAATCTCCCTGTCCAAAGGGAGTTGTGTGAATCCCGCCCTCAAATTCCTAACCTGCCACTGCTTGTACGTATCTGGCCTCTCAATCCTCTCTGCACCTTCGCAAGAAATGACATTCACAACCTCCCACCCCAATATCTGTTTCTCAAGCAGCATCCTCTCGTGAACTTCACGTGGCACATTAGTCTCCAACAAATCGAAAAAAGAAGAGTAGAAAAAAATAGCCTCGCGGAACCGGCTAATAAAGAAGGGTGCATTGTAGGACCCATTTACCACACCATGTAGGTAAACATCCGGATTCATCTTCCTGATGAGTTTTAGAACAATCTCCCTTGGGCTGTCCATCACCACGGTCTCATCAAGGAGGTTCCTAAACCTATGCTGGCAATTCACTATGAGCACCTCATCCCTATCAAGCTTGAGATCCTCTATCTGAATCGTTTCCCACTTCTGTGCAATGGCATTAAAGTCGAATGGAACATTGAATGACTTTGCATAGTTAGCTAAACGCCGGCCTGTCTCCTCAACCCTTTCTGCCGGTCGGAAACCTGAATTCGGTAGATCAATCCCAGTAATCCGGACCTTGGGGGGTCCACCAGGCCTAGTTGACAGCCGCTGTATTAGATTAGGCCATTGGAAGCCGTAAAGAATTCCAAAATCAACAATGTGGAGTCTCGTCGCTTTCTCGGATACTTTCATAATCGTTTTGTTCGCAAAGAAATTTGAGACCTTTCTAAATGGACAGACAGCAAGATATAAATGGTAAGCTTTCAAAATCTCAGCAGCAGATGTCGGCTTTGTTATAACTGCTTTGTAACTTTGGGTTCCAGAACCAGCCATCCGTGCCTCAAGGCCGTTGGCAAAATAATGCGCCATTCTCTGCAGCCCATTCCCAGTAGGAGAAGAATGCTGCCTAATCTGCTTCAATAGCTCACTTGCATTCCTTCTGTCATTCGCGGAAACAGCTTGTGCACATAGGGTTAAGAGAGTAGTAAGATCTACCACATCCCTTTTACCTCCCCTTTTTTTACCACGTGCCCTACCACCATTTGATCCTTTTGATGGACCGTTCTGTTGCATATTTTTTGTCACTGCATTCTGCAATGCTTCACGAAGAGCAGACTCACTTTCTCCACCATTACATAGCAACACCTTATCAAACATCTCTGATGTCACAGTTGATTCTGTATAAAGCGCCGACTGCTTGTTACTCCTCCCTTCTTCCAAATCAAACTCTTGACGATGAGCGTTCTTCTTTCCCCTACCATCAAGATAATATTCGCTGTCGTACTTTTTCTCTACCTTAACTACCACACCCTTCCCCTCTTCCTTTTCCTCTTTAACTGAATTATTACTCCCCGAATCAAGAGACAAACCATTAATATAAGGAAGGAACTTACTTGCTTCCTCAAAGCCTCTTTGATATTGGTAGAAGGACTTGGTATCATTGAATATGTCATGAACTCCAAGTGTACTCACAGGTGAGTCCGTAGCTGCATCTATGAAATTACCACCACTACTTGACGTCGATGAGCTGAAAGATGACTGAGGAGTAGATTGTGAAACAAATTCATTCGCCGCAGTTTGAACAGGAAGAGGCTCATACTCAACATGATCACAAGTCAAACCTAGATCTATTACACTGCCGCTGGTGTTATAGTCATTCTGAGTTAACCCGTAACATTGGTTCGGTCTATCAATACTTGGTTCAACATGATGAATCTGGTGGTGATCTGGAGACGGAGGGTACTTCTCCCCAAGGACTTCATAGAATGATTTCTCAGCAGCTTGAAGAGCTGCAGACTCCTGAAACATACAAGTCTTTTCTTCAATGTCTTCTTCCATCAGCATCTGGCTAATGAACTTAAGCACTCCATCACTAAAATCACAGTCGTCATGAGAATCGCCCTCCGTTGTCATGCCAGATGAGGGAACTACAAGATCTGGGTGTGGATCGGGTGGAAATGGAGGGATATTCAAGAAATTAGGGTTAGAAAAAGTACAACCACTGCCCTTGAATCCCGTTACAAAATTCTGATCCGAGAGGAATGGAACAGCTTCTTCATCGTATTTGGTTCCGTTGATTGAACCACAATAATAACCTCTCAGTTCTTTTTCCATGAGCATCCGTCTCACAAGATCAAATCAAAAAGACTATACCCAAAATCTAAAGTCCAACTACAACGTCAGATTCTTATTTTCCTCGATATGTCTGTCTTTCCAAATCTCACTGCTAGTTTACAAAGATACTCTGAGGCACAAACTTTAGGCAGCCCAATCTTATATACATCAAAGACCCAGAAACACAAGCCCCAAATGAAATAAAGCTCATCAAAGTGACTCCAAAGATGGGCCAAGAAGAATGAGAAATTCAACTACACGTAAAGCATATTCGCTTCCAACAATATACAGAAAGGAAGAGACTTGAAGCTCGAAAACCGTTGAAGGAAGTTATCAATAGCCCTAAGAACATAAAAGATATATCAACACATAAATATATATATAACAGCATATACGAGTAGGAAAATTTAGAGGTTGGAAAGAAGATAAGTACGCACCTCAGCAAACGCGAGAGAGAGAGAGAGAGAGAGAGAGAGAGAGAGAGAGAGAGGCAATTTTGATCCAGAGTATGAGAGGGAGGTAGTGTTGGATGTTGGATTTTTTTTTTTTTTTGAACTGGGTGTTGGATGTTTGATTGGAAATGCCTTTTGTTGACGGTACAGGGAAAAGTCGGGAGGATCAAAAAGGGAGTGGTGAGAGCCAATCTCGGCCGTCAAAATCACATGGTCAAATATAGGTCGGATTTTGCCAACAAAACGACAGACAATCCCAACTGTTTGAATATTGTTAATTTGTTATAGGAGTAATGAAAAAAATAGGTCCCTGTCCAAGATAAATGAAATTGAACATTATTTTGCATTTATTATATTACCATATAGGGTAAAAAATATACTCAAAATATTTATACAATCCTGATATAAAAAATAAACATGCTCGCTCATCTTATATTTTGTGTTTTGCTTTTCATGTAAAGGGCACAATGAGCACTTTAATTTGGTGCAAAAAAATTAACAAACTTAATTATGAAAATATAATATATTTTATTTGAGTTTGAAAATGCACGTTGTCCCATAGTGAACCAAAATTAAGGGAGTATTTTTTATTTTATTTTATTTTTAGATTCGAGTCATGGAGTCATGGCATCTGATCCATGTTGCTCCTATTTTATTATGGACTAAAGACACAAATTAAGGGTTTGTTTGGAACCTTAGGAAAAGAAAGGAAAGGAAAGGAAAATAAAAAAAAATTCCTCTTGCTTCGATTGGTTTGAGAGGAAAAAGAGAGGAAAAATAACTAAACTAAATCATCTTTACTAAAAAATTTCCTCCAAACTTTCCTTAATATTTCCTTCTTTTTTGCTTTCTTTTCTTTTCATTTCTTTTCCCTAACTACCAAACAGAGCCTTCTAATATGCATCGATTTGGATGAAGATAGAAAAAAATGGCAAGGTGACATATACTATATCCGTCCCAGTAGCGTAACAAATAAGGTCCCAATATTTAATGGGAACAAAGGAAGGGCAATAGCAAGCAAAGCTACTTTTTTATATGAAATTGGGACGGTTTTTTTTAAAATTGTAACATTTACTTAATATTCGTTCAGTCAAACTAAAAGATACAGAGTACTTATTATCAAAATTGCCCATTTTCCCAACCTTTTAAAGAGTAAAAACCACTTACGAAGGATATTTTGAAAAATTACAAAAAATTTGGCTTTGACTAAAATGAACTAAATTATAAAATGGGGGAGTAACATTTTTTATTACCAAATGCCAACATATAACTTACCGCCAGTAATAAAATGCACTTCATTTTCAAATAAGTAGGCAGATTCTGTATTGTAATCACGTAATATCAATAAGTATATTTAGAATTGCTAGCACACCCATATCATTGGAAGGTAGAGTATGTATAATACATACAAATCACTCGTCGTATTTTTAGCACTTGGCAGTTGGCACCATACAATGACAAACATCACTCTCAACCTTTTTTTCCCCTTAACTCAGCGCTTCGGATCAACTTTTGTACGCACTAAAAGAGTACAATCAGAATCGAAATAGAATCTCATTTGGCCTAGCTTTAAAAGAGTTGATAGCACCAATTATTGGTGGTTCTTACCAAAATTAATATTGAGGAAACAAATCAAACCACAAACAATCATAAGAACAGACAAGATTTTTACGTGATTCGGACAAATTTGATTTTTAGCCAAATTTCCCTACCCCGCGCCATCCTCATCCATTATTAATAATAATTCTCAATAATTACACATATTCACTTACATCAAGTAAAGCACAGTGCTTTGGCAAAAAAAAAAAGTAAAGCACAGTGGATACTAGACAATAATCCATAATATTGGATGTAAACAATCTCAGACTAAAGGGCGGATATCTTGTTCACGATGCCAAATATGGCCTTTATTGGCGGTAATGACAAATGCCAATAATAGATGCTATTATCGGCATTAATGACAAACCGCCGACAAAAACACTATTATCAGCATAATGAAACCACCGGTAAAAGTTACTATTAGCAGCGGTAATACGAAACCGCCGGCAAAGATAACTAACTATAAACAGCGGTAAACGCAAATACTGCCGGTAATAATAGTGAATTATTATATAAATGTTACTACTATTATTTTCCAAATAAAACCGAAAACTTTGTGTAGTTGGTGATAAAGTGTCGGGGCTCCACATAAAGGGTCGTGGGTTCGAATTTCAGGACAAAAAAAAAATTCCCCAAAAACTTTTACCAGCATTAATAAGACCACCGAAAAAACTTCCATTCCCGATGGTTGTGTATATGGAGGTAATAAAGACTGTTGGTAAATGTATTACTAGTGGTTTCCATGCCTTTTAACGGCAGTTTTAATCGCCGCTAATAGTGTTTTTTGGCGTAATGGCTTTCTTTAAGGAGTTGAAGCCCTCTGCGGTTGGTAAAAATTTGAACTGCCATCGATGCAGTAGAAATCCCACATGACTATAAAGAAAGCCCACTTCGGAATACAATAGTCTGACTATAAATTGTGTTAACTCAGGCGTGCTCATGGTAATTTCTCAACGAAATGGCATGCATATGCAGCTCCCTCCGTCCCAAATCGCCCGTCACCTACAAAAAAACTTGTACAATTTTCAAATAAAAAAATAAATTCTTCCATTTGTTTTTGTTTTGATTTTTTTTACACCAAATTAAAAATACTATTGTACATGATTTCTTTAATATGATGCAAAGAAATTCCAAAAGAATTATGTACGAAAGTATTTTACTTTTTAATCTCAAAATTGCACCACTTTTCACATGGAGCCAGCAACATGGGAGAGGAAATATATGAAATAGGATCCTTCTCCTCTACTGTGTAGACAAATACCAAACAAAAGTCCAAGTTTATTTCCGTTCCCATTTCCACGTATAAGGCCCAATTTATTCTCTCTCCCAAGGGATTGACATAATGATTTTGCATTGTGACTTAGGGATTTGCTCCAACCTAACTAAGTTCGATTCTTCTTGTTAGCAAACTCTTGTATCATTGGGAGTTTCTGGCCATTACGTCATTCCTCGCTTGAATTAATCAATCGATGCGTACGCAAACTGGCCCGGACATCCGGTTATAAAAAAAATAAAAAATTGTTTCTAAACCTAAGATGTAAATGTGAACAAAACTCTATAAGTCCGCATTGACCACCGGACCTACTGTCCATTGGATTCGAATGGAAGGATAAGAAATCGCTTTCTCTCTTTGGCTGAAGAATGGTTAGGTTGGTTTTTGTGTTCACAAGAGGATAGTGATTGTTGTGCAGAATAATTAAGATTGAATCGCAATCATGCAAGCAAGTGAATATATGGTTCGTGTCGCAGCCCCTTCAATTTTCTCTGAACGTTTTGACATCATTGCTTCTGGTCCAATAATGTCAATATCTTAGTTAGTAAGGAGATAGGGAAATTTATGACCACATCACCTCAGCACCTGTTACTTATTGTCATTGTGGTCTCCGCCGTCGATTCTTTCGGATGGGATCAGATTTCTCAAAGAGCATTTCATCCGAACCGTTTGTTTGTCGTGTAAATGCAAGATGAAATAACGATTCATCCGGAAAGAACTGACGATGGTGGAGACGCAAGACCATGTTAATCTTGTGCGGGGCTGCACAGTAGGAACCCCTAAATCACGTTTTCCTAGACTATTCTCCATTTGGCAATTATAAGAATAATAATTTCCTGAATACTTGATGGAGCCATAAAAATATATATTGAATTTTCAAAAGTCAATGTCTTACAGCAGGTGCTGTGCTGGGGCTGCACATCAGCAACCCCTAAATCACGTTTTCCTAGACTATTCTCCATTTGGCAATTATAAGAATAATAATTTCCTGAATACTTGATGGAGCCATAAAAAATATATATTGAATTTTCAAAAGTCAATGTCTTACTTCTTCTTCTTTTCTTCCTATTCAATATTGTGCTGATCAAAGTGTTCCTGAAAGACCACCGAGGTGGTAGCCCAGTTGGCATGGGTGATGGGGCTTGAATGCCTTTCCCACGCGTGCACTCGGGTTCGAGTCCCTCCAGTCGCAATACATGTCTGTGCTGGAGGATTTGCGTGTTAGGCCTATCATGCTATCTGTCAGCACTTGTCTTTTCGAGTGAGTCTTGTGGTGTGTGTCGACGAACCTGACATTCCACAATTTCGAGGCCGAGACGTTCATTCGCGAGTCGGGGCCCCTATGGTCACGCCCAAGGGGGTTCTGCTACGCCGGTCGGCCCCTCCCACCCTTTTTCCAGTTCAAAAAAAAAAAGTGTTCCTGAAAGGGTATGAATATACCATTGACTCTTAGGAGAAGAGAAGTCGAAGATATAGAGCACCAATTTTCTTGTAGAAGAAGGAGAAATTACAGTTCACACCAATTGGAACTCTTTATATGAGTAAATTAGTTTTCGTCTGTTATTCAAGATTAATTTCTTTCACAAGTTCAAAACTTATGAGTTATGATCATTGGAGATTTCGCTGCTCATTAATTTCAGAGTTCTGATAGCAGGCATGAACACCGAGTGAGCTATAAAAGAATACGTGTTTTTTTTTTTTTTTGATCGGCAAGAATACGTGTTTAAATTAGCCTTTTTATTATATTAGTTGATGTTAAACTCGTTTTAAATTGGCTTATATTACGTTAACTCGATTTTAATATATTTCAAAAATGTATCTTGTCTGTTGGGCCAATTAAGTGTAACTCCGTTAGAAGGATTAATTCCAATGATCTAAAATAATTTCAAATTATTGTGGAGTAAGAAGACTCAAAGCTGAATTTTCATGGGTCAATATGTGACAAGACAAAGCCATATGTGTTTCATGTGCCGCCTCCATTCAATCTTCTAACTACTAATATTCCCAAATGTTTATCCCATGTGATAATTGACCAAAAATTGCACCAATTCATTTTAAACATGTCCCAAACAGCGCAGGATTGGACACGAAAACTTAATCAAAAAAAATTTCGGGCATCAACTTGAAATGATTTTTCATCGCAAGAGCGGCTCTAAATTAAATGAAAAAATTCACTTGAATTTGTGAATAAGTAGATAATATAGCTCACTCAGAACAAAATAAATCAGGCTTGATAAACTTCAACCAAAGTAAATTCAGTTTATATAGTGTTTTGTCTACAGAATATTTTTCAATATCATATTGTTATCGTTGAACTAAAATTCTGAAGTTGGTACTGTTTGTTCATGTAGTCTGGTGATCGAATCTAGGTATAATGTAATGTGTACTTCAGTAAAACTAAGCATATGGAACGATTCATAACATAGCACGCTCAATATATAATAGAGAGTAACACTTGTATTTTACTGAAAATTATAGTAAGATGTAGGCAAATACAATCTAAGATTTAATAACAAAACTTTAATTAATTGGTGATGATCCAGGAAAAAGAACTTCTAGGATGAACTTGAGATAAGATATGTTTGGAACACTCCTCGAGTATATACTATACCTAGCTACTGTTTGATAAAACTAAAAACTAAAAACTAAAGCTGAAAAATTAAGCGTTGAAAATTAAAAGCTGAATTTTTTAAGCTGAATTTAAAAACTTATTTTAATATAAAGATAAATGAATAGAGCTTAAATTATTTGTGATTTTACTCTCTTAGTTATATGAATGGATGTAATGTGTTTGTAGTTGTGGTGGTAGAAGCGACAATTGTTGGTGTACGGTGATGGTTGTAGTGAAGGTCGTGTGGTGGTGATTGTAACAGAGGTGGTGTGGTGAAATGAGGGCGAGGGTGGTGGTTGAGAGCAGTACAAGTGTGACAACAGCGAGTGGTGATGTAGTTGTGACGGTGAAAAAGTGTGGTGAATGTAGCGGTAGAACATGGTGGAGAGAGATAGTTATATCTGGAACAATGGTGGTGGTGGTGTCGTTGAAGAAATGGTTGCGGTGGTTGTAGTGATAGTGATTTGGTGGCAATGGTAATGGTGATTGTGCTGCAATGATGGTAGCAATTGTAATGATCGTAAAATAGTGGTGGCAATGATGACAGATGGAGTGGGAGTTTTAGTTGTGGAGGCGGAGTGATGATTGTGGTGGCGACAATGCAATAGTGGTGGTGATAGTGGTGGCATGGTGGTGGATACAATGGTGGCGGCAACGATAAAGTAGTAGCAATGATGGCGGTAGTGGTTACAGCGATGATATAGTGGTGTTACTGGCTAATAGTTGTAGTGGTGGTGGTGGTGATGTTGCGGAAGTAGAGTGGTGGTGATTGTGTTGCGGCGGTGGTAGTGGTGACGATTGTAGTGGCGTGGTAATAGTGGTGGCGGTGGTGGAGGGTGGTGACGATTGTAGTGGCGTGGTAATAGTGGTGGCGGTGGTGGAGGGTGGTGTTGGTGGCCATGAAAGGGTGGCGGTGGTAGAGGAAATGGTGATATACATGTACTACCAAATTCAGTCAACTTAATTATCCAAATTTTTAAGCCTACATTTTAAGAGGCAATTAAAATATAAAGTATGATGAACTATGGTTATCAAATCAACTTAATTTACCTCTACTGAATGCATTCACTTTTAAGTGCTGAATTGGGTTATTAAACAATCCTTATAAGGGCGTAAATGTTCACATTAGCGCTTCCTAATTTATCATTTTTAGACCCGTTTATATTGTTACTTGGAGTTTAATTTCTTTTATGCGTGTTGTAGGTATTTGAAGGTTTTGATATAAAATGAGCGTAAAGTCTGGTTTTACTTGGTGTCGAAGCGAAGCCCGTGATCAAATTAAGTCAAGTGGTTGGTCCAACTAACAATTACATTCAAATCCCTAATCCGGCAAATTACATATAAGTAAATATTAACTAGACGGAAGCCCATGCCATTGAAAAAATGTCATAACATACGTTTTACAATTTCTATAAGTGTTTTTTTATTGACAGCCCACTTGGCTTACCATAAGTAAGAAAGAAGACAAAAAAATCACACACACACACGGAAACGGGGGACGTGTTGTTCCTTAAGGGACAACGAGCGTGCTAACCCCATCCGAGCCTTCCGTGCTCGGCGATCAATGATCCAGATCTGCTCGGACCCAAATAGATCTGCACCGTCCATTATCGAACTGATCTGGGTTGTTGAACGGTTTGGATGGGATCAGTATAGCACGCCCCTCGAGCTGCACACCACTAGTGTACTTTTTATACTTTTTAATATAATTTTGCACACTTTTCAATACGCTCTTTAAACCGTCATGATCGTTCGTGGGCTAATTGACCACAGACGGTTTGGATGGGGTCAGTACAGCACGCCCCTCGAGCTGTACACCACTAGTGTACTTTTTATACTTTTTAATATAATTTCGCACATTTTTCAATGCGCTCTTTAAACCGTCATGACCGTTCGTGGGCTAATTTTAGCATTTTATTTTCTATAAAATTTTTGTTTGTGATTTCATATTTTGATTGGGGTCATGCAAACAGGTGTCATAGTGCACCCGTTAAGAGTACAAAAAATACACTTTTGTAGGTCCCACTTGTACGTTAAAGTACACTTAAAGATGTATTTAAAGTATAAGTATAGTTTTAAAGTACACGTTTTTATACTCTTAATGGGTGCACCATAGCACCCCTTAGCATTTCCGCTTTGATGGGTGATTTTTCGTTTTGTCCTCTTCCATATAAAATTTCAACGATGGCCTCCGTTAGGAATTTTTTTACATAGGAAAAAGACAATTTTAATTCATTTACAAGAGGATAAAAGGAATGCAGTTATTGAACTTGAGAATGTACGTTTCAAAAAAAAACTTGAGAATGTAAAAGTTACTACTCAAGTTTTATTTTTATGTGGTCGGGACTAGGGGTGCGCAGGATCGGATTGGCATGAATCCAATTCTAATCCGTGAGTCGCGATTTTTTGAAAATAAAATCCGTGTTCGATCCAAAAGTTTCACGGTTCGGTTCCAATTCGATCTGCGAGTCATGGATCGGTTCTGGATTGTCCACGGATTTTCAACTTATTCTCAAAAAAAGAAATTCATCAACTCATTCAAAAACCCAAACTCAACAACATATATGGAATACATAAACGGGTTTCACAAATACATTCAGTGAGTTCACAAAAAACAAGCAAACATGTGCAACTCTAAAACAAAAAACAAATAAATATGTAGTCATCTACGATCATCTAGTCCAAAACAATCATACATTCAGTAGACATCTACTACTGATTATCTAGTCCATCATCCAGTGAGTTCACAAAAACCACTAAAACAAACATTGAAACGACTCAAGATTAAATGTGCAACAAAGGTTTAGCCCTGAGCCATCTACTCATCTAATTCGATCATCATCCAGTTCACAAAATCGGAGTTCCATTTTCCGTACTCAACAAAGACACGATTCAACACCATTACAATTTTCCCCCTGAGTTTGATTGGGAGGTACACCATTACACTAAATCGTATTAAAATTATTTGAGAAAATAATAAATTTAATTATCTTACATAGTATATATTTGTGTGTGTGTACAAATACTTTTAATTTATATATATATAAATCTCACGGTCCGGATCGGTTAATCCACGGTTTCAAAATCAAAATCTGTGTCAAAACTGCGAGTTACGATTTTTAAAATTTTTTAATCTATGCCCGAACCATTAATTCATGGTTAAAATCCAAAAAACACGGATCGATTCGGTCTAGACCGAATTTTTTGTGCAGAGCTAGTCGGGACATACAAAGTTGATTGATACTGTAAATTAAGCTTGTCCATTCGTTTTCAATCCATAAAAGCTCAAGATTTTTTGTGGTCGACAAAAAGATGCAATGGCCCACCACTATTGGGCGTGACCCATCGCCATCCCTGCCAAGCTGGGCCCATTCCACTTTCTTTTCGTACCGGGCTTGTGCATATGAGTTTTGTCTTGTCCAGTTGTCGATAGAACTCGAAGACGATCTGGAGTATTAAATGCCAGTACTAAATGCTAGGAGTAATTAAAAGAAAAAGACGATCTGGAGTGGAGTATTATTTTTTCAGTGCACTCAGGACCCACCATGAGATGAGATGTGCCAGACCCTGGATTTATTAATTTTGTTTTTGTTTTTATTTTTATTTTTTTTTACATTTGATAGTTTTGCGTCAATTTATTTATAATTACAAGTTCACCTGGAAGTGAGGATTCAGAAAAGTCAAAATTATGAGAATAACTATTTGGGTAAAAAACATATTTATTTTTGTCAAGTCAAAACTTATGACACCAAAAGTTTGAAGCAAAACTTACAAACACAAAAAAAATAAAATTGAATAAATACAAAACCAAAAATCCTTAAACCAATGGCACTAGAAACCCATCCGAATCAACTTCAATAAGTCCAACCGCTAGCTTTATAGAATCCAATAAATCAAATATTCGTTTAAAAAAACTGCTAATATCATAAAATGTAACAATCAAGAAGTCTAGTACTTGAGCAAGTTATTGAAGTAGTGTCTTTAAAAAAACAACATATGACGAATATGAACGTGACATAAAGTTGCTAATTCATAAAACAAGAAATTTGGTCATGTGACTTTCATGGTCTTATCAGCTCTAACTTTTTCTTGGATGATAAGTTTCAATTTTATCGAATGTCCCCGAAGAGACGGATGATACAAGTTAAGTAAATGGTGCGAACCATCCAAGCGGGCTTAGGTGAATTAACATTTTCTATAAGTATCTAATTGTCAACTAATTATTATTGTAAATTTTAAGATCGGCTTTCAAAAGCACATGCATGTTCCTTTCCTTCTGGTAATAATCGGATTTGCCATCTTAATTATTAATAATTTGGAGGCAGAAAAAGTGATAAGCACATGGGTCCAACGTGCCCTCGACAGCAAATCCATCACACCATGTTTTCTTTGTTTAATTGGAAGATCGGAATCACCGCCATCTTTTGTCCTCAAATCCTCTAAGGAAACTAGTAATTATATAGCTAGCTACAAAGTAGGATATTGAATTGTAAATATTCAATTACGTGTTACCGTAAGTTTGCTCGCAAATTTAAAATAATGGAGAATTTAGACAGACGCAAGACTTAGATCGAGAAATCATTAAACGTATGCTTTGCATTTTTTCTTTTTGTATACATTTTAATTGAATTTTGAATACGATTAGACATAAGACCTGTCATATACTAATATCTTTAGAATTTGTTTGAGATAGTAACGTGCCAAATTCTGAATTTTGGTAATCACATGTGAATCAATTACGGAGTATTAATTTTTGTTTCATCGATACCTAATAAGCAAGACCCTCTTTCTATAACTTTTTGGCACTATTTCTTAGTTCAAGATTCCTTGTACTAACAAAATGAAATTAAGATTTGTTACCTAATTATGGATTTTATGTCCAAAATGCACTAGAAACATGTACGAATAAACCTGCTATATATTTTTTATTATAATCAATCATTTTTGACAATTATAAGTCCAAGAATATAGTCCAGATCGTATAGTGATCATCAAATGATTGACTTCAAATAGTTTTTACAAAAGCGTATTTAGATGCTAAATTGGACGAAGAAAAATAGAGTATGGTGTAAAACACAAAAATAATCAACAAAAATAAAATATTCAAAGATAAAAGAAGAAATTTTCCAATGAATCAAGGATTCTATAAACAAAATCACCAATAGCCAATAGGTAAAAAGAATGGAATTAACCTCTACCAAATCAAACTGACTAAAACTGGATTATTTGTCAAATAATTTACAACCGCCAGCGCCTCCACAAGTCTCCTGGCAATAAATCAATTTGGGTGAGAATATTACATGATACACTATTTGTTTTTCATATTTCTTCACATTACGTGTCACAAATTTCTACAGAGTATCTCCCGGGTGCCTCCTTCAAACTTGTCCCACCTGGGTGTCAGAAATTTTGAGAGGTTCAGTGTGATTCTTGCCGTGTAGCTTAGATTGGTGCTGAGACCAGTAAGAATGGGCACATAAGACTCTGTCCAACAGATCCTGAGGCACCGGCTGCCCTCTTCTTTGCTGTGGGGCGATGCTAGCTGTGTGAACCAATGTTTTCCACTTATCCTGCATACACGCATAAACAAACTGACCGTATCATGATCATGGTCATACGTCAACAGATTTCACTACTATATGATCGTATGACAATTCGGTCAAACCAGAAATCCTTTGCACTCACACAAAAAATTAATAGCCTCCGACATCCAAAAGTTCGTTCTCTATAGTATCTTTTATTTATGTAGTAAAACTGAGTGAAAATGAAGTGTGTCTACCAGCAATAATGAAAAAGCATGCTTAAGCAGTTTGCAAAAGCTATCATATTAGATTGGTTTTCTTAGATGTGTAACCAATCTGTCAATCTCAAAAGACACTTCTAATATCCTATATATGGAACATACACAACTCCTCTCTGTGTCTTCAAAATTTTCATACTAAAATACACTGCGTGAAAATGACAATTTGCCTACAAGCAATAATGAAAACAAAAATGCATAATGTCATTTTCGTGTAATGTATTTTAGTACGGGAAAAAAAAGACACTAAGAAAGAAAGAAGAGGTGTGGATGCCATATATAGGATATCAAACCGGTATGCAACGAATATCATATTTAATGTTTATCACTTACATTTGCACCCAATCCATCACTCTCAAAGATGCTGCCAATGTTCTAGCTCAAGATAAACTTCATTCATACTTTTCGACAGTTTTGCTTAACTGACTCAAACCTATAGATAAAGCTAGCAAATGATTTCGTACCTTCAAGTCCACATAAGTACGATGATCAGCATCCTCAAAAGCACGCAGTTTAACATCACGCCACCTGCAAAATAGTAGGTTATTAGGTCTTTATATCTGTAAAGCAAAAATGAAATCCTCTAAATCTGTGAGAGAGAGAGAGACAACTTGAATTCTCTATGATAGCAAGGGACGAAAGAATAGGCATAATGAAGGAATGAGATGTATATTTGCACACCTTCCAGTTCCAAGTTTCTCAACTGCTTCAACCAGCGATTCTACTTCTGAAACAGAGAAAGGTCTCCTAATCCTGCGCTGTGCAAGTTCAGAACGCCTAGTTTTCTGGTTCAAGGGAACCACAGCAAGTGCCTCCACACTAATTGGAGGGACGGAAATCAAGGCTCTAGAATCTGGTGTTGTTCCATTAGTTACTTCATCCGTAGAAGAGAGTGCCAAATCATGGTTAGTTTCCACATGGTCGGGCACATTAGTTGTTGGAGGGGGATCGCATGAAGCATTAGAGAACTTCGTATCCAAAATGGGACTTTCTGGCAACCTGAATGAGAAGCAACCTCACATAAATAACTGACTTTTGGCCTTTTAAGTTGGACAAAGTAAATCAAATAAATAAACTTCCAAAAACTCAAATTTTAATCGGGACATAATTCTGCGATGAAATAGCCCTTAAAAGTGGTTGCAATAGATAACCAGGGGAAACGTGAAATAAAACTTTGCAGCTTTTTGATAGTGGAAGAATCTATGATATTCAGAGATACAACCAAACAATTATAAACAGCGGACATCTTGTAATGAGAAAAACAAGAACAGGAAAACAATAAGAAAAGTCACTCTACTTTGAGCTTTTCATGTAGTACAAGAACTATTCAAGTATTACCTTTACTTTCAGGGGAGTCTAGAGAAATGAAAAAGTTGAATCAACTATATTAACATTCTCAGGAATAACCGAATAAGTGCCTATCTATTACCTGGTTAGTTGTTGCGGTGTCTCACACGGCAGTAAAACTGGAGGATCTTTAGGGGACATAGGTGGAGAAGTTGTTGCAGAACTTGGCTCCAATGTAAAACCGAGAGTATCCAGGTAGTCATTATGAGAAATACCAGTTTGCAGTAGAGTTCTACTATCATCTTTAACCTCTTTCCCTTGAAGAAGTACACCTATATGTAATCCGCCTCGAAGAATAGCAGTCACTGCCTCCATAACTGTCCTCTACACAAAAATTAGGATAGGAAATTAGGAAGGAAATTGAATGTGCGGTTTCATACATAATAGAACATAAGCAGTAATCTTATGAACAAGAAGAATATGAATGTGTGGCTTCTATCATGCTGTGTGGTTTCTACCATGCCAAGTCAAGGTGTACAAAAGGATCTGACTATGGCTTAAAAATAAAGTCACTCTTAGCATTTTTTGATAGAAAAAATCAGTTACATACTATCCACGCTATTAACATGTTAGTATGGAAAATAAGTAAGACCTTTAAAAGTAAAAAAATCAGAAGATGACAGATAATTTGGCATTTGGCTTACTTAGTGAGGGCGCCAAATGGTGGTTTCATATATTTTCAAAACAACCACCAGCTAGATGTGAAGCCAGTCAAATCCCTCAAGCAAGGAGATAAAATGGCAAAAACAATAACACAAATAATTATCCCCTAAATATAAAAAAATAACAAAAATGCCAATTGCAATCAACTTAGCATGGAAGAGCTAATGAAATAATTTGTGAAGCCTAAATCACTCTTTGTCTAGCAAAACAATAAGAAGTCCCACATGCGATCAGGGTATTTGGTCCTTCACAACTGACAGTAAAGAGACAGAGCAGGGAAATGCATACCTTCAGGGAACCAACGGTGGTAGTTTCTGGGACCTCAATGTAAAGATCTGGTACCTTGAAGGACTTTATGCTGAACTTCACTGAATAGAAGAAACTATAGCACGTGAGACTCATATAAAGTCGCATTTCCAATCAAGTTAAAAAAGTTGCGAACATCACTCCAACACACACACACACAGCTCTTTATTGTTCTGGTCGTCTTGTTTATCATTTTCTTTTTCATTGCAAGGGGTGTTGATTATAGTACCATGTGATTCCTTCGACTGTAATGATGCTTGATGACATGCAGCTGAAGAGGATACTCCACTTGCTGCAAGAAAAAAACTTAGACTAGTTAGACAAGATGGAATACAGAAAATCTCCAATTTGCCCAAGACAAGTAGAAAAGTAAGAACCTTTATTCACAGCTGAGCCACTCTTGTCCCCTTTTATGGATTTCTCAGGTGAATTAGAAATACTTTCACTACTTCCCTCCCCATCATATGCAAGTGCTGAGCTAGGGTTGAAAATTCTCCTCTTCTTAAATGGACCTTCACGTTGAACCCTTTCACAGGTGTGGAGGATTTTCCTATTGCGGGAGATGTGCTTTATACACCCATCTGAAATAAAGGAAACAGATGACTTTTAATAGATATGGGTGTGTATACTTGTGCATGCATGCAAAAACCTTTAGCCTAATTTATGAAACTTAAAGCTAAAGCATTCACTTACTGGTGTTAGAATATTCACAATCCTTCAGCTTTGGAGCTACTTTCCAGTATTTTGAAGTCACTAACTTTCTTATTCTTCGGTGCCCAATACGTTGGGGCCTAAAGGCCCTTATCTTGGACTTGGGGCGATTGCTCCCAGCAAATTTTTCATCATCATCTCTACTACCTACCTTTACATTGTTCCTATGCCTGGGGAAAGAAACATTAGGAACAGAATCTCTAAATGAGGTCAACTGTACACTACTGTCAGAATTAATCAATGGATGGGTATTCACACATATTTCCATTTCATCCTTTGGAATGGAGGTATTAGCTGTGGTCAAATGTACATTATAATTACGGTTCCCTTCATCCTCTAGCTGTCTTGCAATTCCACTATCTGCATAACCATCACAATCAGAGGAGCCTCCCTCTACTTTGCAAGCGAAATTTTCCAGCGCTGTCTGGTTTTCAGGGATTTCCAACTCCAAATTACGACCAACTTTTTCGGAGAAGTTAGAACTTGAAATAACAGAAGAGCTCTCCAAAACAGGATCACAAACCGCAGAAGGGAATTCTCTAAAAATGGATTCTAATTTGCTTCCAGCAACAGAGAGACTCTCTATGCAGCTTCCCTGATCAAGGCACTCTGATCTCAAAGCTTTACCTCCTTCCAGTTGTTCCAGTTTAACACCACCACTGTTAGATGGCTGTTTTCCATCTGCGGCATTACTAGAAGCAGAACCTTCACTCTCCAGCAATAACTTGCCAGCAACAGTTGCCAATAGTTCAAAAGCGCAAATTTGGCTGTCCTCGATGGTTTCCTTAAGCAAGCCTCTCCTCTAAACCAAGAACAAAAAAATATAACAAATGTTAGTGTTTTATAGAACAAGGTAATGGCAGGATTGCCAATGGACGACATAAAGCTAAAGCTTATGCTTACCCTTATGGATCTGGGACCTCGAGGTATGACAGGGACCCGGTAGCCGTGAAATCCATTATTTTGTTTCTTCTTCACCACCATATCTCAGACATGCCAATAGGAGCTCAGATCCACTTCACTGCTTACCTGAAAAAAAGAATTCGAATAAACATCCTTTCATGAGACACCTTCTTTCGTTCAATACTCTCAATCATTTCATAGGCAATACTGGAGCGAGACAAAAAGAAGACAAACAATTAAGAAGAAAAATGAGAAGAAACTAATTCTGCACATAATCTCAAAAAATGTGAATATGATACAGTCACCATTCTGCCAATCTCGTTAGTAGGTTCTTCTTTTATATTACCCACTTCTTCCACAAGGTTTACAATGCAAATCCAGAACATTTATAGGCTGTGTTCTAAGCTTGGATCTGTAGTAGGATTTATCAGGCGGAAAGAAAAGGTAAGAGACTCCCTCCACAAGTTTAAGTTTTGTCCTCCTTACCTTTTCCTTTCCTTCCACAAAATCATTCAGGAATCCAAGATCCAAAAGCAGCCTTAGAGAGCTAACAGACAAAGAATTCAAAGCTAAAAAGGAAACAACCAAGAGTATTTGCAGATCCTTTGAAGAAGTCACCTATATGAGAATCAAGATATGATTAGGAGGGAAACAACCAAATATTGTTAATATAAAATACACTTTGCTTTCGCTTTCCAATTCATTCCAAAACCCACCAAGGCATGATGATGAGGTGAAGCAAATGGCGAGAAATTAGCGGTTATTCTTATCATGTTCAAATTCCACCTCCCTCAAGTGAGAAAAATCTGTAGAACTTCACACCACGAAAGGAAGCTAGCATCTGGTTTATTACTAGTACAAATGAATGGGTCCAATTCAAAATTCACAGCCATCTCTATAAATACCAATTCAGAATTGAACATAGATCCAGAGGATCAAATCCACGTACAACAAATCTAAAGCACAAACAAGCTTGTCAGTTACTGCAAATTGGTTCCAGTTCTTAAAATACAAAAATCTTTCAACCAGGACTTCATATCGATTCCAAATCCATTAATAAATTGCATGCAGATTTTGAGTTTTTTTTTTTTTTTTTTTTTGGTTGAACAAAAGGATAATTTCATTACTCGGAAGTCAGAACAGAAACATACACAAGAAGAAGTCCAAACAACTACTTAGGAATTCTGTAAAATTGGACTATACATGTTCAAATCAAATCTGATCAGATCTCTAAACTACCACGTGGAATTACTGGAGAAAACAACTTATTTGGAACCGATTTCCACAATTCCACCGTAGATCACACCAAACACCTCAGGAAAACACAATTGAATCGAAATTAAACAAATCCGGAGAAAATTCGAACCCTAAATCCACACGATAAACCACGAAAACATAGTCTCATTATGCACACGTGATCAAAACGCATACGTAGTATATACATCATATGCAATTTCGATCGGCTTACCTCTTTTCGAAAACGATTCGCCAAGTTGAATCTGGTAACGTATTACGTGTACGAAATTCGCTTGATTTCAACGAGAAGTTCAAATTTACGTCACGCAAGCAGTTTTAAACCCTCTCTCTCTCTCTCTCTCTCTCTCTCTCTCTCTCTAGATGGTGTGTCTGGCGCTGTAGATGTGGGATCGGGGAGGGGTGTGGGGGAAACGTGGGATGTGGACAGAGGACAAAAATAAGACCCCTCACTTGTTTCAAAACCACCCAGAACCCCAAACAACCAAATAGTCAAATACTGGAGTATGGTTTTTACTTTTCAGTTCTTAAACCCCTCCACTGTATCTCTGTACAATTTTGACCACAAAAACGGATCAACCAGTAAAAAGGGTTACAATTTTGACCACAAAACCGGATCAACCAGTAAATGGGTATTTGTGTCTTGGCAATAGCAGGTTGCCCCCATCCAAACCTCTTGGACCACATTTCTCGAGTTTTATCCCATCCATTGGAACCCGTTTCCCATATATGTTGTAGTATTAATTATTCGATTTTGAGACAAGAATTTCTCCAAATGCAAATTTAGTATTTGATCTAAACAACACCTCTCAACAATAGGTTGTAGGCAAGTGGAGTGGAGTGCAGTTGGTGTCTCCTTTATATTTAAAATAATTTTAGTGCTCGAGTTCGATTAAAAGACCCATCCCTCCGCATAGTCCAGGATGACAGAGTAGATTAAGATTAACGAACAAAAAAAAAAAACAATAGGTTGTAGTCTCATCTATTCTCTCTTCGGAGAAGCAGTTAGGTGTATTTTTATAAGTCTTCGATTCTTTCACACTTAAAAAACACATAAAAAAACACAACACTCTTCCGGCCCCCTTGTGATGTTCAATGTTGATCTTGTTTAAATGAGCAAAATAAAAGGTCTGCAAAATTTCAATTTCAATCGGATATCGGTAAGTGTTTGATCCAAACGATTTTAAAAACACTAGTTCCCTTCTGATTTTGTTACGCATTTTTTACAAAACTATTTGGATCAAGACTTACCAATATCCTATTAATTCTGGTTTTGAATTTTTGCAAGACCCCATATTTTACTCATTTAAACAAGATCAATAATTTTAATGTCATTCGATTTTGAACAAAATCGTGTGTTTTTTTATGTGTTTTTTTAAGTGTGAGGGGAACTGGCCCCTATTTTATAAGGAGTATTATTATCTTATGCATTATAAGCTATTGAATGAATTATAGTGGCTGGAGTTTGGCATTGTGAAATACTTCCAAAAATAATGGAATAAAAATATAAAATCTTCATACTCTAGCAAGAAATATTCACCAGAGTAGCCATTAATAAATTAGATCGTTAAAAATATATATTAAATTATCATAAACAAAGTTGATGTCTAAATTCTAATAAATTGAAAACAACTTGCCAATCCACAAAATAAAAGAATTGATTACGCTCAATTAGTTTTTATACAGTAAAGTCTTTGCAAAAAAAAAAAAAAAAAGAAACATTTCTAATCAAATCTATTAAATACATCTCTTTTTATGTATCAAACGTACAATCATCTCATTGCTCTTGTAGATTACATGAAGAGCAATGAGGTTGTAGTGTGTTATCAAATGGCAGACACGAAATGAACCAACATTGTTGACTTCTAAAACAACTCCAAATGGGTCATTTACCCAAAAAAAAAACTCCAAATGGGTTACATAATGAGAGACAAACTAAATGAATACTAAAAACTTCTACTTTTTTTTTTTTTTTTTGAAATTAAACACTTGTAAGTTTGAAAGGCATATGGACTAGTACTCCTATAAAATTGGGTTTGTCATGAACTCTGCTGAAGCTAGAATGGGGCTTAGGGTAATGAAGTGGGTTAAAAAAATCAACCATAAATTAATTAACATGACAAATTTTGTTCATTATTCTCTTTAGGAAGTCAAATTCTAAGTTAAATCACAAATAACAAAGAAGTGATTTTATTACCAATATTTTTACTGCACTACGAAAATGATTGTAAACATTAGGGAAAAAGTTACTGCATTAGGATTGCAAAAATGCATGGATACTTATTATTTGAAGGTGCTGAAAATAAGCTGTGAAGATTTTTGGCAAAACATATTATCCATAGATGAACTGCGAGGTAATGCAAAAAAAAAAAAAAAAAAAAAAAACTTGCGTAAATATATGAACTGCGAGTTAAGTTAAAGTTTGTTGATTTACTTGGACATAAAATATTTGATAACAGATGTATCCAATTTAATTAGACACCTGAACCATCTCTTTTCACTAACAAAAAAATATCCGAGTGGGCAAATTAGGCTGGGTACCCAATTTAATGATAGGTGTATACTTTTAGGTGTCTAATTGAAATAAATAGTTTAGGTGTATAGGACTTTACCAAAGAGTTTGCTAGTTTGAATAGAAGATGATATGAGATTGATTGATTACTTGATTCTCAAATAAACCATAACATGTGATGTCCTTTTATAGGAACTACATAGAAGAATCTAAAGAATTTATCACAAGTTCGTAGAGGACTTTACATATTCCAATGTGATAAGAACATATTAATAGCATGTATCTAACTATAGATACATGCATCCCCAATTTGTAAGAAAATTATGGATTACATGTTCCAACACCCCTCCTTAATTCATAACCTTGTTCTCTTGCGGTGCATTAGCCAAAGCAAAGTCTACATGTTCGAGATGAAAACGATAAAGTCCTTGTCTTGATAGTTAAAATCTTCAACTTCAAAAGCTAGAAAATTCTTCAAGTGCTCAATTGCGGATTCAGGGGCACTGCTGTCCCTTTTGAGGGACAGCCCGTGCTGTCCCCGTCAATTACGGGCCGCTCCGGTCACTTTCCAATGATCGGAAACGTTCACTTCGTAGAGCTCGGTGAGTAGAACAAGTGTACCAAAAATCAGTTCAATCGGATATCATTAAGTGTCTGATCGGAACATTTTTATCATGAAACGAATGCATCCGAAACACTAGATTAAACCCACTCGAACCCATAATTGCCGAGTTATATGTGTACCGATTAGGCACTTAATGATATCCGATTGAGCTAATTTTTGGTACACTTATTCTACTCACCGAGCTCTACGAAGTGAACGTTTCTGATCGTTGGAAAGTGACCGGAGCGGCCCGTAATTGCCGGGGACAGCAGGTGCTGTCCCTCAAAAGGGACAGTAGTGTCCCTGAATCCCTCAATTGCAGTTTTAGCAACTTCTTGCTCGGCCTCAATCTTCTTTTTGTGCATACCATTGTATAACTTGATTTTGCCACCTTCAATTGCATTGTCTTGAATTTCAAGAGTTGCCGAAACTTTTTCTCAATGGATTGGTGGGATTGCCAGATTGGTGGAGCCATGTGGAATTTTTCCACAACCTCATTTAAGAGATTCTTGAATGAAATCTTGATGACAATGGTGGCATTTTCGTTCTCCATGATCTTGCAAAAAAGTTGAATGCTTATAGACATTATGAATTTTGTCTGCGCCCTTTTTGTGCGGGAGATTGGCTCCAAGGAGATATCCTCCCTTTGTGGGTGTCACTAGACAAACCCAATTTCAATTTTTGGAGAAGTACATGAAAAATTCTCAACATGCTCACCGCCATTTGGCTTGCCAGTTCGGCTTTTCTTGTTTTGTTTTGAAAAAAGGTTGTAGCAATTTGCAACCTTGAATTTTTTTTATTTTTCTACAAGCTTTTTGCAAAGGATCATGGGAACATTTTTTTCTTTTTCTTCAAAAAACGGCCTTTTTAGAAAACAATTGCATCGGTAAAATATTTGTGGAGTTGAGCACCAAAAAAGTAGGGGGTAGAAAATGTAACCATGTTGGTTTTTGGGAGCAGCAGAAGCAAATAAAAAAGATAGAAAAGAAGATGCTTTTGGAGATGTAGGGTAGAGCCCTACAAAGCTCCTATACGAAAGAACTTTACCAAAGAGCTAGCTAATTTGAACAAAAGATGATTGAGATTGATTGATTATTTGATTCTCAAATAAACCATAACATGTGATGTCCTTTTATAGGACTACATAAAAGAATCTAGAGAATGTATCACAAGTCCCTAGAAGACTTTACATATTTCAATGTGATAAGAACATATTAATACCATGTATCTAACTAGATACATGCATCCCCAATTTCTAATAAAATTATGGATTACATGTTCCAATATAAATCACCATCCCCCATTATGAGACTCCAATCCACCTACCTCATAACTCCCACTTGCCTCATATTTTGAAGAAATTGTGAAATTCATATCCGGTCACCTTGAGAGCCCTTTACAGTGCAACTGACTTAAGGATTTTGTAGTTTGTCTTTAATTCAATTTTTTTTTTTTTTGCGTTTGTTAGTTTTGCGTCAAACTTTTTGATGATTATAGGTTTGTCTCGATGAGAGAAATCGAAAATTACAAAATCCTTATCTTAGTTGCACTAAATGATTGTAGAAACAAAAAACTAGTGTTGACTTGTTTTGTGATAGGGGCATGATGGACTTCACAAAAAGTTACTATGGGATTAACCGACTCCATCAACATCAAGTGTGTGTGACTTGCTTCAATTGCAGAACCCTTGACAGTAGTAAGGAGTGATTATAGAGGGTCAGTTGACACCTAGGGCCCGATTTGATGGGGTGTTATAGGGGGCCATAAATATGGAGGGTGTTATTTATGCCCGGACCCACACATATGGAATGGTTTCCCAACAAAAAGTGCAGGGGTGTTATTTATCACCCGGACTAAATATCACCTTTGCAGGGGTGTTATTTATGGACAGCCCAGGGGGTGTCCATATTTAACATCCCCTAATACCCCCCATTAAAATTACCCAATTACCCAAAATAATACCCCCTCACCTCTCCCTCCTGGCCTAATACCCTAGGTACATTATTCTTCTTATGGTTGTAGCACTAGTTTTTTTTTTTTTCAACACGACAACACTACTTGTTGTAAACTATGTTTTAACAAGACAAAGTAAAAGAAAATTGACATTGTTCGAAAAACTCAAAATGTAAATGGAAAGTCAAATTATGACACTTCAATTTTGTCAATTTTTTTCATTTACTATATATGTTGTTGGGATATAATAAAAAAATTGTGAAATGAATTGTATGTGCAAATTACAATTAATTTTAAAATACACATTGCCATATTTTTTTTTAAAAAGTTGTCATATGTAATAAGTTTTTAATTTTTTTTAAAAATATTGCAATTAGTTATTATAGCTTATTTGTTGACAAGGGTAATAAATTGATAAGTTTTATATTTGAGTAACAAACGCATAAATTGTAATATGGGCACGCACAAGGCTAATTTGGTCTTTTGAGAGTTTTTTACATCCTTGTACCCCCATTTTAACTACCATCCAAACCAAGGACTATTTATTCCCCCCATATTACCAAAATCATCCAAACCAAGTATTATTTAATCCCCCTCCATAAATGTCACATCATTGTGGGGCCACCTTCCATATATATTACCCCCTACTATCATATACTAGAGGTGGCAAATAGGTGGGGTGGGTTGGGTTGGTGAGTGGGTTCAAATGGGTTATGGGTAGGGCTGCAAACGAAAGCCGAGCCGAGCTTTGGGTTGTTCAGGCTCGCTCGACCAAAATTACGCCAGCTCGGGCTCGGCTCGAGCTCGAATCGAGCTGTAAAAATTGGGCTCGAGCTCGGCTCGTCACTAATTTTCGTGGCTCGAGCTCGGCTCGTAGGAGCTCGAGTATTTCATCGCCAGCCCATGTGCAACAGGTGCAGCGTGTAAGTCCTCTACTTATAGGTTGTCCTCAGGAAAAAAATGACTTAAACTTCCGATGTGGGACAACTACAAAGGCAGTAGAGGGAAGTTGGAACCCTTTCTTTTGCATTTACTTCATCCTTTCACAATCCCACATCGCCTATTCACCTTCTCAGCAACCCATCCTTTGCTATAAATACACCACTCCTCCTTCTCCTAGCGCGAGCACGTGGAGGCTGCCACTTGGCAGACTAAATGCATATACATTGCTGGACGTGTATGTATGTTTGGGCTCGCGAGCCCACACGAGCCGAGCTTTGAGTAACTCGAGCTCGGCTCGTTTATTTAACGAGTCAATAATCTTGGCTCGAGCTCGTTTGTTTAGCACTCGAGTCGAGCTTGAACGAGCTCAAATCGAGCCGAGCCTCGAGCTGCTCGTGAGTGGCTCGGCTCATTTGCAGCCCTAGTTATGGGTTGAATATGGGTGGGTTAAATATGGACCAATTGTATGCAGGTTGAATATGGGTTGGGTTAAAATGGGTCAAGCCAAACCCAATCCGACCCAACCCAACCCATTTTTTTTCTTTTGTTTTTTTCCCCTATTTATGCCAAAAAGTAGGTTCACATTGTAGAGAGAGAGAGACGGGCAGACATGAGAAGTGGATGGAGAGAGAGAGAGAGAGAGAAGTGACAAGAGAGAAAGTGAAGGGGAAAATGGAGGAAAGAGTGGAAAAGTAGAGTAAGATTAGAGAGAGAGAGAGAATGTACTCTGTACTGTAGCTTTTTAGCTTTGGATTTCAAAATGTGTTCCAGAGGTGTATGAACAATGTTTTAATTTCACTTGTTGAAAAATTATGAAAATCAAATTGTCTCGTTTTCTCTCACATTGGTGGAGATTTTGATAAATCTTGATCTAATATTGGAAATTTCAAAAAATTCAATTTGTTTGACCTTTAATTGACCGGTACCTTTTTTTTTTCTTTTTTTTGGAACTGAATTGATCGTTACTTTAGTTCGTAATATGGGTTTAGCCAAGAAATCAACCTATATTGTACCCATTTTCAATTCAACTCAACCCATGTAAATATGGGTTAATGTGGGTTCAACCCAAATCAATCCATATTATAATATGGGCAGGTTGGGTTGGGTTGTACGTGGGCAAGTTGAGTTGGGTTCATGGGTTCGGTTGCCAATTGCCACCTCTGCCTTATACCTCCTCCATATATAATACCCCGAAAATCAAGATATGTCATGTATTTGTCCATTACAATATATAAAGCACGAGAAGATGGACGAAACTTTTGCCTGTGGCACCATGTTAAATGACCCTTTTACCCCTTTGATGTATGGTATTACAATGCTCAGTCTTATTCCTTAGGTGGACATTAGGGGTGTCAAACGGGTTGAGCCGGCACGGGCACGACACGTTCGGAGGAAGCACAGCACGCCAAAGGCACGGTAAAATCTTGGCACGACACGGTATAACTTGGCACGTGGCATGGAATTGAGGGGGCACGGCACGGGCACGACACGGTCTAAGGCAGTACATGGCATGGCACGACACGGTCTTCTACGAGCACGGCACGGGCAAGAAACGAAGTCAATGGTGCACGAGGCACGACACAACACGACTTTATTTTAGCACGGCACGGACATGAGCACGGAAGTTGGCCTGGAACGGCACGGTACGGAAGTAGGACGGGCATGGCACGGCACGGGCGCGGCACAACACGGTTCTAGCAAGGCAATCAAAAAGGGCACGGGCACGGCACGAGGCAACAAAAAAAAAGTTAAATAATTTATTTCTATGTATTTTTTGATAAGCATAAAAAAAAATTATTTTTTGGTTGTGTTAGTGAATTATATATTTATATCAAGTTAAAAAAAAGATGAAGTCATGATTCATGAACAAAAAAAGAAACATAAGGGAAAAAGAAGTTACATTTCATTTTTTTTTTTTTTTTTTGAGAGAGAGAGTGAAAGAGAGTTTGGACAAAAAAAAAAGAAGCCTTTAAAATATTTTATACGAAATAAATTTTGAATCAAAATTCAAACATGAAAAAAAAAATGTATACCACACATATACATTGCCTTTTATCTAATAAAGATTTTGAAAAAAAAAATATCAATTTCTTTTGGTGAAAATTTTTTTTTTTTGTTAGTGAATCACTGAATTAGTGAATTATATGAATATGAAGTTAAAAAAAGAAACATGAAATCATTAAAAAAAAAAAATTAAAAAAAGTTATAATTTTTTTAGAGAGAGAGAGAGGGAGGGAGTTGGAAAAAAAAGAAAGAAAAAGTTACAAATTGATTTTTTTTTTAAATGATATAAATTCAAATTATAGGAATTAAATTATATTATATTATAGAAATTATTAGAAGTTAAATTATAGAAATTATATAAAAAAATTATTAAATCCGATTATAGAAATTATAGAAATTAAATTCGATTCCTTTCTAGTTTCTACTTTGTACGTCCCGAATAATAATGGACCTCCACTTTCTGGACCAAATTTCGACGATCGGAACCGTTAGATGTGTTTAAAACGTGTTTTCAAGGTCCCACATGAGGATTTTGGCAAACAATACTACACGAAAGGGCTTGATCGGAGTAGGTTTTCGTAAAACTACTTTACGAAAACCTGGTCCGATCAAAGCCCTTTTGGGTATTTTTTTTTTTTTTTTTTGCCAAATCCTTGCATAGGACCTTAAAAACACGCTTTAAACACATCTAACGGTTTAGATTTTGAAAAAATTGATTAAGTGGCCCTGAAGTGGTGCATTATAGTACTGAAATTCTATTAGAAGCACTAAATGTCTTCCGATCGTGTGGTAGCCGATATCGGATGATCATCGATTTGGGGGAGAATGATAGAATTGATGAGATATTAAATCGTAAAGGTTTCGATCGAACATTTGGAAAAACGAGTTGCACCTACCTTGCAATTCTATACATTGAACTTTGGTTATGAACCAAGCTATTGTGTTATAGTATAATGTACGATAGCCACACAATCGCAACACAATTATGATGATTCACACCGTTCACTTTGTTTGTGTTGATGTTTTAATGACTCTCGCCAATTTTTTCGACGATCGGATTTTGAAAGGCCCTTCATCGCAACACATTTATGATGATCCTCACCATTATTTTGTACAATGGCTTTAGGGGCCCACTTTTTGGTCTCACATGAATAATCCGAACCGTTAAATGATTTCAAAATAATGTTTCGTACGGCTTTGCAAAAAATCAGGTCAATTGGATATGCGTAACTCGTCGATCCAAGTTACGCATATCTAATTGATTTAAAAACTTGGACTTTTGGATCGACCAGTTACGCATATCCAATTGATCTGAAATTTTGCAAGGCCGTAGAAAACATTATTTTGAAATCATTTAACGGTTCGGATTATTCACGAGGGACAAAAAAGTGGGCCCCTAAAAACCATTTTCTGTGCACTAGATCTTCTGTACCGGTAACCCTAGGTTTTTAGTATAAATATCCCATTATAAACCACATGCAACCATTTTCCAACCCTAATCGGCTAATCTCTCTCTCTCTCTCTCTTCTCTCTCTCTCTCTCTCTCTCAAACAACGGTCGTCTCTCTCTCTCTCATCGATCAGATCTCAGTCACCGACCACCACCAGTCCACCACCATCACCCACCGCTCACCACCATCCACACTCTCTCAGTCTCTCTCGACCCTAAACGGCTAAACCTAATCTCTCTTCTCTCACGATAGTACCACACCAGTCACCACCATCATCCACTGCTCAGTCGCTCACCATCATCCACTGCTCAGTCGCTCACCACCATCCATGATCCACCGCTCACCGGACCACTCTCTCACGACCCTAAATCCCTAATCTCTCACCGATCTGTCACCATCACGATCCACCGTCCACCACACCACGTTCACCGTCGCCGGACCCTAATGTCTCACTCTCTCTTTGTGTCGATCCTAGGGTTTGATTTCTGTATTTATTTTTGGGTTTCATACTTTCATTTCAACACTGGTAATTGGTAAGATTTTAATCACTCATGCACCACTGATTTACTCATTCATTTCTATATTTTGGGTTTTCTGTATTTTGATCACTCATTCACCACTGATTTACTCATTCACCACTGATTTTTGTTGTTTTTTTGTGTAGATGGATGTTGGTGATTTTGATTTTTCTGATGATGAAGATGGTGGAAGCCCTATTGCACCACAGGGACAGGGTTTGGAGTTTGTAAGTGTAGGTGAAGCTGTTTCAAACATTGTTCACACTGGAACAGTGCCTTTTGGTTTTACTCCAACAGATTCGACTCCTACTAATTCAACCCGTAGTGGTTCAAAAAGGAAACGCACGTCATGGGTATGGAAACATTTCTCTATAGATGAACACTTCAAAGATGAAAATGGTATTGTGGCGTGCATTATACTTGCGTAAGTGATACTGGAACAGGGCATCATGGTAGAAATATTAAAAATAAACATCTAGATAAAATGGTGCAAGTGAGTGGTGAATCTTTGGCAGATTTTGTTTATACGAAAGAAAAAATGAGAGATGGACTGGTCCGTTACGTAGCTGCAGTTGAACAACCATTTACTTTTGGTGATGATATTAGATTTGAATATTTTATGCAAAATTGTGTGAATCCTGCATTTGGTAAAGTTTCTAGAAATACAACCCGTAGTGATACAATGAAAGCATAAAATGAAGTTAGAAAAGATTTGATTTGTGAACTTGCTAAACTTGGTGCAATAGCTTTTACTTCTGATATGTGGTCTGGTATAAATAATCGTGGTTATATGTGTGTCACTGCTCATTATATAGACTCTATTTGAACTTTGCGAAAAAAAATTATTGCTTTCCGTTTAGTGGAGTTTCCTCATGATGCTGATCAGATTTTTGAAAGTATCATGGGTGGTTTTAGGATTATGAAGTTGTTGATAAAGTTTTTAGCATTACTTTTGACAATGCAAGTGTCAATACTGCTTCAATGGCATTGTTTAAAAGAAATTTGACTCCTTATTTTGGTGAATTATTGCATGTTCGATGTGTGTGCCATGTGATTAACTTGGTTGTGCAAGATGGTTTGAAACATATAGAACCACAGATTACAAAAATTAGAGCTGCTGTTATTTTTATTGGTACTTCCTCATCTAGGCAATAAGAATTTGATAAATTTTGTGTTACATGTTACAATGTGAAACCGAAAAGTATGAACTCTGATGTTGTGACTCGTTGGAATTCGACGTACCTTATGTTAAAATCTTGTAGGAAATATTGTGATGTGATATACGCTTTTGTTAACCAAAGGTATCGTGGTGATCCTTTAACTCCATCTGATTGGAAAATTAGTTTTGACTTCATGAAATTTTTGAAAGTGTTTTATGTTGCTACCTTAGCTTGTTCGACTGTTCGTTATCCTACTTCTTGTGTTGTGCTTAATCATCTTTACAATATCAGTCTCAATTTTCGTAATCATAGGGTACACCCAAATTTTGTAAATGTTTGTATAGATATGGAAGAAAAATTTAGAAAATATTTCGAGGAAATGCCACCACTATTTATGTTAGCTGCAGTAATGAGCCCTAGGATTAAGGTAGCAGGTGTTTATGTGCTCTTAAGAGAGATTGGTACGAATTTAGGTATTACTACTTTACCTTCTTCTGATGTTGTGATTGATTTTATTGAATGCCATGTATGCTAGATATGAATCTAAGTTTGGTGCAATTGTTTCACTTGCAATTGTTTCACTTACTGTTGCCTCTTTGACCTTCTTCTTCTACATGTAATGATGCATCTTGGTCTTTGCTTAGTTCAAGTTTAGGAAGTAGCACTGTAACTTCACGCACTGAACTTCTTAAATATTTGGACCTAGAATCTGTTAGTGTGAATGACTTGATTAATTTTGATATCTTAGCATGGTGGAAAAAAAATGAAACGACTTATCCCATTCTTTCAATTATGGCACGTGATCTACTAATAGCTCATGTGTCTTCAGTGGCTTCCGAATCTGCTTTTAGTGCAGGTAAAAGAGTGTTGGATGAGAAGAGGAGCAGACTAGCTCCAGACATTTTGGATTGTCTCATGTGCTTAAAGGATTGGGAGGATGCACGCCTTGGAATTGAAAAAGGCTCGGGTAAAGATGAATATAGAGGTTATTTTGCAGACTTTGATATAGATAGCCTAATATTCATTTCTTATGCGGGGCTTGTGTCTGTGGCTTATTCATTTCAGTAAGTGGATTGAAGTGGGTTGGTAACTTATGTTTGCCTTAAATGGCAACATGATGTTGCCCCGGCTTCAGTTGTTTTCTTGTGTGTGTGTGTGTGTGTGTGTGTAGGGCAGTGTGTGTGTGTGGCAGTGTGTGGGCTGAAGTGGATGGTGTGGAAACTTATGAAGGCCTTAAATGGCAATGATGTTTCCCCCACTTCAGTTTTGGCTATGATGTATTCTTAACAAATATCTGAGCCTAAGTCGGGATTTTGTATTAATTTGCATGCGATGTGCCTTGTGGGGTGTGTGTGTGTGTCTCCTTTTAGTTTGAAATGAATAAGCCACGGACACAACCCCTTATGACGACGTTAAAACTTACAACTTAGCTGAATTGTGATTTGCAACTTATGAGGGTCTCAAATGGCAACTTAATGTTGCATCCATTCAGTTTTTGGCTATGATGAAACATACCTGAGCCGAAAATGATATGTACTTATGTTTGTGAATTCTGAGCCCTCAATTTATGTGCTATAGTATTTGAATTTGGGCAATGATGATGGTAGAAGTGGTAGGCTGGTTGTTGTTAAGTTTTGTTTGTGAAATCTGAGCCATTTATGTGTTATAGTGACTGAATTGGCATTTGACAATGATGTTGAACTGAGCCATTTATGTGGGTGAATAAATTCCAACTCTGACTTTGGAACTTTGGGATAATACTTACTTAAAGGCTGATGTGGTCCTGAAATTGTTTTCTGGGCTGTTATGGCAGCATATGTGGACTGATATACTCATTTGTGGGCCTGTTTTACTCATTTCTGGGATGTTATGGTTGTTGTGGTTCTGAATTTGTTTGCTTATTTCTGGCCTGTTTTACTCCAATCTCTGCCTATTTTACTCATTTTTGGGCTGTTTTACTCCACACAAGGCAATGATTAATGATGAATTATCAATTATGAGCCTTTTGGCAATGATGGTTGTTGAGCCATTTTGATAATATGCCTAGCCTATGATGGATTACTGAGGCCTTGGTAACTCAGTACCACCACTGAATTAGCCAATTAGGTACTGCATGCTCTGTGTCTCTTTTATACAAGTGAACCAAGGGGACACTTCTGTGGTTTCATTCACTGCTCCTCTGTGGTTTGTGGTTTAATCTGGAATGTTACATGTATAGCACTGTTGATGCTATCTGTTTATGTTGCAATGTTATTCTTTCCATTAGACTACTGTTAGTCTGCTGTTGCATTTCACTTCCTGGGTTGTGACATTGTTATTTTTGAACTACCAATTCTATTCTGCTAGTCTACTGTTACATAGGCTGCCATCTCTGGGCAGTATTGTTAAAGATCTATGCATGCTGGATTCTTATTGGGTGGATCCTTTGTCTGGCATTGCATCAAATTAAACCAACTGAGGTTTAACACAGAAGGGACTCAAAGTAGAAAAGTGTTCACTGATCGTCCAAGTAATGGCTACCCAGCAAAACAATCATTGCCCAACAGCAGTGTTGTTTGTCTCACTGCACAGCAGTTTGTAGCCTAGCCTTGGGGGCTGTCCCATGGCCTGTTTGATCCCCCTTAGGGAGGGGGGTGTCCTCCCGTACCGAGTTGCATACGTCTTGGTTTCTACATCTGCATCAACTGGGTTGAGCCCGCTGCAAGTTCAATCAAAATCAAACAAATGTTACTCTGGTGCTTACTTTTTGGTGCGTAAAATCAACAGGTGAAGAAGGGGATGGATGATCGTCCATGAGTTTGTGTAATACGGGGATTTTGCTGCTTACTTAGTGAAATTTTGGTTAAAATCTTTGTGAGATTTGTAGTCCATGAATTTGTGTAATACGGGGATTTTGCTGCTTACTTAGTGATATTGTTTACACTTTGTAGGCTTTCTTTTCATATTCCAGCTGAAAGAATTGTAATTGGACAAGATTGCCTCATTCTTTGAATTAACCTTTTAAACGTATACTTAATATGAAGGTTTGAAGGGTTTTTTTTTTTGTTCCTTTTATATTGTCTGTTGTTGTGATTGCTTCTCACCAATCTTGGTGTTTGTGGCTTGCATTGTGATGCTAATGTTGTCTTCTTTTCTCTTTGTTAATTCTTCGTTTTCATAATGTTTCTTCCTTCATCGGTTAATTTTTTTGTATAATTAATATGAGGCTGAGTTTACAACTCGGAAAATATATGCTTTCAAATCAAAATTTCCAGTTATGTAAGGGCTTTGTTGTGTTGCTAGGAGAACCCTGGTTGTGACTTATTTTTGCCTAGTAAACTGTTACAGTTTCTTATGACCCAAGAGTGTTGGTCATAACATTTCTAACACAGGGATGCTTATTTTGTTGTGGTGTTATCTATTTTTTTTATTTTGTTGTTTATATTTGCTCAAAAAAAGAAACTACAATGGTCCAAATTCGACCATATTAACAGAGGTCAGGGAAACACAACAAAGGGTCTGGGCCTTTGGGGAATTGGGGCAATTACATCGGCTGCATCGGTATTAGATTTATATGCTAGCCAATGAATACAAAAGTTTTACACTTACACCATTACACTAAAGAAAGAAAATGAAACCACCACGCGCCGTAATAGATACTATTCAATCGAACTTTGCACTAACTCTAAATGTATGTTGGGTTTAATAATTGAAGCCGCCCACAAAGCCCACACGGCACAACACGATTAAAAAAATCATGCATATTCCCAATTTTGTGAAATAATCAAATTAACTACGAGGCACGGGCCGCACGACAAGATTAAAAAAAGTACGGCATGGCATAACACAATAAAAAGGCACGGCGTCGGCACGGAACGACTAAAAAAGGCACGGCATGACACGACAAGATAACAAAAAAAGGCACACGACAAAAACATGACCGCGACAACACTAAAGAAAGAAACGACTTCAAAAAGCACGGCGTGGCACGGCACGATGAAGTAAATGGGCACGACACGGCACAACACATAGCACGGTTGGCACAGCACGTCATGGCACGATGGAGTAAATGGGCACGGCACGAAGCACGGTTGGCACAGAAGTTGAATGGCATGGCACGGCACGCACGTTTGACACCTCTAGTGGACATGTCTTCCTTCAAACATGAACACGTGTAATCCTATATGCATATGATGTGCGGACCTGTGGTATCATGGGAAATTATTGTGTATGGTAGAAGAGCCTACAATTATTTGGGTTTGTAGTACAAGATTTTTATTTAAAACACATTGTCTTTTTTTTTTTCCCGAAGGAGAGAGAATTTCATTTTATGAAAAATGCAATTACAAACTACCGGATACAAGGACAACAAAGCAATAATAAATAACAACATACGGACAAGAAGAACATAAAACAGAACCCAAACAAATGACGAATTGCACACAACAAAATCACTAGAAGACAAAAATTTATAATGTACTTGTAAGAAAATGGAGCGCAAAAATAAAAAACTTAGAAAATCTACACTACATATTTCAAAAGTTACACCAAAATCTTTACAATAATTATTTGAAAACATTAAAGGTGAATTTCTATTGCGCATGTCATCAAATTATTCAAACTAACATATTGCTTATGCTTGAACTATAATTTCTAAAAAAATTATATGTAAATACGAATTCTTTATTGTATCGAGCTATATTCATGGATTTTGACGTCTTTTTTTGTCTTCAACTGAAGTTCATAAGTGTTTACTTCAAGTTCTCATAATCGCATCTAGAACTCATGTTTCAGTTGATAAAAGAAAAATAAATGAATAGAAGAAAGACAGAGCTTACATTTATAATTGTAGACAAGTTGGCAAAATAAATAAAAAATTGTATATCTTACATACTTCGAATTTTGTAAAATTAAAAAATATGAACAAAATTTGGGGAAAAAAAGTTTAGAAACGCTAAAATTAATCCAAAATAGGCATTAATGATACTCATTTTTAAAGCTTTACCTTTTTCCTCGTCAATACAAACTTTAGTACCACAATTTTTTGATGCATGAGAATTTCGAATGGCAAAAAGGAAAATTTCTGTTACACTAAGTTTATAATATATTCATACGTTAGCTTGTGTATATAGAAGCCAATATCTATTTTTTAAATCAAAATCCAAGTATATCTACATAGTGGCGGAGGCACACCTAGGCCAGTGTGGGCACGTGTCCACACTGCCGTTCTCTATATTTTCGTAAGTTTCTTTTTTTTGGGTTTTATAGTCGAGGTTGTCCGGACTTGCTTACATGCATTTTGATTTCCTCTCCAGTCAATGGCAAGTCATCCATGCCGGGAAGAAGATTCAAAAGAGATTTATCTCTTGTGACGTGGCCCCAAGCGGTCGCCAAGTTTTGAACTCAGTTGGATATTTCGCGAATTGTAGCATTAGAAAAAAATAATTATTATTATTTAGACAATTTTTCGCTCACAAACAACATACCCCATGATCTTTTGTTCACTCACTCAAAAAAAAGAAAAGAAAAAAAGAACACTACCTACTTTAGTTGGGGACATATTGGATCTCCCTTATGATCGAATAGTTTATTATATAATCTAATCTAGAGGTAATCATAGGAATTGCATATTCGTAAATGCTAGATCAAAGGATACATTTTTTTTTTCTAAAATTTTAACCCAAATTATAAAAGCAAGATGCGTGTTATTTGACCAAAATACATTGTCGTATAAGAATGTCCTCTTTTTTGTTTTCTTCTTGAGTTGTGTAAATATCAAGCCCTACAAACTGAATGTATTTTCATTGTCAAAATAATTACTCAATGTGGACAATGGCAATTTGTGTAATTTTCATCTATATTTTAGGTGAGTGAACTAAATAACACCCAATCAAATCTGAAATTCTCATTTTTTTTTTCTCAAGCCGCAAAAGGCAAGCAACAATCGTATTGTCAAAAACCACCAACTCGTGGTGAGTGAGTTATTGTCAAAATTCTTGTTTACAGTGCCCACACTCATACGTAATCCTGGCTCCGCCACTGTATCTTCACACACACGTACATACACAATATATTTTTGGTAATTAAAGTACCTATATTTTCTAAGCTAATTAATTGTATTTTCTTTATTGTAATTCATGTGTTCTTTTTTCTTCACACAGTATGAACCTATATTATTATAATTTGCCTAATATTCACATCTAATATGCTTTATTTCGCACATCAAAACAATAATATCAGGAACTATGAACTGTATTGGGCCTCATTTTGGCGCAACCCCTTTACTAGTAAGTTATGAAAGAGCTTTTCTTCTGAGGTGAGGATTTGAAAAATTTCCAGTGGCATTTAAAGGTGAGCCTGTGATTGTCAGAGAGGGTTTTCTTCCGTAAAAATACACGCATGTACCATTTGAAGCCATATGCAAATACTCTACTATAGAGAGGTTTTAGTTAGGGATGGGCATGGGGACGGATCGGGGCCGGAGAATACTATCTCCCCCCAATCCCCAAACCCCTTCTCCATATCCATTAGGGATGGGCATGGGAACGGATCGGGGTCGGAGAGTACTATCTCCACCCTCAATCCCCAAACCGCTTCTCCATATCCATCCCCTACCCGATCCCCAACGGGACTTTATTTTCATCCTCCATCCCCACTCCAAATGGGGAACGGGGATCCCCACGGGGATTCGGGGATCCAATCTTCTTCTTTTTTTAAAAAGAAATTACTGACAATCTAGAATCTCAGTTACAAATTAAATGCTAAAATCAAGTTACAAGTAGAGGTGTCGAATGGGCCGGACCGGCACGGGCATGGTACGTTTATCGTGCGGTACGACATGATATCCATGTATAAGCGTAAGTGTTTGCCAGCTTCAATTCAAGTTGTATCAAGTATCAACTAGATTTCTAATTTGAAAACTAAAGGAACCACAAGCAAGATATCATATTATGATATCCATCAGTCATAGAAAAAAAATGAGTGGATCGTGATCAGTAGGCATTTAATCGGATGAAAAATATCATTAAAAAAAATACAAATTGGGTCCTGATTGACAAGCTTTCTAAACTCGATCGAGAAGAAAGTTTACACAATTGATTTCATCAATGGGAACAACAAAATCAACGGCTCGATTGGAAAAATATTGTTTTTATTTTGCATTTTTTTGTGTTTATTTTAAGGAATGCATATGATTGATAGTTGAGTAGATGTCAACCTAGTTGGGATGTATTCAAATTATATTGATGCATTTCTTATTTAATCACATTTATTGTATTACAAAGTTCAATTATAATAAAATGTTTGGAGAAAATTTAGTGTGACCCCATGTGTTCAGAGAAAATTTAGTGACCCAAAACTCATGAATAGACTCCTATATTCGGGGATCTGGGGATGGGGCGGATCGGGGACGGGGCGGAGCGGAGCGGGGATGGATCGGGGAACGGATTCGGAGCGGATTCGAGGCGGGGACATGCCTATCTCCACCCCTACCCGATCCCCAAACATTTTCAAAAAAAAATCTCCATATCCTATCCAATCTCCAAACAAATCTCCATATGCCGATCTGCGGATCGGATCGGATTCGAACTGGTCGGAGGAAATGGCCAACCCTAGTTTTAGTTCAGTCACCTGTTCGTATGACCTATATCATGTAAGGACATCTCCAATAATAGAGTTAAAAGTACAAATTAGTCCGCAATTAAATCAGTTAGCTAACATTTTCTTTCTTTTTGCCCACATTAGTGTAATTAAGGTGGAGTTAAAGTGTGTCAGGAGAGCGAAAATATTAACTTAGGAGTAAACTGTAACACCAGCAGAAATCATAGCTAAGTGGGGCCCATTTTTTGAAAACTTAAGAGTGGCAATGATATTTAACTTTTAACTTTTTGCCTCTAGACTTTTTCGCCTTTTGAACTGTGGGACCCATTTTGGGTTGGATCTTCATTTAATTTAGCTCAATGCTAGTTATATTGGAACACTAATGCATCTAACCACGACAACTTAGTATTCATAAAGATCGGGAATCGAAGTGGTTCCTAAGTCCTAACAACTTAATTCATAATTGGGTCAATGACCGGCCGAAGGGTTTGGAGTGCCCAAGACCTAATCTTAAAATTGTGCCCTTAAGAGTACAACACTTAAACAATTTTTCCTGTGAGAATCACAATACGAGAAAGCCAAAACAATATAAAGTTCTACTAATCATTATATAAAAACACAAAAGTCAAAATATAAAGTCTCCAAATACATATCATGAAAATAAAAGAATCCATGTTTAAGGAAATGTACATAAATTGATCATAATGTGATGCAAAGACTTCACTTAGGAAACCAAAAAAAAAAAAGTGAAGTAAAAGACTAAAGAAGAGGGGGAGCTAAGCTATTATTTTAGTTGTAAACTTCAGCCAACCTTTGAATGAATAGACTTCTCCTAGTCCCACATCGGTGAAATACAAAATTTCACCCAACTTTTGAATGTATAAAAAGGTAGGAGTGCCATTTGTAAATTGGGCCTGCCTCTTGTAAATTTTTGGTGGGCTAGCGTTGAAAAAAAATCCTTCTTAAAAGCCTATAACTAAAATTTATGGGAGTGCTCTTAACTTTTTTGATTTTTTGAGTGCTAGGGCCCAGGTCTCTTTGGCCTTGGGCCTGGGCCAACTATGATTGGGTCCTATTTTTTACGCTTTTGTGGCGTACTTTTACGCCTTTGTGGCTTATCTGATTTTAACAATACAATTTTAACTCCATCATCATCTGGTATCTTTAGTGAATTACCAAAAGAGTTTCCTAAAGTGTTTTTAACTAGTTAGTTAGAAAAACTCAAAAAATGGTCTTTAGTGCACAAAAATTGACTCCCTAAAATCTTAGGTGGCACCCCTCACTACCTAAAGTGTCCTAAGTGATTACCTAAATTTGGGGAGAGACTTAAGGAGAGAGAGAGAGAAGGGAAGGAGAGGAGAATTTTGTGGGACCACTTGGCACCCCTCACCACTTAAATAGGTTCCACTCTAAAAGATAATGGACATTTTTAGTGAGCCACATTAAAGTGCATTTCTCCAATAACAATTAGCCTAAGTTCTAAGTTCTTAGCACACGAAATAGGGTCTCATATGTGGTTAGGTGTACACTTTAGTAAATAGTATTTTTTAGATAGTGCACTAGAGAAGTTCCAAGATTGCATCAAAACTTCAAAAAGCAACAATTATTCAACAGAATCCATTCAAACAATCGGATAAACATGAACGAGAGTGTTGACTATAAAAGCTTTATGCTCTATCTTCAAACATGATACTTTAATGAAAAAAATTAGACCATGAGTTTGATGTAACATCTCTTTGTCTTTCATTTTCTATTAAAAAAAACTTAGGTCCTATAGGGGTCTTGTTAACATATGCCCCAAAGCACATATGATACAACTACATTAATTCCTCTATTTAGCTCCATTATCATCGGGAATATAATGGTTAAACTGCCGTCATAAATTGCACCTTTTACCAAAACAAACTTACTTAGCACTAGACAAAAAAGCCCACTGGCGGCTCCACACTAGAGCCTAGGTGGTCATTTGACCACCTGAATTTTTTTTGTTTTCTAGAATATATGTAATATTTTGAGCTTAATTTTGGATAAGTCCTTTCTTGAACACCCAATTCAAAAATATTTGAACAATCCACGCAAAAAAATCAGTCTACAAATCAATCCAATGAAGTAAAGAGTAATCTGCTCAATCGAATGAGATATTAGTGGATGAATGGTTGCTTGGGTACTTATACTGAGAATGATATATTTGATACGGTTGATAATGAGGCTAATATGCAAAGGTTTCAAAATAGGTAAACTTGTCGAGGGCCATTTTAGTATCCTACTCCCTCCGTCTCAAAGAGATAGTCCACTACATAATATTGAATTTTCAAGTACTTCCATTCATAATTTTTAAATTTATTCACATCACATTAACGATTTAAATTAGTTCTTTAATTTGGTGTGAAAATTTCAAAATGACACGTCTCTTCATAGTGAAACTAACTTCTTGAGACGGAGGGAATATATCGATCCTTTGTTATTTTTGGTGGCATTGTTGATATTAAAAGATTAATTTTTGTTTATATACTATTGAGGTTTTTAAAGATAGTTAAGATTTGAACACCCTTATTTAAAATCCTGGAGCCGCCACTGAAAAAGCCCATGTTTAATACCTTAGTGGATAGAATTAAAAACCCACCAAAACTAATGCACCCAGAAAACAATATTATGTACGAAATATGATTACTATTCACATAATTGGTATAGACCAATTTCTCAAAATCTAAATAATTTATTTGATTTTAGTTGAAGATAAAACTTATTTTACATTATAATGTGATTTTTTAAATTTCTTTTGAATACATAAATACACACACATAGGCATAGCAATTGTCAACACAAAATATTGTTTATGCATATTTTAATGTAAAACAAAAACTACACCATATGTCAATTACTTTTTTTAATGAAAACACTTCTCTTAAGTCAAGCTCTCTGAGACTAAAATCTTGTTCCGCCACTTTTATAGTCCCTTTTTTTCACTTTTCTTCTTTCTTATTGCAATAGTTATGCTCATTATAGTAATGGGAACAGAAAGAAAAAAAAAGAAAAAAAAAAAAAAGAATGGGATGGGGAATTAAAGGCAAACAAAATCAGAATGGAGGGAAATAAAAAGTGCAAGGGTGTTTTGGTCTCTTACTCCAGAATTGTCAAATATATTAACTACTTATCTAATTTCCAATACAATTGATTGTAGTTATTTTTATTTAATGATTCTTAGCATATGGCCCCCTAGGGCATACATTAACAAAAGCAACTACAATTTAATTCGTCATCTTTTGTACTTATTTATAATCTTTTCATGCTTTTATGGGTACACTTATCCTTCTGTAATTTTAATTTGTGATGAGTTTATGATTTTCTTTTTGTGCATGTAGTATTTTGCTTGATTTTGACACCTATGCAAATAAATATACCTTCTACGTATACCACAAGATGGTTGTGTGAATTTCTGCCAAAAAATTTAATTATTATTATTTTTTATACTAAATGAATACGCAAGTTTTATGTTAGTGCATGGTTAACAAAAAGTTTGAACAAAAAGGTTGGAACAGTGGTTAAGGTTTGAGAAACATGAGTTTCTTCTCCTAAGATTCGGGTTGAACCTCGTAGATCTTATCAACTCCTCGAATGGAGCATCCAATCGGAGCTTTGCTTTGCCCGGCTTTTAATGGGGTCCCCGCTAAGTGGACGGTGGGATTGGGATTGGTCTCAGGGATTAGTGAAAAGTCACAAAAAGCTCTGGCTGCAACACTCTGCAGTTATCAAAAAAAAAAAGTTTGCCCACATATTTAATCGTGTGTACTTGAATTCGTCTTGTATGTTGTTTGTGAGGTTTTCTCTTGTTTTCTGATCTACCCCAAACCTATACAATTGTTCACCCGCACTGCATAATTTTTTGAATACTGTAGCATTTACTACAACTTTCAGTCTTTCACCTCAAAAGACTCTCTCTCTCTCTCTCTCTCTCTCTCTCTCTCTCTGGTTTTGGACTCGTGATAGGTCAAGTGGGCTTGTAAATAAAAGAGCTGAAACCTCCACCTCTACCGCCCAACGGCTGGACATGGGCTTCACGTTCTCACCTCCTTGACTTCAATTGTGTCTCTTTAGTCTTAGGTGAGCTCACGTTCAAGTTATGCCCATCCACATAATCTCCCCAATCCAACTCCTCCACCTCAACAGTTTCCATTCCTCTTTTGTTCCTTCCTTCAAACTCCCTGAAACTCTCTCTTTTCCATAACCCCACCTACCTTGGCTTCAACCACATATATATATATATATATTGACATTTTTCTATTGTCATATAGTACTATCCCTCTCTCTCTCTCTCTCTCTCTCTCTCTCTCTCTCTGAATAGTAAGGCTTTAAAGCTAAAAACCCATTTGCACAATAATGAAATTCGAAGACTTATTGATGCAGGCAAGTGATTCAGAGAAGCAGAGGAGAGTTGACCTTGAGGAAGAGGTGACAGTCCTTTCTGTTCTAGTATCTATTCCTACTACTCATTCCAACAATAACATGCTGCAGAAAGATTTTAATTTAAAAACACACACACACACACACACAAGAAATGGTTGTAGAAGAAATATTTGATGACCCTCAAACCAATTCTTATCTTCTGCAGGTACAGAAATTGCAAGAAGACTTGGATGCAGAGCTGAAACTGAGCAAAATTTTGCAATGTGCATTGCAAGGTCCTGTCCAATCCTGTCCCTGTCTTTCCAAATTACTCCCTTCTCAGGTAGGAAAATATGAGAAGCTCAGCCCACCCACCTGCCGGTTGGCTACCGATTAGGGATGTATACTTCAACGTTACTTAACCAACTGGACTTATAGTGAAGGGATTACCCATATCACACCTTGTTATCAACCACTAAAAAAATTCTGTAACATTAGTGTATTCAAATGCCAAATACCCTAACTGTAATCTCATACTTTGCGGAATTGATAGCTCGACGGGTTCCTAATGCATCCACATGTGATTGCGTTCAAACGATGGGAATGAGATCCAATCTGATATTGATGTCCAATCCGGTCAAAGGGCATGTCTGTTTGTCTGGAGTTGAGCGAATATCAGATTGGACCATAAATCCAAACCAACCACACGAACGATGTTTGGCAGGAACTTTTCTAGTCACGACTAAATATTAGTTAGACATGCAATTTTATAGACAATGGAATATACTATACTTTTGGGGGTGCGGAATTATTCATCTCATAACTGTTAGTACGAGGGGATTGCATACATGCGGGATTATATACCACGAATGAAACAAACAGGCCCAAAGTGCAGTCTTTAACCCGCTGTAAAATCGATGCAAAGTACAATTTGGTAATCCTTGAATCAAATTACTTGAAGTCGGATGTTTGGATGCAGGTTCAAGTGCTTCTCGCAGAACTGGCTCTGGTGGAGGAAGAGATTATATGGCTAGAGAGAAAAGTGGATAAGCTTAAACTGAGCTTGTACCAAGAAAAGAAGCAAACCAGAGAATGGGAACGGCTCAATATCCGCCGGAGGCATTGGCAACCCAAACAACTATCCTGCGGACCGAGCCACCAAATGGAAGTCAGTTGCAGACAGGTTTCCCTAAAAACACAAGATTTAGAAGAGAATATGAGGAACAAAAACTTGCAAGAAAGAAGAGCCTCTTTCAGTTCTTCTATGGAAGTTCAAAAACTGCCTTACATGAATTCCAATGGTAAATAAATCTTCCCTATCTCTACTTAGATAGCAGTCAATACTCAATACAATAACATATCACCAGCATTAAAAAAAAAAGCTTGTTCAGTTGTCAAGAAATGAAAGAAGAGTACCGGTCAAGGTTTTAAATAACGGTTTCGCGATGCGTAACAGTAACTGTTTGAGTATAATGGTTTCGGTAGCATCGAACGTTACGTAATGGGAATCTAGTATAGCGGTCGTGAATTTTTAAAAATCATGTTTTAACATAAAATAATTTTAAATTGCTTAAATAACCCGTAACGGCCGTGAACCGGTCCGTGAATTGTATACGGACCGATACGTAACAGGAACCGGCCAATGCGCATGCGATTTTTCCTCTCGCCAGTATACCGGGGTGTAACGGTATCGGAGAGCCCAAAAACCATTAGGTAACGGCCAATATTTAAAACTATTGTACCGGTATATGGTAGTTTTCTAAATACTGATTGTTCAGTTAACAAAAAATTTGTCGGACCAACATCTTTAACAGTTTAACTCTCACACACCCTAAAAATTATTCAACAAAGAATACCAAATTTTTCAGGAATTTTATTTTCATTTAGTTCCCAATACGATTAAATAACTATACTTGCTCTTTTCATATAATCCCACAATAGACTTTTCCTAGGATTAACCTTCCTGTACAAAGCGCTTGAAATCTAAACAGGGCCAAAAGCAATAGAAACTCAATCACATAGAAAACCAAATATCTATATACAATCTCACAGTTTTGGTCTATGAAAACAGAGGGAACTGCTGAAACTTCAAGACGTACCAGAAGAAGCCAAAACCATGGGCATTCCGATAGACAAATTGGTATGGAGAAACCGAATGAACTCTCAGAAGAGCTGATTAAGTGCTTAATAGGCATATTTTTCAAACTGAACCAGGCATCTCCGGGCAGCAAAGGATCAGCTATTGTTTCAAGGCATCATAATATTTCTTGCATTAACTCAAAAGGCTTCATGTCAAGGACCTCATTCAACTGTAAAGCACCTGAATTTTCATTTGACAAAACATCAAATATTGATCCATATGGGATATTACCAGATTTTGATGGCCCTATTAGAGATGTTGGCCCATACAAGACTTTCATCCAAATCACAAGAAGTTCACTGGACATTAGCCAAGTTTCAGAGTGCATAAAAGCAATGGGAAAATTAAGGTATTTCCAAGGTACTCCCCCAACTAATCTATAAGCGATCTTTGACTGTATTTCACTGGAATATAACGGAAATTCTTTTCCTCCAGGGTTTTGATGCATAAACTCTGCAGTGTGGACCCAACATCACTGACCTACAAGCAAAAATTAGCTTTCTGGATCAACATCTACAATGCCTGCATAATGCATGTACTGTAAGAAATCTCAAGCCACAAAAGTAAACATTAAATTCATTGTTATAGTATCTAGCAATCTGAGTGGTTAATGTTTTATTCAAGGCATTTCTACGACATGGGTTGCCTTCCACACAGGAGAAGCTGTTGGCACTTATGAATAAGGTATGTCAATATCCCACAAGCACTGGACTAGTGTGTGGAAACAAAAACAAGTGACCAAAGCAAGACCTAAGTCATTCAAAAAAAAACCTCTTCTACAACACACTAGTACATTTCCAACAAAAAAAAATACTTTATGTCGACAACCAAAAAGTCTATTTATATAATCTTTTGGTAAAAATTCAAAGCAGAATTTTTGTGGCTTATCCTCTTTGTCACAACCATATACTATGTTTTACAATTTATCGGAAACCCAAGTTGTTAATTTATCTAAATTAACACCTAGTCTCAATACCACAGAACATCTTTTTTTTCTCAAGACTTCAATGAAAGATTATTTTGGAACAGAAGGAAAGATTTTTTTGAATTAGCTCATTCTATATTTTATGTACTAATGGGAGTGGGGCGCATTCAATTCTTTCTATGCAAAATTGGAGTATATCTAAAATTTCTTAGATAATTTCTTATTGAATTAACCAATCAACTTTTCCAATTTCTTTTGACCCAGGCTGCAACGAATGTGGGCGGGATAGTACTGAATGCTTTGGCTATTGAGCACTTCATTCTCCGTCATCCATCTGACTCCAAGCAAGTGAGTGCACATAAATTGAACTAGTAAATCCATCTTTCTATGCACCAAGATCCAGCACTTTAATGGCAGTGAACAACTTTGGAAACCTCTTGCACTTTTGCGCTGTTCTAAAGATACTAGAATCTCAAGACTAAACAGAACAAATAGTTCACCAATATCAAACTTGCTGTTCTCTGAATATCCTGACCAAAAAGAAGAAAGAACTTGAGATCCATTTTCAACTTCAACCACGAACCCTCAAAATTAATTTGTCAATGCAAACACAATGATGGGTTTTGAATCTAGGAGTACTCGCTTTATCTAACTAACATTTACATATGACATAAAAGGGTCTAATAGACGAGAAGGAAATGCTACTCCGGCATGCCTATGGCTTGGGATATCCTGAACCAAATGTGACATTCGCTCTTTGCCGAGGCAGCTGGTCTTCACCAGCGGTAAGTGCATTGAGCTTCATTTCACTGAAAAATCTATTAATATTTCATCCAAGTAGCGTATTATCCTCAGCAAAATTGATTAAGAAGCTGTTGGCTGCAGTTAAGGGTGTACACTCCAGGCGATGTTGTGAACGAACTGGGAAGAGCAAAAGTGGAGTATTTGGAAGCTGCTGTGGGAGTTACAAGCAGGAAAAAGATTGTGGTGCCTAAGCTTCTACAATGGCACATGAAAGATTTTGCTGATGACCTGGAGTCGCTACTGGAATGGATTTATAGCCAATTGCCACATTCTGGTTCACTGAGAAGGTTGATAATGGAGTGCTTAATCGGTGAAACAAAATCTCCTTCGGCAAAGATGGTAGAGATTCAGCCTTATGACTCGGAATTCCGCTACTTGCTGCCCTTGTAAGATAAACTAGGAAAGAGAACGAAGATGCTAACAGAACAGATGAAGATTTACATAGAACTAATAGAAGTGACAGAACAATAAAAATCCCCCGAAACCAAGGATATATGAGTCCATACTTTGCCCTGCAGCTGTGGACATTGTACAAATAACTTCTGTTTTCTTGACCATAGAATTGATTATGAGCATCTAATCTGTATTTTCTTTTCTTTTTTCTATTTTTAATTTTTAATTTTTAGGTTATATATGACATTATCGATAAGTTGGAGTAGGCCCCGATTTTAGTGGTTGTACCTTTATAAAGGCCCTGATCAAACTCTCATAAGCTGACCTCCTCAACTGCCGTAGTGTTTTCCTCCAGGCAGATATCAATTATCATTTAACTCGGGAAGAGCCAATCAGCACGTTTTCTAACAGACAAGGATGGTTCTCTGGCCGATCTACCCACAGCCACCATAAGGAAAGAGGAAAAACTAGATGTATACGGATCCCTGCCGTTGCACCAGAGCCCATCCACTGAAAACAAATGTATACTCACGCATAAACAATACGCGAAACTCTCTGGTGTTTCATGGATTGAATTTGAAATGAGAGGGATCTAATCTGATATGGCTCTCTGGCGTACTTTTTTTTATTATTATTATTATTGTAGTGCAGTGTGTACAAGTAAACCATCAGGTTTTCTTCCAGCGACTGAGAGTCTCAGATTCAACATTAGAAACAACTAATTAGTTCCATATAGCCACATATAAGTGCATGTCAGTAAACATTCTCAGATTATGTTGCTTCCTAAGTGAACTATCATTCGTTTGTAATATGGTATCTAGGGTTTTAAATACCAGAGTCACCATACTTCCATGCTGTAGATCCTAATTTTATTCACAACTATGCATTGGCCAAAACAGGAGTACTATATATTGAGAATACGGTCAAACCACCAAACACACAACACACAAAGAATAATTAAGAATAGAAAACAAGAACGCAAGACAGACAGAGATTTTCCGTGGTTCCCGAACAGAATGTTAAGTAAATCCACAGCTCACACTAGTTTCCGCTATGTATTGAATGAAGAAAGAGTACACATTACATTTGGCAGCTTATCTAATGAAGAAAGAGTATACACATTACATTGGCAGCTGCGAATAACAAGTGTTTATAATAGAAGGTTTACATAACGTACTGCTCTCAGCGAACCTTCAGTCAAGCGCGACCCAAGTGAAATCATGTTTACAAGCCCAACACTAAATTTCACTCTCCTGGTCACGTATGACGTAATGCAAGTCCAAATCTATTAATTTGTTGAGCTAGTTAAAGTTTGATAATTTGAAGCCCCACTTGGTCGCTGATGAACTGTAGGAGCATAAAAGGAAACGAATTCTCAGAACTTCATTAGATACGATTTGATTAGCAAGCAATTCCAATGGTAACGGAGATATTAAACCAAAAAAAGTTGTTTTATTTTCTGCAACTCTGCAGTGTAACGACTGCGGAAACCCGATTATAGAGGCGTATACATGTTTACATATAGTATTATAGTATTCTAGTTACCTGGGGAATAAATTGGAGACGTGGACTTGAGAGTTTTCGATCTTTCTAGAGTCGAATTTGCTAATTTACACCATTGTCGATGATGTCTTTTGCTCCACTTGGTCTCTGCACTGTGGGAACTTTTGATGAAGAAGACGAAGCCAAACTCATCGGGGATGGAAGATGACCCATCACGTGCTCAATGGGTAGTGAAATTTGGGCAGGGATAGTGTAATATTCCCACTCTGATTTATGGTCTTCAGTTATTTATTTTTTGTAATTATCCTTAGAGCATCTCCGGCCTTTACTAAAAAGGCTATGTTTGGAAGTTTGAGAAAGAAGTGAAGAAGAAGAAAAAATTTAAAAAAATTCCTCTCATTTGTTTGATTTTCAAATAGTGAAAATTAACTACTCCTACTTTTTTTCTCTTTTTCTCTCTCACATGAGTGCAAATTTTCGTCTCTATTTCACTAACCAAACAAAAGAAAAAATGAGGTTTCTTTCCCATTTCTCCTTTTTTATTTTCTCTTCCCTTTCTCTTCTCTTTCACAACTTCCAAACACATCATATTTCGATAAAAATTTGGACAAAAAATCCTCTACCCAAATCTTGAACCCCTCCCACCTTAGACCACCATTGGCATCGCCTCTAACCACCGTCTTCCACCGGATCAGCAACTGAGATATATCCCTCTCCCTCTTATGCGACTCCTCAACTATTGTCCTCTCTCTCTCTCTCTCTCTCTCTCTCTCTCTCTCTCTGTGTGTGTGTGTGTGTAAATCCTAGAGGTGGATTTTTGGTGTTTTTACTCGAACTTTAAATTTAGCTCTAGTTTTGAGGGGCATCCACAATGAGCTCTCCAAATAGCTCCTAAATAAGGCTCCTAATACTTACAAAGCCATTTGATTCATTATTGTCTTCAATGGGCTCTTCATACAAACTCCCAAGGGTGACTCCTAAGTCCTAAGCAGAGCTTCTACTACATTAGCTAAATTTAGGTAGCATTGTACCTAGCTCCAAGTGGGACTCATAGTCTTTAAATCATTTTTAATATGAAATTTTCAAAAGATAAACGCTGTGTCGGTTTCTGCTTTGAGCAAAATATTTTGAAAAGAGTTTTGAAGTTGTTCACTTGTTTGACTTCAAAGGGGCCCATGGTTGACTTGAAGTTGCAGCTTTCAAATTAAATTTCGTTCAACTTTTCAGACTTGTTTTGAATCTGTGGGCCCATGTGCAAGTCTGTGGGCCCATTTTTAAAGTTTTAAGTGTGTTCTTAACAATCTCTCGCTAGCCCATTGAGTGTACAGATCCTCTCTAAAATTAGCAAGTTCTATGACTAAAAATGGACCCCAAATATGCCCTTACCAACTCAAGAGCAATTTTAAGGGAGCTCATTATGGATGCCCTAAAGCTAAAGATGCCCTTACCAAGCAAAATATAGTTTCATATTGAAAACCCTAATAAGGGTTTAAAAGGTAACAACTTTTAGGATCCCAAATGGTTGGTCTAGTATTTTACAGTCCATTTGGATTGAGGAGTTTGGTAAGAATAGAAATGCGAATCACACCACTTCTTTCGACAAATAGGTGAGAAATTATGAGGCATGCGTGTAAACATAAGGCTTATTTAATATATTTTTTTGTATCATTTATTTTTCACAAAAAATGATGAGATTTGGTGAAGAATCATAACTCTTTCTTTTCGCATGAAATAACTCAATCCAAATGGGCTCTTTGGGCTTTGCTTATGGATGGCAATGGGGCGGGTTTTCCAGTATAACCCGAACCTAAAATTACAATACAGCTCCGACCCTGCCCAAACCTCAATTGGGTAATTCTCAGGTACTCTCGTTCCTGCCCAATTGGGTTTACCCACCTCGCCCCATAAAAAAATGAGCAAATCTCGTGCAATTAGAAGCAAAATAGAAGAAAATAATTATATACAAGGTGATATTTTAGTACAATGGTAAATTAGGGTAATTTTACATTAACAAATTTTGGGATGGATTGGAGGCGCGGTAGTATTAACCTGAACCCGATCCGACACCGATCGGGTTTTTCATAATTTCTCCCATAAGTCATGTATTATATGTGGAATTGTTTTTTCTCATTATCTATATGATTTTTAAATGATATTCTCTCGATTATCATAGATGTCTTTCTCTATCTGACGTAGTGGAATGCCACTGTTTATTTATTCCTCCTTCCAAATCATTTTTCCTTTATATTTATATTTATGTATTATTTAATATTCTCTCGAATATCTAAGTTTCTTTTTTAAAAAATAATACTTACGTCCCCAATCGACTATGCATTTGAACAGCTTCACGAATAAAATCATGAAGAAAATATGATAAATTAACCAACCAACAAAACTAGTTCATACAATTAAGATCTTCTTCAACCACCCTAGTACTCTAAAACTTGATTGAAACCCACTTCAGTTGGGGCGAGTTCAAGGTGGGGCGGGGCCAATGGCCATCCCTATCAGGGGTGTAACTAGTCCGGTTAGGTCTGGTTTGGGCAATTGTTTGGGACCGAACATGTCTTCTGGCTTGGGGTAGATTTTGGTCGAAATTCCTTGAGTTTGGTTTTGTTCGATTTGGCCGGTTTTAGTCCAGTTTGTCCGGTTTGGCTTAATGGGCTTTATATCTCGCGAAGCTAATTGAACGGGAGTGAGGATGTGGTATTTTTTACAGTAGATTCTCTCCTCTAAAGTTTAGGAAATTGTTCAATGTGGCATTGACAGAATGCCACTCCCCGCTTAACTTCCCCCATCTCTATGTCTCTTTCACCGCCATCTCCATACCAAACGCCACACCACCACTCCAAAGGAAAATCAACCAGACATCTCGTCAGATATCCATGTCTTCCCTAACCAAAACCCAGATTTTGCAAAAATTGAAAACCCTAAGATCCTCCAATCCCGTTGGGTATCAGGTACTCCCAAATGGAAGCACAATGAGTACCACTTTGCATCTTCTCCTCAAGTTTGATTCAAGACTCTGAGTTGGTGTTCAAGCAGATTTGAAATTGATTAGAGAAGTGTTGGAGAATGTGTGAGAGAGAGAGAGAGAGAATAGGAGGAATGAGGGAAAGTCTTGATATTACCGGTAGAGATGATGCGGTTGTCGATGGTGGAGTGTGGGCGAAAGGGGGTGAAGTGTGTGTGTGTGTGTGTGTGTGGGGGGTGTTGGGTTGTTTGGAGTGTGGAATAGTCTCACATCGACAACTTTTTAATGTTTTACCTTCGCTTTATAAAGACTTGCCTACCTTAAATGGGTCTTAAAATGTTGCCATTTGGCGGCAGCATGAGCCGAACTTGATGTAGCCGATGCTTGATGTGTATGTGTGTTTTGGGGTGTGTGTTGGTTTGTTATTTTCCTAATCTAGGACCAAACCGGGAAATAGGTGTTTTAAACTCCAAAATCCCGAAACAGTGGGGCCTGTTTTGTTGGTTTGTTATTTTCTAATCTAGGACTCAAACCGGGAAATAGAAAAAGCATTACTTTGGCGGTTCGGTTCGGTTTGCTCGGATTTTTCTTGCACCCTAGAATAATCCCTAAGGTTGGGTAAAAGTTGCCCGGGAAGAGTGGGGCCAATGACCATCCCTAAGTTTTCTCTATTCTAAAGTCTTAGGATCAAAATATTTTAAGTGATATCAACTCCAGGCAGTTACCCGGATTATGAAAACTTTACTTTGGCTTTAATCCCTAAGTTTTCTCTATTCTAGGAAGATTTATCTAGGATTAATCAAGGTGGATGTCAACTAATCGGACACTAGAATATATAAATAAAGTTGTAACCTTTAATGCGGTTGGTTGGATTGTGGGTTTACTCCTCATGAGTCACAGGTTTGACTATTAAGATTAGGTTGCAAGAAATTATTCCCTTCGTTCGAATTTGTTAGTCCATTTTAGGAATTCGTGCCACTTTTTCAAATGATTATATCTTATAATTTATGTAATTTTTAAAAATATTGTCTTATAGAACTAATCGAGATCTATCAACAAGTTCCACATTGGACATATAATTACTTACCAATTTAAAGAGATCACTAATTTTTTATCCGGTTGCAATAGAACAAGGGACAAACATATCTGGACGGAAGGAGTAATTTATTGTGAATCCCCTAATCCTGATGTGGATAGAATGCTTTTGGCCAGATTGGGGAGATGATTAGTTGACGTGTGCCTGAGCTAGTCTAGATACCACTGATCGTGAAAAAAAAAACAGGGGAAAAAGTTGAAACCTTTAGAACTACCGGGTCATATTGCATTAGTCCAAACTTCAGGGCGGTAAAGAGTAATTTGCCTCAGTGTGTGTACGTTTGTTCAGAAAGTATAGTGTCCTCTTCCTATGCTTTGCTCACCAAACCCAAAGTCATCACAAGTCCCTTCTACCATTTTTGCTTTCTGTTTTCCTCGATCTAATCGGAAACCCTAGCGGCCCTCGTACCCAGTTCATTCTTCACCAATCCTCAGAGTCAGCTAGGGTTTCATACTCCGCAGTTTTATTTGGAGAAACAACGAGCCATTCACATAAATCAGAAGTACGTAAATTCTATCTCCTGTAGGCGTGTGTGTATACTTCTAGAATTTCTTGTGTGGAAGAGATTTGTTCTGTTTTGTGCGATTTGTAGCTGATTTTTCGTCTGCATTTCAAGCAATTTTCAGATTCATGCATGCTTTTGTAAATGTGCTGCAATTGATCTTCTCAAGCAGTTCCATTATCTTTTTTTTTTCCCTTCCCTTTTCCTCAAATTTTTTTTTTGTGGTGCAAATTTGATGAAATTTATTCCCCGTTCGGTGCTATTTCGGGAACAGATTTTCAGAACACTTTCTGGAAACTGTTTTCTATAACAAGTACTCATATTTTTCATGTGGTAGTAGTTTTTAGCAGAAAGGATTTCCGTGAATTTTGAAATTATCTGTTATTTTCTAAAAAATGAGTTCATTTTCAATTTTTTTGGAAAATAACGTGCAAAATACAACACACGATGACATTTCTGAAGTGTTCTGGAAAACTGACTGTGAAGTAGAATAAGAGGGGCGGATTACATATATCCTTAGTTTGTCTACTTTTATAAGCTATGTTTGGAAAATGGAGTATAAGATGCAGTGTTGGTTGATATTCTAATCTGATTCTGACACTCTATGAGATGTTTTACATGCTACTAATTACCATCGTCCATCTTGGGTTTCATGGGATATAGTTTAATTTGATTAGGGTCAATAGACTAAAAGCTAGTACTCCATCTGATATACATTTGAGCTGTGAATGCATTTGGATTCTATGACGGTGTAACTGTGGAAAAACCTCTTTATGGATCAATTGTTATGGCTTTTCAATTTCATCTGTGATTTGTCCAAGTTCCCCTTTGATGTTAATTGTTTTTTCATTCGTAGGGGTTTATCTCTTCAAATAAATGGAAAATCTCTAAATTTGAGGTTTAAAAAGCCTCACTTCTATTAGTCCCCAAAATTGCTACCAAACGCCATAACAAAGGCTTTTTAAGCAAAAAAGCGGAGTGAGTTACATTAGAAACACTAACAGATAGGCCTTTTTTTTTTTTTTGGTCATCAACAGACATGCTTTTTGTGTGTAATACATATTGTTCCCTCCTCCTTAAGCTTATTTTTCCTGAAAAGAGTCACTCACCTTACCTAATCTTTTTCTTTTGTTTGTCAGTATCAGTATTTTTGCTTCCGGTTGATAGTCTAATTAATTTTTCTTTGTAAACATTTTTGGGTAAATTTAGCAGGAAGTGCAATGGATCACAGTTCAGAAGAGGATACCGACATAAGTGAATCCGAAATTGAGGAGTACGAAGTCAAATCTTATGAAAAGCTCAAGAGTGGAACTCATCAGGTTAAGATATCAGATGAGACTTTCAACTGTCCTTACTGTCCGAAGAACAAAAAACGAGATTTCCTATACAAGGATCTCTTGCAGCATTCGAATGCAGTGGGCAAGGGTAGTTCACAGAAGCGAACCGCGAGAGATAAGGCAAACCATCTGGCATTGGTAAAATACTTGGAGAAAGATCTAGGGGTTAGTGGTGGTCCCTCACAACCTGTGGTGGCTGATGGTGACGCCCTAGAAAACTGTGACCATGATGAGATGTTTGTGTGGCCGTGGATAGGAATTGTGGTTAACCTCCATACTGAATGGAAGGATGGGCGTTATGTGGGGGCAAGTGGTTCCAAGCTGAGGGACCAATTGACAAGGAGAGGGTTCAATCCAACAAGAGTTAATCCATTATGGAATTTCAGGGGTCACTCTGGAACTGCTACTGTCGAATTTAACAAAGACTGGTCTGGTTTCAACTATGCCATGTCATTTGAGAAGGCCTATGAAGCGGATCATCGTGGGAAAAAGGACTGGATTGTGGTTAAAGACACTAAAGATCGAGGATCTGATCTCTATGCCTGGGTTGCTCGCGCTGATGACTACAAGTCTGATGGGATTATTGGGGAAAGTCTTCGCAAGATTGCAGACCTTAGAACAATTTCTGATCTCATGGCGGAAGAAGCCAGGAAAACTAGTAAACTTGTGTCTAAGTTGACAAATTTGATTGAGGTGAAAAATAAGGACTTGGAGGAGATGCAGAATAAAATGTCTGAGACTTCAAACTCTCTTAACAAATTAATGGAGGAGAAAGACAGGCTTCATCAATCTTATAACGAAGGTGTTATTTTTCCCTTAGTTGTTTTAGTGCTCTAGTATTCTTTCCCTTCACAGGAAGTTTAATCTAGTGCACTTGTAGGCTGTTGAATTCTGTATTTGTTATGTTGATATATGTTGATGTATCTGAACCATTAGTTAACAAAAGGTAGAGGTTGGTTTTCCCCTGCACTTGCACTGATGGTAGTTTATTTGACGTTTGTTTGGAGTCAGAGATAAAAAAGATTCAGACAAGTGCGCGAGACCATTTTCAGAAGATTTTTAATGAACATGCAAAGCTGAAGCTGCAACTGGAATCTCAAAAGAAGGATCTTGAGCTGCGGGGACAAGAATTGGAAAAACGTGAGGTCCGAAGTGAAAATGAAAGCAGAAAGCTTGCTGACGAGATTGAGAAAGTATGGTATTTCTTGTTTGATTATATAATGCTTCTACGCTCCGAAGTTTTTTTTTTTTGTGCGCGCAGGATCTCCTGTGTCATGTTACATGTACAGCTACACTAAAGTGCTGTGACATTAATTTCGAATAAGAAGATAAAAAAGGTCTTACTGGGCAAGAAAGATAGTACTCAAAACTAACTTGCATTAGCTGTGAATGTAATATGTACTGCAAGTCTGCAACCACGCTTTCGTGTCATTTTTGGTTTCGTAATGCTGTAGGACTTTGGTTATTGAATGGTTGACAACATGGATTACATTGTTCTGTTCAGAATGCGGTAAGAAATAGTTCGCTTGAAATGGCATCTATGGAGCAACTGAAAGCTGATGAGAATGTATTGAAATTGGCTGAGGATCAGAAGGTACGTTAATTTTATTATTCGCTGATACTGACTAACACATTTCTTTTTTACAAAATTGGAATGTTGGGTAGATCATGCATGATTGACTATCTGTTTCAGAGGCAAAAAGAGGATCTCCACAAGAGAATAATTCAACTGGAAAAACAACTGGATGCGAAACAAGCAATAGAGCTAGAAATCGAGCAACTGAGGGGGTCGTTGAATGTTATGAAGCACATCGGAGATGATGGTGATATGGAAGTTCTTAAAAAAGTTGACACAATACACAAGATGTTGAGAGAAAAGGAAGGAGATCTTGACGATTTAGAAGCATTGAATCAGACTTTAATTGTGAAGGAGCGGAAGAGTAATGATGAGCTGCAGGATGCTCGTAAAGAATTGGTTAATGTAAGCACTTTATATTGCTCTTTTCTTTTTGGTCTGCATTGGTAGTATTTTTCTCTGAAGTCAGACTCAAGAAACTGCAAGTTCAGTAAAGGGCAAAACAAAAGAAATGCCTCAAGCAAGGACGGGTACCCTCTACCTCGAGATACCTTCTATATTGAAATACCAATTCTACTTCCAGTTTTTTCTGCTGTTGATCAGATCCCATTGCCATTACAGACTATAGACAGTCTTACATGACCTTGCCAAATACAGGTTACAATTGTAATGATTATGTCAAATTGCATAGTTTGTGATGTTATATATGCTTTTCTGATAGGATGACCTGGAAAATGATAATCTGTAACACAACCTTTAGTACTTGTGTTGCCCGCACAAGTCACCAGTGGCTTTCTCTGTTGACTGTGGTAAATGGTGTTTAGAAAATGCTAACCATCAACCATTGGTCAGTGGTTAGTGTTCCAAAAGTGAGTTGGCATGTTTTTTTGGTAGTGCGTTGAAATTCAAAATATTTTGACTGAAAAATATATTGAGAAATTGGCTGATCCAACAACCACGCAAAGCTTTAAAAAAAAAAAAAAAACCACACAAAGCACGAAGAACAATCGAAAAAAGAATCAAATAATGCAAGACTCAGATTTTATGTGGTTTCCCAACTTTTTAGTTGTGTACATTGACGTCTCACACCAGGTTACTGAGGTCTAACAAATGAAGGATGGGGTAAGATTACATCAGCTGCGTTTGGCAAGTACTATTTATAACCTAGGGTCAATCAGGCTTCTTCACAAAGCCAAAAAATCGTCTTGTATTTTATTCTTTTTCCTGCTTTAATCCTTTTGTTTTCCCAAGTTTCTTTAGATTTCTTGGGGAACTAGTACTAGAAATCAGGGTATCAAATGTGATTATAGTTGACAAAGTACCATATGAGACTGACATGAAACGTGATTATAACCAGTACGGGTGTCATACTTTACTTTTTACATTTTATGCTTAGGCTTGTCCTATATGAACGGCAGGATTGTCGGTTCATTACTCTCTTTCTTCCTCTCCTTGAATTGTAATTTAGTCAGATACTTCCTTAAAAAATCTTACCTCCAGTTTCCTTGCCCTTGCAATTTAGGCGTTGAAAATTGGAAGTTGGAAGGACTAATTCACTTTTTCTTTGCAGGGCTTGAAAGAAATGTCAACTGGTGAGATTGGTATTAAGAGGATGGGTGAACTGGACAATAAACCTTTCCATGAAGCAATGAAGAGGAAGTATAATGAAGCAGATGCAGAAGATAGAGCTATTGAAGTATGCTCATTGTGGGAGGAGTTCCTTCGAGATCCTGAATGGCATCCATTCAGAGTCATCACTGTTAATGGGGTATCTCAGGTATGCACTTTATAGTTATTTAAAATTCTGCAAGCAATTGTTAAACTATCGACAATCTTGTTACAGGCTTACATCTGTGAAAGCAAGTTATGAAATTGAGCTAATTGAAACAGCTCAATTAGATATGGTTTCTTTGGTTTAGATTTGTTAGCACGAAATTGAGCTGATTCAAGCTCATATTTCAATGGCTTTGAAACTCTCCAATTGGGACGCATATTCATGGACTAGATAAAAACTTGAAGTTCCTCTGTTTTGTTTTTCCATGATTTCGTTGACTTCATAATTATAGTTTCTGGTTCAGGAAGTAATAGATGAGGAAGATGAAAAGCTGAACGGTCTGAGGGATGAATACGGCGTTGAAGCGTACAATGCTGTCACCACGGCTTTGAAAGAGATAAATGAGTACAACCCAAGTGGAAGGTATATAATCTCAGAGCTATGGAACTACTCTGAAGGGAGAAAAGCCACATTGCAAGAGGGACTCGCTGTGTTAACAAAGATTTATAAACGCAGGAGGATTCTCTGATGGCGGAATATGTTTTTCTCATGCAATGTATTTCTATCATTTTCTGTTCTGTTCTCAGTTTATTGTATTTGTATCCGTATCACTGCAATGTAGACTAAGTGGTGGCGGGGAGTAGCTGATGAAATGAATCCGTCTATGAAGTACCCACACAAAAAATTGTGGGTGAATGGTCTGGTTGTAGCTGTAATTTGAACTCTGGAGTCGTACCAATAAATTAATGAACTTTGTTGTAGGGATTCTTGTTCAATTGGGCCTGCACTAGGTTCAAATTTGTCTGTTTTTTTTGAAGTTGGAAAATTGCAAGAGAAACTTCATGCGATATTATCTTGTATGAGTTGCAGTAGTGAGTGCTTAAAAAAAAAAATTTCATGACGTGGTTGTTTTCGACCGTTTTGTTTAAAACCAAAAGTTCCACCTGCTCGTATTGAGATCAGCGTTGGATCGAGATTGAGGACGGGGATAGTGTTATCCACTTGCCCCGCACCCGTTGCCAACCCTACAATGGGATGTCATTTTTGAATGCATTTCTACATGGAAAATCTATTCGTGCATCTCTCTGAAATAGAGAAGCAATTGATTCAAGCCAATTACGACCGAGCTCTCCGTTTCTAAGAAGGGATTCCAATTTTGATTCTTCAAACATCGAGATTTGCGGGTCTTTCGATTACTTGGATGGTTTTGTTTTCTTTGATGGGGTTTGTTGTTTATCTTGCAGTGGAGAGCGCGTTCATCTCTACCGGGTTTATGATCTACTTTGCAGTCGAATCCTTCAACAAGTTGCGTTTCACTGGGATATCAATGCTTTGCAACGTCCTCCACTTGGCTTTTGTTAATTCAACCATGATGGTGCTTCGTTCCGTCAAGCAGATATGCCGTCATTGGTTTTCTAGCTTAAGATTCAGTTTATTTGCTTTGAAATTTTATTAATGTAGTTCAGTGTGAATTATATAATTTGTTGTGGGAGTTTTTTTTTTTGAAATATCCCTTAAGGCTTAAACTATCCAAAATCTTTTATTTAGTCTCTGATCTACCGTCTCTGTCTTTTATACTTGAACTTTCAAAATCTTTTATTTAGTCTCTGATCTACCACTCTTGAAGTGTCTGTGGTCCATATTTAACTTCCATTAGTTTAATGGATGGAAAATCACTTGTGCTCCCAAAACATGGGATTATGGTCCCCAAAAAAGGGGCAAAAAAAAAATACAGAATACAGAACGACGATCAGAGCAACAATACAGAACACGATACCGACGAGCAAGAGATAGAGAGAGAAAATCAACGAAGCTTTTCGGAGAAGAAGAACTAGGGTTTCTCCATCCCTAATCTTGGGATGGATGATCGATTGAGGCAAGAAGAGGAGGTTATCCGTAACTGTAAGTGATTTTCTCACGTCTGATTTGTAAAAATGTAGGGTTTTGTTCATAAAAACCAAGTTGATGGATCACAAAAATCCATCAGTGTTGTACATATTTGCATGGGTTGGGTTCGTTTTTTCAAAAAATTGTGCATGAAACTAGGGTTTTGTAGTGATTGCTGGGTTTTAGTGTGCGCAGTGGTCCTATTTTTCCATTGCCATTATAAGAAGCTGTCATTGTAGTTTGTGTGTTGTGGTCCCATTTTTCCGTTACCATTAGGGTGCCTCAAAGCAGCTCTCCTGTGAAACAAACAACCAAAGTCGTGCCAGCCATGGTGATAGGAAGCGATCGAGCACAAGCTTCCCGAGGTGCAAAATTGCCTGAGCCACCCCAGCGAGTAGACTTCATGCTCAGTGATGGCATCAAAAAGTTCATTGACATTCCCGGTCCTATCCCTGACGCGTATCCTTTCCCGCCTGATCTTGAGCAGGTTAAAACTTACAAATTTCACTCCATTTTCAAATTTACACTTTGCATTATCTGTGGCATAATGGTTCGACTTTCCTTCTCAGGTACCTCGGGAGTTTGCTGAAGCCTGGGTTGATAAATGTAGTGGCTTGGAGACTCTTGTACGGCAAATGGAAATAGCAATGGCGGCGGCCGGGTTAGAGCTTCCTTCCACCTCGGTATGAATTGCACCCTTTCATCCTTTAATATTTCAAAATTATGCATTTTTCATCACATATCGAAATATTACTTAATGCCCTCCTTTCTTTTCTTTTATGTGATTTTTGTGTAGGGTGCCCGAATGCAAACTAAGAGAAAGCGAACGGTATCCGTGCACGAGAACCCAACTCCACATCCTTTGGTTATTGAATGGTTGACAACATGGATTACATTGTTTTTTCAGAATGCGGTAAGAAACAGTTCGCTTGAAATGGCAGCTATGGAGCAACTGAAAGCTGATGAGAATGTATTGAAATTGGCTGAGGATCAGAAGGTACGTTAATTTTATTATTCGCTGATACTGACTCACACATTTGTTTTTTCACAAAATTGGAATGTTGGGTAGATCATGCATGATTGACTATCTGTTTCAGAGGCAAAAAGAGGATCTCCTCAAGAGAATAATTCAACTGGAAAAACAACTGGATGGGAAACAAGCAATAGAGCTAGAAATCGAGCAACTGAGGGGGTCGTTGAATGTTATGAAGCACATCAGAGATGATGGTGATATGGAAGTTCTTAACAAATTTGACACATTACACAAGATGTTGAGAGAAAAGGAAAAAGATCTTGACGATTTAGAAGCATTCAACCAGACTCTAATTGTGATGGAGCGGAAGAATAACGACGAGCTGCATGCTCGTAAAGAATTGGTTAATGTAAGCATTTTATATTGCTCTTTTCTTTTTGATCTGCATTGGTAGTATTTTTCTCTGAAGTCAAGACTCAAGAAACTGCAAGTTCAGTAGAGGGCAAAACAAAAGAAATACCTCAAGCAAGGACGGGTGCCCTCTACCTCGAGATACCTTCTATATTGAAATACCAATTCTACTTGCAGTTTTTTCTGCTGTTATTCAGATCCCATTGCCATTATAGTCTATAGACAGTCTTGCATGATCTTGCCAAATACAGGTTACAATTGTAATGATTATGTCAAATTGCATAGTTTGTGATGTTTGTATATGCTTTTCTGATAGGATGACCGCACAAGTCACCAGTGGCTTTCTCTGTGACTGGTAAATGGTGTTTAGAAAATGCTAACTATCAACCATTGGTCAGTGGTTAATGTTCCAAAAGTGTGTTGGCATGGTTTTCTGGTAGTGCGTTGAAATTCTAAATATCTTGACTGAAAAATATATAGAGAAATCGGCTGAACCAACAACCACACAATGCTTTTTCAGAAAAAAAAAAAAACAAAAACAACAGCACAAAGCACGAAGAACAATCGAGAAAAGAATCAAATAATGCAAGACTGAGATTTTATGTGTTTTCCCAACTTTTTAGTTGTGTACATTGACGTCTCACACCAGCTTACTGTGTCTAACAAATGAAGGATGGGGTAAGATTACATCAGCTGCGTTTAGCAAGTACTATTATAACCTAGGGTCAATCAGGCTTCTTCACAAAGCCAAAAAATCGTCTTGTATTTTATTCTTTTTCCCGCTTTAATCCTTTTGTTTTCCCAAGTTTCTTTAGATTTCTTGGGGAAGTAGTACTAGAAATCAGGGTATCAAATGTGATTATAGTTGACAAAGTACCATATGAGATTGACATGAAACGTGATTATATCCAGTACGGGTGTCATACTTTACTTTTTACATTTTATGCTTAGGCAGGATTGTCGGTTCATTACTCTCTTTCTTCCTCTCCTTGAATTGTAATTTAGTCAGATACTTCCTTAAAAAATCTTACCTCCAGTTTCCTTGCCCTTGCAAATTAGGCGTTGAAAATTGGAAGTTGGAAGGACTAATTCACTTTTGCTTTGCAGGGCTTGAAAGAAATGTCAACTGGTGGTGAGATTGGTATTAAGAGGATGGGTGAACTGGACAATAAACCTTTCCATGAAGCAATGAAGAGGAAGTATAATGAAGCAGATGCGAAGATAGAACTATTGAAGTATGCTCATTGTGGGAGGAGTTCCTTCAAGATCCTGAATGGCATCCTTTCAGAGTCATCACTGTTAATGGGGTATATCAGGTATGCACTTTATGGTTATTTAAAATTCTGCAAGCAATCGTTAAACTATCAACAATCTTGTTACAGGCTTACAGCTGTGAAAGCAAGTTATGAAGTAGAAAACAATCGTCTATCGCAATAGATGTCCAAAGTTAGATATGGTTTCTTTGGTTTAGATTTGTTAGCACGAAATTGAGCTGGTTCAAGTTCATATTTCAATGGCTTTGAAACTCTCCAATTGGGACGCATATTCATGGACTAGATAAAAACTTGAAGTTCCTCTGTTTTGTTTTTCCATGATTTCGTTTACTTCATAATTATATTTTCTGGTTCAGGAAGTAATAGACGTGGAAGATGAAAAGCTGAACGGTCTGAGGGATGAATACGGCGTTGAAGCATACAATGCTGTCACCACGACTTTGAAAGAGATAAATGAGTACAACCCAAGTGCAAGGGATATAATCTCAGAGCTATGGAACTACTCTGAAGGGAGAAAAGCCACATTGCAAGAGGGACTCGCTGTGTTAACGAAAATTTATAAACGCAGGAGGATTCTCTGATGGCGGAATATGTTTTTCTCATGCAATGTATTTCTATCATTTTCTATTCTGTTCTCAGTTTATTGTATTTGTATCCGTATCACTGCAATGTAGACTAAGTGGTGGCGGGGAGTAGCTGATGAAATGAATCCGTCTATGAAGTACCCACACAAAAAATTGTGGGTGAATGGTCTGGTTGTAGCGGTAATTGCAACTCTGGAGTCGTAGCAATAAATTAATGAACTTTGTTGTAGGGATTCTTGTTCAATTGGGCCTGCACTAGGTTCAAATTTGTCTGTTTTTTTTGAAGTTGGAAAATTGCAAGAGAAACTTCATGCGATATTACAGTAACTTGTATGAGTTGCAGTAGTGAGTGCTTAAAAAAAAAAAATCATGACGTGGTTGTTTCCGACCGTTTCGTTTAAAACCAAAAGTTCCACTTGCTCGTATTGAGATCAGCATTGGATAGAGGACGGGGATAGTGTTATACACTCGCCCTGCACCCGTTGCCAACCCTACAATGGGATGTCATTTTTGAATGCATTTCTACATGGAAAATCTATTCGTGCATCTCTCTGAAATAGAGAACCAATCGATTCAAGCCAATTACTTGCCAACCCTACAATGGTGTGTCATTTTTTAATGCATTTCTACATGGAAAATCTATTCGTGCATCTCTCTGAAATAGAGAACCAATCGATTCAAGCCTATTACGACCGAGCTCTATACCGGGTCCGTGTCTAAGAAGGGATTCCAATTTTGATTCTTCAAACATCCAGATTTGCGGGTTGTTCGATTACTTAGATGTTTTGTTTTTTCTTTGATGGGGTTTGTTGTTTATCTTGTAGTGGAGAGCGCGTTCATCTCTACCAGGTTCATGCTCTACTTTGCAGTCGAATCCTTCGGCAAGTCGCGTTTCACTGGGATAGCAATGCTTTGCAACGTCTTCCATTTGGCTTTTGTTAATTCAACCGTGATAGTACTTCATTCCGTCAAGCAAATATGCCGTCATTGCTTTCCTAGCTTGAGATTCAGTTTATTTGCTTTGAAATTTTATTAATGTAGTCCAGTGTGAATTATATAATTTGTTGTGGACTATCCATACCATTATTTGTCAAATTGCATATTTGCCTTTGTTATGCCCAGCCCCTCTACACCCTCCATATTTATGGATTATCCATACGGAGTCCATATTTAGCCTGGCCATATCCTCGCCAAATGACATTTTTACCCCCACCCCAATACCCCCCTTCTTTCTTCTCCATTTCCCCAGACCCAGTCCATATTACGCTATTTTCTTTCATTTTCCTTTCTTCTTCTTTTTTTTCTTTTTTTGTTGTTCACTGACCTTACTAATGAAAGTTAAAAAAAATATAAAAAAAAGATTTTCTTAATTTCTCTTCTACTGGAATTGGACAAACAAACAAAAGAAAAAAGAAAGAAAGATTTTTTTTTTTTTTTGTACGTGAAGAAGAATACTTGGGGCAGAATTGTCCACTAAAAGAAAAACAAAAATTAAATTCCTTGAAATTGGGAGTACTGAGAACGGAAACTTTCAACCCGGCTACTAGGATATTAATAAAACAATTATATGAAGTACAATACAAATAAAAGAATTATAGTTGTTACATTTCAAAAGAAAGAAAGAAAAATATTTTTAATATTAATAATTTCAATTTATATACGAAGTTCTTAAATTTAAATATTATAGCTTCATTGTTGAAAGCTATAAAAATAAAATTAGTTTTGTACATCATATAATTGATTTAATGCATAGTCTACTATAGGCATAGACAAAGGCAAATATGCCATTTTATAGCTTTTTACCTTATCCACCTTAAAAAATAAGAGTACTTATTTAAAAAATAATTCAAATCAAGTAATATTTTATCTCTCATTTAGAATTGTCACATCATTGTGGGTCCACACTCCATAAATAAGAGTACTTATTTAAACAACCAAAATCTCATTTTGCATCCAATCGAGACCTACTGGATAATGTTTTCCACAGATACGCTATATTTGGAACTCAAGGAAAGTGGGAGGAAAGAAATAAAAATAAGAAGAAAATTTTACTATTCACAAAATTTAAATTTGTTAAGTATTTTCTTTCTTCTTTTTCTCCGAATCAAACAATGAGAGAATCTTTTTTAAATTTCCTTTCATTTTCTGTTCTTTTCCACAAGTTTCAAACAAACTATTACTTCAATGGACTCTAAAATAGAGATTTTTGGTTGAAAATGTGTTGTTTCGAGGGCTGTAAATCTAATTTTGACAAAAAGATATTTATTTATTTTTGGATAAATCAACTTGAAACAAAAAAAGAAGAAGAAGATATGATATAGTGCTCTCTCTTTATTTTTCAAAATTTCTGACAAGTACTAGTTTTCTTAACCAACAGGTTCTTTTGATTTTTAGGATTGAGCGTTTTGACAAAATAAATAATGCTCATGCTATTGTGTATCCGCTGAAAAATAAACGCAAACTCTGGTGTGCTTTTTAGGGAAAATTTCAAAAAGATCCCTGAACTTTCTGACAATTAGCGATTTAACACCCGGACTTTAACTACTAACAAAACAACACCCGAACTTTATATTCCGTCAACAAAAAAGTCCATGCCGTCCAATTCCGTCACGTTTTTAACTGAGGAGGCCTAACGGATGGACTTAACAGCGGTTTTGTCCGTTAAGTGCCCAAAACGACGTCGTTTTGGGCATAACTCAAAAAAAAGAAAAAGTTCAGGGGCTTTTTTTGTGTGTCTATAATCCAACTTTTCCAAAAACTTTACTAATTTTTCTGGATACATCTACTGTTGACACACTTGAAAAGTAAAACTTGGCAAATTGTAGAATTTTTTTAAAAATATTAAAAAAAATTCCAACTTTGACTTGATACTTAGACTATTTAATTTTATTGAGGTATTCTTCTGTTTTTACTGAATTCTTTTTACTTTTTAATACGTGTGATCATGGTAAAGTTTTAGAAAAGTTGGACTATAGACACGTAAAAAAAAAAAAAACTTATATAATTTCGCATCCAATACTAATATGGTTTTTTTGGATGCGAAATTATATAAGTTTTTAAAACTTATATAATAAAAAAAAAAAAGTTTTTAAAACTTGTAAAAGTTGGATTATAGACACAAAAAAAAAAAAACTTAATTCAATAGGATATATATATATATATCCACCACACTTTCAGTCCAAGATCCCGGATTTAAAAAAAATCCACACCTCATTGATCCGATCAAATTTCGACGATCCGAACCTGTACAGTTTTGTGAAAAACTGCTCGGATCAAGCCCTTCCCGGTATTTGTTTTTTATGATTTCTCACGGAGACCCTTGAAAACACCTTTTAAACACATTGGACGGTTTGGATCGTCGAAATTCGATTGGGAAAGTGGAGGTCCGGATTTTTTTAAAATCCGGGCTCCCTGACTGGAAGTGGTATATATATATATGTGTGTGTGTGTGTGTGTGTGTGTGGGTCCCATTCCGGGATCCCACACGAACGATCCAAACCGTTGGTTATTTTGAAAACACTTTTTTGAGTTAGCCCTGAAAAATTCAACTCAATAGGATATATGTAAGTGCCCGATCCAATCGTTTAAGGTTTCATTAAGATTATAGGATCTTAATCTTGTAAGTGCCCGTCAACAAAAAAGCCCCTGAACTTTTTCTTTTTTTTGAGTTATGCCCAAAACGACGTCGTTTTGGGCACTTAACGGACAAAATCGCTGTTAAGTCCATCCGTTAGGCCTCCTCAGTTAAAAACGTGACGGAATTGGACGGCAGAGGCTTTTTTGTTGACGGAATATAAAGTTCGGGTGTGATTTTATTAGTAATTAAAGTTCGGGTGTTAAATCGCTAATTGTCAGAAAGTTCAGAGGTCTTGTTGAAATTTTCCCGTGCTTTTTATATTGAATACACTAGTTTTATACATTTTTTAAAATATATTTTAACACATTTTTTCAACCTTACCGGTAAGTATATCACAGTTATCACACCCTTTTTCCGTCCAACGCTGCTACATACACAACAAAAAGGACAACAAATTGGACAACAGCCCCAAAACGACGTCGTTTTGGGGCCTGTTGTTTAAAAAAAAAAAAAAAAAAAAAAAGTGGGTGAAAAATTGAAATCTGATACCTGCCTCCATCAGTCGACAAAGAAGAGGGAGAGGGGGAGAGAGAGAGAGAACACTCCGCCGGCGTCGACTCACCACCTGTGGCGACCACCGCCACTGGCGACACTCCCCAACACCGCCGATCCGCCACTGCCGACTCCTCCACCTCCGGCGACCTCAGGATTGGAAATCGTCTCTCAATTAACCACGACTACGAAGGTCTATCTCTCTCCCTCTCTCTCTCACGATGCCGTCTGACTCCCCCCTCGGTGTCTCTCTCTCTCTCTCTCTCTCTCTCTCCCCCGGTTTCAATTTGAGAAACCCTAGGTCAGTTGAAAACCCCCCAATTATTTCAATCTGAGAAACCGTAGCGTGGTTGAAAAAACCTCCCAATTGCGTCTAATTTCTAGTGGTGGTTGCCTCATGTATGTCAATTTTACTTCATTTTCCTGGTGACATTTAGGTCTTAATAACATCTGATTAGCAGAGACGTTTTTGGATTAGCTTGATTTGCTGCATATTTTTAGAACTTATACCCTTTGCTAATCAGAAATTTGCAAAGAATGTTGATCTTTGAAATGACTATGAAATGTTGTTTTCCCTTGGACATTATGACCTCATGGGACTCTTGCAGATGTAGCTTGGAAATTGCTTTCCACATGTTTTGTTTAATTGTTTTGTTTTGGCATTCGGATACATACCCTATGTGATTTATGTTATTAGTTACTTGGAGGAACTTATGGTGAATATTTGCTATGCTTTATACTCAAACAACCGACAATTACAATGTGTATCATTGGTTTCGGCATTAAAACCAACAATAAATGGCACTTCCTTGATCATTTTCACTTCTTCTCCTTCTTCATTATAACCAACAGTAAATGTGATGGACTCTAGTACCTCATACTCGAATATAACATCACCTTCCTTTTTCATCTTACACAAACATAGTAGTTTCCCAACAAATTCTTTGTTAAACTCTTGAACCTTCTTATTCGTGTAAACATCTTGAAATTGCTTTTCCAACTCAGTTCCAGTTATTGATGGGATGAAAGTGTTCCAACTTTTCACATCTTCTTGCCTTTCATTTTCCACCTTTTTGGCTAATGCGTTGTCATATTGCTCAACAAATTCTTTCAAGGTCGTCTTCGCGTGGACGAAACCATCGAAATAACCATTCATACTCTCGCTTCTTTGTGTGGAAGACATTCCCGCCAAAAGCAGTCTTTCAAGTAAGCAAGAACCCACCGTTTCCTCTCTTGATACATCCCCGCTAACCATGGATTACCTTGTAGGTTATACTTCTTAATGAATCCATCCCAAGCAGCCTCAAAGTTATCGATTGTCAATGAATTATAAACTGCCTTACGCATAGATGAACTCATGTCCTCATAGTCCTTGTACCCACCCAACTTTTCTGGCACCTTTTTCATAATGTGCCATATGCACCACCGATGTCGGGCGTCAGAGAATACACTTTCTATAGCATTCTTCATGGCCATACATTGATCGGTAATAATTGCTTTCGGAGCACAACCCCCCATGCATGTCTTCCAAGTCCGAAATAACCACGAAAATGACTCTGTGTCTTCATGAGATATGAGCCCGCAACCCAATAAAATCGACTCACCATGATGATTCACGCCTACAAATGGAGCAAAAGGCATGTCAAACTTGTTTACCAAGTACGTTGTGTCGAAGTCACAACATCACCGAACTCCTTACACACGCTTCCCTACTCCTTGCATCAGCCCAGAATACGTTCCTTAGTCGACCCTTAACATTCAAATCCATTGCGAAAAAGAAGTTAGAATTGTCAGATTCCATTCTCATGAAATAGCTATGCATTGCTTCAGCATCTCCCTCTTTAAGTCGTAAACGTCGAAGTTTGTCCAAATAATTTCGACAATCCTTCTCAAGATATGGAACCATATTAGGTCCTCCAGCCTCAATCTGAAGTGAGTCAACAGTCTTGCACGTTTTGATCCCGGCTTGTGAATTCATCTCAAGCTTCCTTTTTACGTGGTCATCAAGTATCCTATTGCACTTGAAAAACCTTGCCTTTGCCGGACTTTGTTCATGATTGTGGTCCAAAACAACCCGATTTAACCTCCACTTTCCATCCGGGCGTATACCGACATGAACATGAGCTGGACAATCAATTCTTGTTTGTGGCCGTGGTTTGACTGGGTTGCTTGTTCTTACCCTTGGCTTTCCGGCACGATTACATGAAAAAGTTACATCCTTCAACGTTCCATCTCTTCCCTTTCTCGATGTTCTTTTACACGCAGCAAACCCTTTTTCTTTAGCATATCCCAAATAATGGAGATAAGCTTCCTCCGATGTGTCGAATATCATTCCCTCTTTCGGTTCTTCAACTCTATTTCCACAATTTTCTATTGCCTCATTCCCATCCTCATTAGTATCTATCGCACCACATTCTTTGTTTGAAGGACAACTCTGTACCTCTTGTTCATTTCCATTCAATAACACTTCCTCTTGTCCACACTCTTCGTTTGAAGGCATTGTCGACGGAATAGACTCCAAAGACATAATCTGCTGGTTCATAAACAAAGGAAAAAACAAATTAGATAAAAAAAAAAAAAAAAGCATCTTGGCTGGTAGGTAAAATGTAACTAATATCATATGTAATCCCGATAAAAAAAGGACCCTAAATAAAATCACATTTCTTGACCTGGTAAGCAAAAGTAACAAATTAACTATCCTAATTCTTAGCAGACACATTGACAATCTCAGACTAATACTGGACTCAAACTAGGAACTAGCAGTATCTTTGAATTTCTGATGGATGAATGACCAAGTAAACAATGCATCTAAAAAGGAGATGCAACTTGTTTATATGCACGATGGAGACACTAAACAAGCCACCTTATTGCCCAAATAGCAACCCAGAATATTGACCCATGGCCTTTTCTAGGAGTGATTCCTGGAAAAAATTAATGGGGCTAGATGTTCAAGGGTCCATTTTAAGGGAATGACTGGGGATGTGCCAAACAAAAACAATGCATAAATGTAAAAAATCTCCAAATTTTTCCCAAAAAAATCCCCAATGTAACAACTGTGCCCTAATTTTTCCAGAAAAAAATCCCCAATCTAACAGATGTAAAAAAATCACCAAAGCACACACACACACACAGAGAGAGAGAGAGACCTTCGTGGAGTGGGTAATGGCGTTCGGCGGCAGCTGTGGAGTTCGCCGGAGTTGGGGGTTCTGTGGTGGTTATGGAGTTCCGGCGGCCCTCAGATGGTGGTGGTTTCCGGCGAAGGGGAGGCGCAGACGGTGGTGGTTGGTGATGACTGATGGTAGGCGCCCTCTCTCTCTTCTACTTTTGACTGAAGTTGGGTCGATGGGGAATGGGGAAGAAGAAGAAGAACAACGCGCGAGTTTTCAAATTTTCATGTTTTTTTTTTTTTTTTTTACAACAGACCCCAAAACGACGTCGTTTTGGGGTTGTTGTCCATTTTGTTGTCCAATTAGTTGTGTATGTAGCATTACCGTTTTCCGTCAATTGCCAAGCCATCAAATGGGTCGAAGTATAACGGTCTGGGTTGTACTTCCATGAAACTGCAGTGACAAGGACGAACAAGCATTTTTCCAGACACTCATGGATCCAGGAAGGAAGAACTGAATAAGCTAGTGGAGTAATTCCGTCTTGGTATCGACATCTTAATTGACTCTTCGCCTTAGCAAGATTGCGAATGGGTCGGAGCTAGGGCTAGGGTTTGCTCCAAAAGGAACAAATTGCTCAAATCATCTCTACTATCCTTCATTCCCATCGGGTAAATTTTCCTCTTTCTGGCCCCAGAGTAGTGTGGCTTACTCGATTTCAAATGTAACTGATCACATATAGAAGAAACCCACTCACACTGTCCACACAAAGATGGTCTAGGACTAAAAAGGAATAACTCAAACATTGCCGGATATTTATTGCATTGGTTCTGCTTTTAGTTGTCTGTTGCAAAAATGCAGTTTGTCTGTTGTGTATGTGTTCAAATTCTTCAAAGTTTCTTAAAAATGTAAAAAATTAGATTTGTGCTCAATCTCGACAGTCAACAGAGCACGGTGAACTTTTTTTTGTACAATGATGTGCCAGTTGTTGCTGGAGGAGCTGAGGTAAGGGGAGGTAATTGAACTTATACATAAGCTCTGTAACTGGGGAAATTAGTTTCTCTTTTTTCAGTGAGCAATTATTGGTTTGGGGGGGGAACGTACAGTTGAGTAGTTATTTCTAATGCTCTTCTCAGATCTATTAAATCCTTCTTGAAAAGATGATGAATCAATTGGGTCATGATGAACATTTTCGTATAGTTAGACGTAAGTGCAAAATGTGGAGTCTGCCCTGAGTGTGACTGTATGTTTACTTGGCTACTTGTACACACCCCTTGTGTATAGCAAAATTGTAGGTTGAAAATGAATCTATGGATTTTTAGTGCAAATGGTTGGCACTAATTTTCAGCAAACATAGTTCATCCTTGAGTTTTATCCTTTAGGCTGGGCTAAAAACCCTTTATAGCCCCAAACTTGGCCTTTAGGCCAATTATCCATATCCTAGGTCTTTCTTCGATAAGGACATGGTATAGGGGCCAATCATGCAAATAGGACACAAAATAATTCTTTAATGCCAAGAGGACAAATCAACCCCACGTTCCAAAAATGCCCTCGCTAGCCCATAAAAGTGCCTAAACCCCCAAAACCGTATGAAAGTGCTTAAACCCCCAATACCCTATGAAAGTGCTTAAACTTCTAAAACCCGATGAAACCGTATGATACCCTAAGTGCCTAAACCCATTGTACCCTACCCCAAAGAGCCTAAACCCCCTAAAATTGAAACCCAAAATTGAAGAGAGAGAAATCAATTTGCCTCGCACGCCATCAATTACTCCACGGCTCCACGCAATGAGAGAGAGAGAGAGAGAGAGAGAGAGAGAGAGAGAGAGAGAGAGAGAGGTCACATCACATCATATTACCCACACATCCTTTTATCTCTCATCACCCAAAGTCGTCAATTCCCGCATGCCAGAGCAGTAGCAGGCCACGTTCGGTCAGAGCGCACGACATTTCTCCTCGCGTGCGCAGTATTTTATTAAGGGTATTTTTGTCTAGTGTTGTCCTTGAGCCCTCAAAAATTTCCCATCAATGTATTGGAGGCCTTAAAATAATTTTCAGCAAACATAGTTCATCCTTGAGTTATATCCTTTAGGCTGGGCTAAAAACCCTTTATAGCCCCAAACTTGGCTTTTAGGCCAATTTTCTGTATCCTTTATTTGAAAAGCCATTCAGTCCAAGGGAGATAAATATCATCCACGCTTGTTGGGTAGCTTCAAATTTCTTGAAATGTTTCTTTTCTTGGACCTTGGTAGGAGGTAAGTTTGGCTCTCTGCCCAACCACTTTTTGCTTTTAATCAACTACCAACCACTTCATGCAAGTAAATTGACAGTTAAGGCCTGGGTTGCATACTTGGGTCCATTCTGTCTCTCCTCGTCTTTGAGTAGAGGAAATTAAAGTTGACAAAGCAAGTATTTTTTCCTCATAAATTGTTTTAGGAATCTATCTTAAGTTTCAACTTCGTTTGCATCTCTGAATTTATCACAATATCTGTTACTTATGTACCTTTGGTGTTGCAGGCACTTCCAATTTGATTCAAAAATGGAAAATGATATCCTTGAAGAGCTCCAAAGAGCACGTACACTGGCTATGAGCCTTGCCAAAGAGGTTGATGTAAAAAATCAGAGATTGTGGGAACTGGAACGCAAGTATGACGAGACTTCAGCAACTCTAGGCAGGATGATTGCAGAGAAAGATAGGCTGCATCAAGCATTTGCTGATGGTATATCATGCTCTGTACAATTGCTAGAAGTAGTTGAGTGGGCAAAGGGTTGTATAAATTTCATCGCTTTCTTATTTCTACTTCACTGGCACTTCTTATTTTATTAGTATATCATCTTTGTATTTTCTTAGTATATTAGTGATTCTAGTGTACTATATTCCAACACTGGAGCCGTTTGCCTTTCCTGGTCCCCGAACATTGTCATTGTTCCGTTCCATACTGTGAATGATGGTAGATCAAATACAATCAGGCATCCACGAATTTTGGCTTCTCCAATTAGTCTAACATATCTAAGATCTGTGTCCCCGTGGTTAGCTCATGTATTAGTCTTAAGAAACCGATTATTTTACCGTTGGGTTTTAGGGATTATTTCAAGGTTTGGTGCATTCATAAGTTGCAAATACACCTGCTCCCAATGGCTCCATGTCACGAAAGCCCGCTTAGATTTTGATTTTCTTGGAGAAAGCATGTGAATCTATTACTGCTTGCAAGTTTATTTTTGTTGGTAGATCTTGTCCTATTATGAGGAGTATACGGGATAAGTACACGTGTTTTCCTTCTTGTTTAGGGAAATGCTTCTATGGAATTCATGTAGTTTCATCTGTTAATTTCTTCTCTTAAGCTGTATTGGGTGGGGGGGAGGGGGTGATAGATGACCAGTGTACAAGTCAGTATCAAGACTAGGGTTGGGGAAAATTTTACATCAGTACGTAACACTTTCACTTAATTGTTGACCTCCTTGGGAAATTGTTGGCTCTGGCAAGTTCTTTGCATGTCCATCAAAATTGTATTAAAGCATGTGGTGGTCTGAGCTGGTCGGCCTCCAGTTTCGTTACTTTTTGGTAGTTGGTTTTGCAGTGTTGGTCTTTCAAATAGATGTTGCTACTAAAATACTGTGCAGAATATAAAAGTTATTTTCCTTCACTAAAGCATCAAGTTCTCACAGAAATGAGAAAGATGGAATTCATTGGGGTACAAAATGAAAAGCTGAAGCTCGAATTGGAATGTCAAATGAGGAATATGCACTTCATGAGGCTGCAAAATGAAAAGCTGAAGGACGACTTGGTGAATCAAAGTCAGGAACTTGAGCTACAAGCTAAAGAATTGGAGAAGCAAAGGGCCAAAGTTGACCTTGAGCGAAAAAACTTACTTGCTGAGAAGGAAAATGTATGCTTGTGCATTGAAACAACTCAGTGTCTCTTTAACAAGACTGTACCCTTCTTCTTTGTTTCTACTTGTATAGAATGGTGACTAAATTGGTCCAGTTGTACATCATGCCTTGAACATTAGGAGAAAAAGTAGGCTCACAAGTTGGCATTACCTAGTGCCAGCGTTTCAAGTATATATGCTAGTAAGTAGTGTGGAAACTTTGTATCCAACCCAAAAGCTTAAGCTATTTGGTGGAGAGGTTTGAATGCTATATTAGTGATCACTCATTCTGTAGCCAACCACTGTGGCCATGTGGGATTGTATTCCTTAACATCCCCCTTAGCTTTTTGAGGTTTTTCATGTGTGGCTTTTTGGCTCTATGATTGTGGAACCTTTATGTTCGGTCTGTTATCTTGTGGTTTGAATTGCAAAAACTATAAATTCTCACATTTGATGGAATAAGCCCCACGCTGATACCACTTTAGATTCAATCGAAAAGCTTAAGCTATTAGGTGGAGAGGTCCCAATATTATGTTAAGTGATCACCTATTCTATACCCAAGCTGGGTGGGATTGTATACCTACCAGGAAGGGTTCCAACGTATCAGCACTTTTTTATTTGCGGCCTAGCTGTGATGACTTTCTAAAACACAGCTGTGATAGCGAAAGTCATTTAAAAAGATCTAGGACATGCTTATACTGTAACCTTGATCGTAAAAGAATTTTAATGAATGTATGGGTCCAGATCTACCAGAAAGGCTTTCAAACAAGTTAGACAGTAAATTTTGCTATTGAATTGGACTGTTTGTCCCGCATGATTGTCTCTATGCCTCGGTTAGTGATTAAATACAACACCTGTAGACCTACTGAATTCTTTTTTGGGGGGTTTGGTTTAACTTCAGATTCTAATTATTTTGCTCCATTAACAGGGTCCAATATGGACATGTTTTGTGCGCTTGAAATTCAGATTCTAATTGCTGATGTATGGTCCAATAGATTGCATGTTTGTCAAACAAAGACTTTTTGATAAAGTACTTAGCATTCCGTGTATAAAGGATCATGTCTATCCTGTTCCAAATTATCTTGTCATCAATTTGTTCTCCTTTTATGACACTTCTACCCCATTATCTCTTCTTTTCAGTATTTTTTTATTGTTTTTTTATCTAATTTCCGGCACAAGTTGAGTTTTCCTTGATCATTTCCTAATTTTCCTTTAAGCTGATGGTAAGTTTGGTCATGATTGATGCAGCTGAAAGCCCAGAATGGCTTTGAAGATGACTATAGCTTGAGTATCCAGCTTGATGCTTTGAAGGAAGAATTGGCTGAAAAAGTTGATGACTTGCATGATGTGGAAACCCTTAACCAGACACTTATACTTAGAGAGCACATGAGCAATGTTGAGCTGCAGGATGCTCGGAAAGAATTGATCAGTGTGAGCACTTGATCTTCAGGGCTAAAATGGTGAATGAAAACCAGGATAGCACATCTCTTTAGCATATGACACGTGGTTCTACTGGAGTACAATTTTGGAATACTTAATGGGATTCCAAATTCTCGTTTGAATGATATCCTTGTCTTCACATATAGGTTTTACCAAATGTGTCGGATATAGTGACAATCGGAGTCAAAAGGATGGGAGAGGTTGATCAGAAACCTTTTCAAGATGTATGTTTACAGAGGTTCTCTAGTGAAGATTGGGAGGTAAGAGCTGTGGAGCAAAGCTCATTGTGGCAAGAAAAAGTGAAAGATCCAAGTTGGCAGCCTTTTAAAAAAATGACCAAAGATGGAAAATTGCAGGTATGGTTCTTTAGCCGTATCATACAAAGACCACTACTGGCGCCTTTTTTTTCTAATCCTTTCTTTTGTTGCCCCACACTGCAGTAATTTAACGAATTGCAAAACACCAGTGGCCAATACATACATGTTTTTGTTTCGTGGAACGGGAACAAACCTATTCCTAATATAAAATATATAGGAGTTGCAGGATTTACAAAATAGAAGTTATGGTGGTTAAGCTGGACATAGAGAAGGTGTGTCTATCATTGCTTATGTCACATGATTCTTTGCGTTCAATCTAGTATATATTCAACAGAATGAAGAGCATTAACGAGCAACCACTTGTTGGCTCAACTCCATAGATTTAGACAAGGTATAGTCAATGGAAACCTACTCATACCAAAGGGCACATTTCTTTTTTTTTTTGAACGGCTACCAAAGGGCACATTTTAAACATCTATTGATGGCGCATTTGTTTTTGGAGTTCCCCAGGTAAGCATTTTAGGCGTTGCTCTGTCCATGGTGATAGCAAACATTAGATGTAAGATTCTTTACAAAAATCCATGCACCAGTTTATTTTACGCTTCTAAGAGCAACCATGATTTAAAGGACAAGAATCTGGGAAATTCTGTTTGGTATACATTGGTCTTGACTCTCTACACCTTTGTACAACACTTTTTTCCTTTTTTTTTTTACCTTTGTTTTGCTTGATGTTCCTCCTTTTTGTATGTTGAGATTTATTGCTTTTGTGGATTACAATTCCTTCAAAATGCAGGAAATAATTGATGAGGAGGATGCTAAGTTGAAAGAATTGAGACGTCTATGGGGTGAGGCAGCATACAATGCTGTGGTCAATGCGTTATTGGAATTAAATGAATATAATCCAAGTGGGAGGTATGTTGTGAAAGAACTCTGGAACTTCAAGGAGGGAAGGAAAGCACGGCTAAAAGAGGTAATTGATTGCATAATCCAGCAACTGAAGAGTCTCAAGTCTCTTAAACGTAGGAGGTGACAGGGTTGGTGCCAACCCCGGTCCTGCTTTTGGTGTAATTCCTAATAGTAAGGTACGTAAATTAGAAGAGTAGAAAATGAGGAACTATGTTTACATTTTGTTGTCTGGGTCACTTCTTGGTTCTTTATTTATTTGGAGAACAAAATTCTCTCTTCTCATGTTAGTGTTCACCTGATACCTGAAATGGAGCTGTCACGTGGACTGTATGGAACCAACGAAATACATGTGTTTTTTATAAAGTGAATCCACATTGGGGTGAGGTTAAAGAGCTTATCAAGACTAGAGTGGCCTTTCGGGTAAGAAACAAGGATGGTTGGCAGGACTATTCTATTGAAGACTTTTTGTTCAGATTCAAATGCATATTAGATTCCATTTAAGGGGGGGTGGGTGGTGTCGTTTTTGTCTCTCTTCCGTCTTTTGTGTCTTCTTTTGGGTGTCTAGTCCTGGGTTTGTTGGGTGTCTTTATGTGCTGGGGGGTTGGGTTAGTTTGTCCTTGATTGTATGATCGTTGGGGGTCTTTTTTCTCCTTTTGTGTCCTTTTGGGGGCCTGTTTCTACTGTGGTTGGGGGTTGACTGGTTGAGCCTTGTCTGTTGGGGTGTCTTTTGGCCTGTGAGTGGTTTTGGCTCTGGTTTGGTGTTGTTTTGCAGTGTGTCTCCAGTTAGTGTCTCTGTATTTGTGAGAAAATCTTTGTGGCTCCTTCTGTTTGGGGCCTTGTTGGCTTTGGTTCCAGGTGCATTTTTTCTGCAAATGCACACTTATGCTTGGGTGATAATGCTTGCTGCTGCTGCTGATTTTTCTGACTCAAACATAAAATGTTTCAATGGAGTAAATTGTTAAGCATCATATTCTGTGAATTTCAGTTACACCTACTGATGTTTCTGCTTGTCTTGGAGAAGACCACTGCTGCTGCTGCTGCTGCTGTTTGTATCTTGTAATTATTTTCTCTGTTTCATTCCGGATTCTTTTTTCTGAATTGATTGGGGCTAGCTGCTTCTTATTACAAAGTTACTCAAGTAGAAGAATGGTGCTGTCAGGGAGTAGTGAAGTGCTGCTAATGTGCATCGACAATCTCAAGTGAAGTGCCACCGGTGGTAATGCTTGGTTGGGAGTGATTGGGCCTCGTGGGATGAATATTTTTAGATGATTGTCTGTTTATTTTGGATTTGTCACCAACTTGTTTGGGTCAGATGTGCCATGTGATTGTCGAGGTGCTAAGGTGCCAACCTAGTTGGGATGTTATCCCCTCATTGTGATGCCGTTTTCATTATTTCTATGTAATCCTTACATTGATTAATAAAATTCTTGTTGCCTTTCCAAAAAGAAAAGAAAAGATACCTGAAATGGATATATTGATGTAAAACACTTGCACTATATGAATCAGCAGCAGACCTAATCTTCTGTTCTTACAGATAAAGTATCTGTGTTGTTGAAGGAAATACGTGCCCATTGCGCAGACCAGCGTCCATATCATGTGGCAATTCTTCGAAGATTTGCTAGGAGCTTTGTCTATTTATTGACATAAGCATTTACATAGGCTCCGTTTGTTTCAATGTAAAATATTTTACAATAAAAAATATTTTCACGCAAAACCATTTACATGTAAAATGTTTACCAAACTTTCAATTTCTGGTCTTTGGCTATAGCTTTAAAAAAAAATCTTTCTTTGTTCTGCACCTACTTAACAGTGTTTGCGACTTTGGAAGGATAAATAGAAGCCTTAACGCAAAATAGAATTTCACTTCACTATTTTATAGGGAGTGAATATTTATATTTTATATTTGTGTGTGTATGAATATTTATATTTATATTTGGGCCGGCCCTGTATACATATACAAGGCTATTCTAGTGAGGGATCCTTTATTGGCCTAAAGTGCGGACCTCCCATTTCTGGATTGAATTTTGATGATCTCAACCGCTCAATGTGTTTAGAACGTGTTTTTAAAGGGCCGGATGAGGAATCGCCAAAAAAAGATACCGGGAAGGTCTTGATCCGAGCAGTTTCGATAAAAGTGATTTGTGTTTGTGTGTGTGTGTGTATATAGAGTCCGTTTCTAGTCCACTCCCCTTTTAATCTGGGATGGTCCGAACCAAGTCTTTCCCTTTCAAATTTTGATGATCCGAACTGTCCGATGTGTTTAAAACGTGTTTTTATGGGTCCTCGCAAGAAATCATTAAAAAAGAAAAGAACCGGGAAGGGTTTCAGAGTAGTTTTCAATTAAATATAGTTTTTATCGAAAACTACTCGGATAAAGCTCAGCTCGCCTCGCGATTCGACTCATTTGAGAATACTCGTTAAAACTCAACTCAGCTCAGTCAGTATATATATATAGAGGCCCGATCAAGTCCGGGAGTCCCGAATCCGGGACTCCACCTTCCCGATATTTTTTTGACGATCCGAACCGTCCAATGTGTTCAAAAGGTGTTTTCCAAGGTCCACGCGGGAAATCTTCAAAAAAAAATACCGGGAAGGGCTTGATCCAAGCGGTTTTTCGCAAAACTGTAAATGTACATTTTTTGCGAAAAACCGCTTGGATCAAGCCCTTCCCGGTATTTTTTTTTGAAGATTCCCGCGTTGGACTTGGAAAACACCTTTTGAACACATTGGACGGCTCGGATTTCCCAAAAACAATCGGTAAAAGCATCAAAACGCTTAAATCCGGGAAATCCGGGATCCTTGACAGGATAATTCGTGTATATATATATATATATATATGGGTCAGTTCTGGGGACACATAAAAAAAACAAAAAAGGACACTTCATCTCAGCCATTAGTTTCAATGGCTGGGATTAGAATTTAAAAGTGTATACACTCTTTCCCAACTCCCCACCTCACTTGATCTCTCCCTCTCCCTCTCCCTCTCCACTCCCCATCTCACGTTCTCTCCGACGAGTCATTTCCCCACTCCGGCGGCGGCGGCGGCGAGTCGTCTCCTGCAGCCGTCTCTCTATCTGTTCGCCTCCTTGTTTTGAAGAAACAAAATGGATCAAAAAGCTTTAAATACTCTCAACCCAAATCCAAAGGGAATTCCGACTGATTTTCGGTGTTCAAACTTCGAGAGCAATTTGCAACTTTAAAAAGTTTTAAATACCCGTGCTTTTTTGGGTGAATATTGGAGGACTTATGGATTGAAGAAGGACAGACTTGATCGGGTGAAATATCTCGGGAATGTTTTTCATTTATCTATGCATGCAACTGATCAGTTTTCCTATGTCACTGAAATGCCTTCAAGTTGCCTTTGTAGGAACAAGACCAAGCATATCTACTCACCGTCGACAAATCAGGTTAAAATCCGCAATCGGTCTGCGATTGTTGGTTGCACGAACCCATAAACCCCAGAATCGGACCCCTAGCAGATCTGGGATGTTTGGGGAAGAAGATAGGAATTATTTTACGGTGTGCACTTGTTTCGACCGAGAGAACTTGTCTTTGTTAAGTTCTAATCTCAGCCATCGAAACCGAAGGCTGGGATGGAGTGTCATTTTTTGTGTTTTTTTATGTGTCCCCGGAACCGGCTATGTATATATATATATATATACAGTCCTTCTCTTATCCGGACTTCCCGTTTCCGGACCTCCATGTTCCAAAAATTTTTTTGACGATCCGAGCCGTCCAATGTGTTCAGAAGATGTTTTCAAGGGTCCCTCGCGGTTTTGCGAAAACTGCTTGGATCAAGCCCTTCCCGGTATTTTTTTTTGAATATTTTCCGCGTGGACCCTTGACAACACCTTCTGAACACATTGGACGGCTCGGATTTTCCATAAATAATTTGCAACACAAAAAAAATCAATTTTTCCTTATTCTCGGGAGGTTTGGACTAGAGAATTTGCATATATATATATATGTTCTATTGAGGACTCCCTCAAATATCTCCTCCGTGAGGACCACCTTTTTTTGATTTTCCGGACCAAATTTCGACAATCTGAACCGCTCAATGTGTTTAAAACATGTTTTCCATGGCCAACGCGAGGAATCACAAAAAAAAAATACCCGAAAGGGCTTCATCCAATTGGTTTTTCATAATAACCGTACATATATAATTTATCGAAAAATGCTCGGATGAAGCCTTTCCGAGTATTTTTTTTGGACGAATCCTCGCGGTGATCCTTAAAATCACGTTTTAAACACATTGAGCGGTCCGGATCGTCGAGATTCGACCCCGATTCATGAGGTCCGCAAATTACGAGTTTGAGGGAGTCCTTAGTAGAACGGGATCCTATATATATATATATAGGAAGCCCATCACATAAGGGACCCTTATGGGAGGTGAAATGCGGACTCCTCCTCACAGCCCTTGGATCTCATCCAAGGGCTCACATTTAAAAGCCATTCTCGCGGGTTAAAAGGTCCAAAACGGGTTAACCCATAAAGGGTTCGCGGGTTAAGCTATAATCGGGTTAAATCTCTTCCCCAGACCATTTTCCCCAAAATCAATCGACGCTCTCTCTCTCTCTCTCACTCTCTCTTCTCACAACGACGACAACGAAGAAGAACCCCAAGGTTCGGTCTCTCTCTCTCTCTCTCTCTGGTTCGAACATTTGCATGACAAACTCTAGGCATTCGAAAATCTAGAGTTTTGAAACCCATTTTGATTTCAAAAATCTGGGTTGTTCGATTTCATTTTCCTTTTTGAAAAACTAGGATTTCGAACGGTTTCGAACACCAAGACCAAGGTATCTCTCTCTCTCTCTCTCTCTCTCTCTCTCGTTTCTCTCTCTCTGTTCGATTCTAGGTTTTTCACTACTCAAGTTCGATTCTAGGGTTTTCACTTCGGTTTTTTTTTTTTTTCTTTTTTCCGTTTTGTGTTCTGGGTTTTGGCTTCAAGAATGTAGGGTTCAAGAATGTAGGGTTTCGATTTCGTTTTCAAACGTGATTTCAAACACCTACGGTTTCGATTTCAACCATTGAGTGTGTGGCTGTGTGTTCAAAATCAAGAAATCTAGTATGATACATGTTCGTTTGGTGTATTTTGTGGAAAAACTAGGGCTTTCTCTCTCTGCGTCTGGTTCGGGTGTGGAAAAAATTAGGTATGGGCCGTAAGAAATATGTTCTGATGTGGCTATGGCTATGGAAAAAATAAACTCTGAATCTTTAACTTTCTGATTTATTTATATGTTCATGAATTTAGTAGTTTTGGATAGTGGAGAGTGTGTGGGATGGTTGTGGAGTATTATGAGAAGTTATGTCATGGTGTTAGATAGAATGTGAACTGATGTGAGATGGATTTGGGTACGAGTATTGGGTGTGGCTGTGTGGTCAAAAGCTCCTCGAGATGGAGTTCCTGTTGTAAACACCTTGTTAGGTCCTTTTATCACCTATTATCAACACATATTTGACTCCTTGATCTCATGCCTGATTGCTTGAAAATTTCGTATTTTCCACTTTTTTAAGCTAGTGATAGAAGTATCCAACTCCTTGAGATGCAATATTGCTTTAATGCAAGTTAATGAACTTGTTGTATACTTGTAGTTCAAATGCTTGTTACGTGAATGGGATTGTTTCATTTGGGCTTCTGCAAATGAATTGTGTTTTCCTAACAGTTTAGTTTTTCTATTTTTTTAAATTTTCTTATATTTTTGTGGCAGTTTATAAACTTGGCAGACCCAAAAAAACAATCATGTCTACTTCAAGCAACGGATGTACCATTCCAAATGACTACCTTAGATTTCGAAACAAGACTTGTTGGTGTGGCCTGAGAGCTGCTGTGAGGATCTCAGAATCAGAACGTAATCCGGGAAGGCTCTACTATGGGTGTCCAAAGGAGATGAAAGATGAAGGAAGATGCAACTATTGGAAGTGGTGCAATCCAATTGGGTATCATCCAGAAAGTGATGAGGGTATGAATGAGGTGAATCTGAAGAAGATTGAAGAACGTGTTCAAGCCATGCAAGTCGTAGTGGAGAGTTTGAAATATAGAGTCAATGTACTCATGTTGTTCATTGTTCTAGCTTTGGTAGTTGTACTTGTTAAGTATTAGTGGTGTATTATCGTCGTGGACAAGTCTCTAGAATTAGATTAGCTTATTTTGGTAAGTCACAGTTTGCTGCTGTGTGATAACCTGCTAGTGCTAGGCTGTCAACTGTATTTGGTGACTGGATTTGGTAGACTATATCTGTAAGTTCAACTGTACTTGCTTTGTCATGTGGCTGATGTTTGTAACTTCTTGGTTGCTCTATTCTTCGTAGAGCTTGTGGAAAAATTTGGAGTCGCACGAGTTTAAGTAACTTCTTGTTCATTTGGTCTTCAATGCTACTAATCTGGCTATTAAGTACATGGTGATCCCACAACTTCTTGGTTGCTCCATCCCTTGTATTCGGTTTGTGTTGCTGTACTATAGCAGGTTACCGATAGCTGCTTACTGCATTTACTACTGTTGTTAGCGCTGCCATCTTCAAGGCAGTGGTAGTCCAGATTGATTATGTCATGATCAATCTAGGCTCGTTGTGCTGTTGGTAGTCCAGATTCAGTGCTCTGTTGAGGTTGTCCCGATGGTGCATTAGGAGTACTTCTAAAGCTTATTACTGCATCCAGTTGGCTAGCTTATTGATGTGTATGCGATTGGATACTGCTGCTGAATTCATTGCTGCAACTGCTCGTGCAGTTCTGCTCAATTCATTGTTGCAACTGCTCGTGCAATTCTAAAGCTTATTACTGCATCGTGCGATTGGATAGTGCTGCTCGTGCAGTTTGCAGTTCTGCCAGAGTGATGTCAATGCTGGATAGTGCAGTTCTGGACAGTGCATTTATGTTGTGTTGCTACGGCTAGCAATCCTGGACAGTGCATTCTTGGAAGCTATAACAAACCAATTATAACAAACCAATTATCCTGGAAGCTATAACAAACCAATTATCCTGGAAGCTATAACAAACCAATTATTTAGTCAACGAACTGGTTGTCACCAACATATACTCATAACCAACACACATCACCAACATATACTCATAACCAACACACATTGAAATATAGAACAACCAAGTGAAAATTAAGAAGAGATATTATCATCAGATCCAAGTCCATACTAACTCACTAAAAGTTCAAGCTAGAGAAAAAACAGATTGACCCATGCACTTGCAGACTGAACCTAATACAAATAAAACTGGGAATAGATCCATAAGAAAGGCTTGCGGCCTGATTAGTAGCTTCTACAAGTCTAAATAGTGTGTACATAGTAAAACTAGGAATAAATCCATAAGTCTCCAAACACAAGCATAAGCCTGAATATTAGCTTCTACAAGTCTCCAAATTCTGCAAGTCTCCAACTACACTCTTCAAATTGTTTGGAGACACATATCGCTTGAAGAATGCATGACAGCCTTCAGCTCTTTGACTACTTGTCATGTGGGTAGAAAAAACATGTCTCGTATATGCAGGAACCCATCTTTCACGAATTTCATACATGGTATTTAGCCAATCATTGGTGGACAGTTGAGCTTTTGCTACAACTTGTACCCATCTCTCTTCAAACTCTTCAGGGGTCTCGGAGTTCCATATACAACGATGGAACTCATCATAATGCTCTTTATAGTATATTGAGTACCGAAGTGAAAACCCTAGAATCGAACTTGAGTACGGACAGAAAACGAAAACGAGAGAGAGAGAGAGAGAGAGAGAGAGAGAGAGAGAGAGAGAGAGAGAGAGAGAGAGAGAGAGAGACCTTGGTCTTGGTGTTCGAAACCGTTCGAAATCCTAGTTTTTCAAAAAGGAAAATGAAATCGAACAACCCAGATTTTTGAAATCAAAATGGGTTTCGAAACTCTAGATTTTCGAATGCCTAGAGTTTGTCATGCAAATGTTCGAACCAGAGAGAGAGAGAGAGAGAGAGAGACCGAACCTTGGGGTTCTTCTTCGTCGTCGTCGTTGTGAGAAGAGAGAGTGAGAGAGAGAGAGAGCGTCGATTGATTTTGGGGAAAATGGTCTGGGGAAGAGATTTAACCCGATTATAGCTTAACCCGCGAACCCTTTATGGGTTAACCCGTTTTGGACCTTTTAACCCGCGAGAATGGCTTTTAAATGTGAGCCCTTGGATGAGATCCAAGGGCTGTGAGGAGGAGTCCGCATTTCACCTCCCATAAGGGTCCCTTATGTGATGGGCTTCCTATATATATATATATATATATATATATATATTTTGTTATAAAAAAAAAAATTATACTGGCTCGGCTCATTTACGAAGAGCCGAACTCGAGCTCTACAAAGCTTGACTCCGCTCGTTTACATCCCTAACCCATAACTATCAAAACAGAAATGCTATATGCAAGGAAAAGATTTGCAGGGAATCACGCAAGGAAGGTTATGTGGGGCTCAGTATGGATCCCGAACGACTAATCAGAGCCGCTCAAGAATTTTAGAAACACATTTCGAGTGGGCCCCCTAAAAACCAGCTTCATCCGATATGTTTCGATGCTCCATCCAAACTTTCATTTTTTCTTTTTTCATCCGAGCCATTAAAAAATGAAACTTTCGATCAAGCATCCACACATATCGGATGGAGCTGGTTTCTCGCAAACCCACTCGAAATGTGTTTTAAAAAAATTTGAGCGACTCAGATCAGCTATTTGGGATCCGTATTGGTCCCATGGGGCCATCCTTGGTTGATTCCTTGCACATATCATTTTTGCTATCAAAATTTGAGAGATCAAACTTTATTCCCCCAAAAGAAAAAATTTAAGCTCAAAGAAATACCGTACATTTAAAATGGGCATACCGTACTAACCATTTTAAACGTAGGATAAAACGGTAATTTTGTCCTTGTCTCATTTTAGGGTTTCCAAATTCCAACCTTACATAACCGAGAGCCCATTCAACGTTTCGGCCTCTCAACTCACCGCAATAAGCCCTAACCCTAGCCCGCCATCGCTTCGGTTTATTTATACCCCAACACCTCCTCTTCTTCTTTCTCTGCTTCCAAACACAGGTCTCTCTCTCTCCCCCTGTGTACGTATATATTTGTATGTTTTTGTTCTAGTATTTGTATGTAAACCTGTAATTTCGTAAGAATTCAAAAGCTTTTGTTTTTGGTAATCATTTTATGCATCTTATTAAATGGGGTGTGTTGCGATGATGATAATTGTTAATCCCAGCTCATTATGAGACCTTTCGAAAGATAAGGTCTGGGAATAGAACCATCCAACATGTATCTGAGCTTCATCCTTAAATATTTTTTTTTCCTTTGATTTTTAGATTGAATTTCTACTTTATAATTCTTTACAAAAAAAAGAAGGGATTGATGTTCTCTGTGATGTTTTATGACCATGCTAATTCAGATCATTCTGTGATCGATACATTCTTCGTCTTATCTTCTGAGGGAACACTTTTACGCCCATTTATTATTTTGTCAATGTGGTTTTTCAGATCTTTAATTGTTGAATTTCCTCCCCATGAAATTAGTATATTTACTCTTTTTTTTAAAAAAAAATCATGGCTTATAAAAAAACAGTGATTTAAATTCACGAATGGGGACATGGAAATTTATTTTTATTTTTGTTTCATTCCATTTTTCTTCCAATCGCCCAACCCAATCAGACATTTCGTACTCTTGGTGTTTAAAGATTCTTTTGTAGATTGTGGTTAAATTTTTTAGATGAATTATTAGTTCTAATAAGAAGAATCGAAAAAAAATTAAAATTTAAAGCAAGGACGAAGAGAAACTCATTGAAATTGACTTTGTTGTTTGAATTTTTCTATTGTAGTGAGTTTTGATCAGTAATTTTTAAATCAATCTCTCTCTCTCTCTCTCTCTCTCTCTTTTGATTTCTTCTTGGATAATGTTGGGGCCATGATTACAAAGAGAGAGGCTTGAGTGGGTTCTTCTCTTAACTGAGAGCCCATTCGATGTTAGGAAAAGAGTAGAAAGGGTGGAGATCGAGTGAATTAGGTGCCGCCCTAGGGTTTGGCGTCTCAAATCACGAAATCTCTTCATTTTCTCTCTCTTCCCCTCTTTCGATTAGGGTTTTGCCCACGATGACAGTTTCCTAAAAATTACACTTGATATGAGCCACCCAATTTCACTGTAATTAGCAATAATTTTTCACTAGCATTTGTTGTGTTAATTGTAGGGAGAGAAAATCTATGATTTTTGGTTTCTCTCTCTCTGTAACAACAATGCATACATTAAACGTCTAATTTACCTTCGAGTACACATCAATCGGGGTTAATTGAAACTCTGTTCTTGTTGTGGATTCGTTAGGAAAATCAGGCAGCGGCCAGACAACCGTAGTGATGGGATTCCACAGATGATCAATTTTGCTATTCTGGTTTTCTACTGATTCCATCTCACATTTTATTTACGTTTTTATCTCAATTCTTCTTTAATGTGATTAATGATTCCATTTTCTTATGAATGCATTTAAAAAAAATATTATTTAGTGCTTAAAATTAAATAAAAAATAAGTACTAAAAAGAAAATTTTAAATTCATTTGTGAAGTTCAAAAAATATTTTTCTTACCTTTTGTATTCATGAAACTATGATGATTGACTTAGCTGAAATGTGGATAATTTTGCCGTTTTCACAAATGACTAAAGTTTATTTCCTTGCCGAGTGCTTGGAAATATTTATTTACTAATTTTGAAAGAATTAAGGTTGGCATTGTTTTGTGTGAGTGGTCTGGGTTTAAAAAGGTTCAACAATATCTAGTTGTCACTGTGAAAGAAATGAATTTTGTTCATGATTTGGCTTTATGAATCCTTTTGCACTGGTCTCTGAAACGGACAACCTGAACAATCGAGAAGCTAGGGATTCTTCTTGTTAGACACGGGCAAAAGCTCTTTGCTGGTGGAATCCTTCATGGCATTAACCAGATCATCTTGTGCTTGAAGAACTTTGATGCGGGATGCATTCAGCTGCATCGAGTACTCACTTCACAAAATCTAGCTCTGTTACCCACTAAATCTCAAACTGATGATTTCAAGAGAAAAAAAAAAGAGTTAAATAAACTGCCACCGCCATGTCTACCAAGTTAGGACTATGTGTGCGTATGGTTGCTTTTGCACGTGGGCGTGATGTTGTTAGTGTCCTTGAAGGCCTTGTGGTAGCCGACTTGATTTTAAGACTCTGTGCGTATGGTTGCTTGAGTCTCATATTAGTGTTTTTAAGGATATCTTGCATCAGCTGATGTTACTGTAAGAGAAGCAGAAACTGAATCATTGGTAGTAGAGTTGCAGAAATTCCAAACAGCATAGGAAAAGCTTGATAACAAGGAGCTGGTTGATGGTAGGTTGTAATTGGAAGCAGAGACGGATGATGGCTGGAATAACTGTGTGCGTTCTTTGAGATACACTGTTCGGAGACTTATAGCCCATTGATTGTCAATTTGCCATTCAGTTGCATAGGATTGTGACCTTAAGTGGGGATTCAATGCTTGACCAAATGGCTAATCTGTTTATACTTGGTAAATCATGTACCATGTCAGCTTAATCATCTGAAAATGCGATATGCCTGTGGAAAACAATGTTGTGTCGTCCTGTCCTGCTGTAGTTTGTAGTTTTTGGGGTGTCTCAGGAGTGTTTTTTCTGGTGTTTTGGCTTCACGTTTTTGGTTGGCTTCTTGACACCCTTCTTGCTTTTGGTTTTTTCCCCTTTGGGCCCTTGGCATTTTGAGTCTCGGGTCCCTTTAATTTGGCCAGTGTTAATGCCACGACACATTTTGTTCCTACCACGACATTTTCCTCAATTTGACAATTTTATACTCATACATAGGTACGCAATCCCAGGAAATTCTGCACACACACTCTCCTTAGAACTTTTCGAAACCCACTTTGTTTATCTTTTCCCTTTCTCTCATCTTCACCGATTCACCGTCTCCGGTCGGCTTACCATAACGACAAAGTCATCTCCAAACCTTTCCTCCGTTGGTTGTCTTCCGGAGTGTTGAATTTTCAAACCAACAAGGGCAATCCTAGAATGTCCTAAATTGACAACTGATCGAAAGGCAACAACATGAGCAATTAAAAGTAGGCCGATTCACGTGATTTGGAGCTCCCATGGGGCAAGAGAAGAGATCAATCCCAGAGACAGGGATTTTACTTATTTCAAAGGGTATAGGTTTTTGTTTATGTTTTTTTTTGAACGGGTGGGTTCTTTTTAAAGGTGTAAATGAAAGAGCAAGTCAGTTTCAAAGCCAACAAAGGAGGAAATGAAGGGGCCATGGAGTAACAGAGACCACAAAGATTGAGGGAATATAAGATAGGTCCATTCGTGATGACCTTTTTTTCTTGTTGATCAATTAGTGGCGGAGGTCGCCAACTCGTCATTGCTGGAACTAAAAACTTGAGAGAGAGAGAGAGAGAGAGAGAGAGAATGGCGGGGTGGACTGGTTGGAGACAGCAAGGGCAGAGAGAGAGGCTCTGTAGAAGATGGTGGGAGGAGCCAGAGGCCCAGAAGTGAACCGTGAAAAAGTAAGAAGACAGAGGAGAGAGATTTCAGTCTTTCGAGGGTATAATTGTTAAATGGTCACAATCAGTTGTGGCAGGATAAAAAGAGCTCGTGGCATTATCGCCACCCTTTAATTTTTGTAATTCGTTTTCAAAGATTAATAAATTATTTGGTTAGCAAAAAAAAACTCTGCTGTGCAATTTCTGTTGATTTTATTGGGGTGCACATTTGTGGTTCTTAGATTGCAATTCTGAATGACAGTATTATTTCCATATGATTTCAAAGCTATAAGACATTTTCATTTATATTAGTACTTGGAAACAAGATCGCCATAGATGGCTGAAATAGGTGGATTGTAATAAGTACTGTTTATCCATGCGTTGGTATTCTTTTCATCTTTTACCTCGATACAGGTTACGTAATAACTAGCATGAACCCGTGCTATGCACGGAGACATGAAATAAAATGACGTGTTTTTCATTTTTTGATTAGCTAAAAAATTATACTTTCAACCACAAAGTGTATTTAAAATATTAGATTACTTAGATTAGATCAAAAGAGAAAAAAAAATTATATTTCCTATATGGTCCTCTTGACTCTAGTTTCCCATGGTGATTAATTCGGCTATATAATCCTAGCCGAAATAAAACTGATGTCTTAAATACACTTAGAGCATATGTTACACTTAGAGCATCCCCACTACTTACTCAAATTTAGACCCAATCTCAAATTTGAGTAAAAATTATCCAAAAACCTCCTCTACTCCTTACCCTCTACCAAATTGCCTAACGATAAGCACGTTATCAAACTGCCTAACGATAAGCATTTTATGTTCGAAAGTTGCAATAAATTCTACTACATGTTTAAACTAAAGTACCTGTATTTTTGAAGACCATAAGAGCCTCGTTAGATTTTTTTGTTACTTTTACTCAAGATTGGCTAATTTTGAACAGGTAAGAAGTGTATAAAGAGTTTCAAATAAAATAAGTATAAGAATGTGAGTAGCGATTTTGAATATTTGCATCATTCTAATCACGGCTAAATATTAAAAGTGACAAAAAAAAAAAAAAGAAGCATAAAGAACGTAACAAACAATAAAATATCCTTTAAGTTTGTTTAACACTTAAATGACAAAAGATAAGGAATAAAAAAAACAGGATGAAATTCTTAGAATCAAACTTGAATCATGTCGTATAATTGTCGATTGTTTCAAGCATTATACTCCATCCGTCTCAATTTATGGGTCACTTTTGTGGATTCAAACAATTAAGAGGACATAATCATTACAGTTGTCATACTTTTCTCCCCCTCTTTTTTTTTTGGGTAAATTAGCTTGAAATATAAAAAAGGCTAACCGAATATACAGCCTACAAGGGGCATACCCCATGAGGAAAGGAAAAAGAAAGAGAAAAAAATAAATAAATAAAAACCTAACCGCAACAAAAAGATATCCAACAAGGCTCAAAACACAGTACAAAGAAGAACACAAAAACACACAAAAATCATGATCAAAAAAAAAAAAAAGAAGAACACAAAAACACCAAAACAAAGAAGGTCATGCGAGCCTCAAGAATCAAGAACTAAACTCTTGAGGCCTTTAACATCTTGAGTTTCTCCTTAAGCTTCTTCCTGTTTTGATCTCTAGTGGATGAAGGAGTTGAAGGATCGCCCACCACCGGGTTCAACTTATGCCTAGGTCCAATGAAATCGTCATCCAAAACATCATTATTACATATACTTACTCTAAAAAAGAAAGGGTAAAAGTGAAATTTCATTAGCTAATGCCCCCTTAGTTTTGAATTGGGACAAAATTAAAATTTAGAACCACAAAAAGTGATATTCGGGGGCAGAGGGAGTACATGGAACCACACTTGCCTACAACCATCTTCCATTGTACTCTTTTCCTTAAAACACCTCTTGTTGAAGCAGAATCATTAGCTAAACCTACCAACTATTCGTTGAATCAGTGAGTCTTTTTAGTGAACTCGTTCCGTTTATGCTTCTAAAATGTGCGTTAGCTTTGGTTAGAAAATGGATTACCGCATGATTTACCGTGAACACCCACCCCTATTTTTTTAACTCCTCTATAAAAATTAGGGATTCGAATGAAGGGAAATAGTAGGATGTGAAGAGAGAAGAAGTAAACGCATAGAAATGTATTATGTAGTGGAATTGATTCGGGGAGAGAGAGAGAGAGAGAGAGAGAGAGAGAGAGAGAGAGAGAGAGAGAGAGAGAGAGAGAGAGAGAGAGAGAGAGAGAGTTGTTTAGCTAATTAGGATAAAAATTGTTATTGAAATTTGAATTACCATAAAACTCATAATAATGGTATATCCCTTTGCAATTGTTTGGAAATTGTATCCGCGGAAAGAGGGAGAATTCCATGAATATATTAATTGAGTTGCCTTTCCTAAATCCCCGAATCTAGTAATCCTCATAAAGATTAAGTAAAGTGTTGACAAAGATTTAAATTTTGAAATTCAATTGTTAGTGCTTCCCTGAATGGTGCCACATGTCGCACCCATAGCTCTTCTCACGAAAAAGTCATTCTGCAATACTATAATAGATAGATGTGCATCTTGAGGGAACACAACTTACTTCCGAGACATCTGCAAAAGAGGATGGAAGCGTTGATGCCTGTTTATTACAGAAACTGCTCTGACCGATGAGGATGAGCAAAGATGCTTCCGTACGTAGTTACCGAGTTTCTTTAACACATACTTCCACGTCTTTGTACATATAATTCTGCTTTCCTTTCCACGACTTCCAAACACATCCTAACGCACAGGGTAAAGTATTCCTACAATGAAATTAACTAAAACTCAAAGGAGATGGATTCATACATTCTGCAGTTTCCAAACTCATTCACACACACACAAAGAGAGTCAACAAATTTCTTTAATAACTGTCAAAAAAAAAAAAAAAAACCACAGCGTTTCTAGTAATCGCTTTCTTTCCATCCACCAAATTCATTTCCACCATCATCACCCTCCTCTTCTTCCACCTTTGGAGTGAATTTGATACCAACTTGAATCTCCCCGCAGTAACTTTTGTCTAAGGAAACAATGCTATATTTTTGAGGATGTAATTCTGCATTTCCTTTCTCCACTCCTAGTGCCAAAACCTCTTCCAAGTATATCCTACCAGTACACATAGGTGGGATGGAAAATTTTATTTAATTAAAATCACTGCAGCTTAAAAGTAAAAACACTATAATATGCTAATAAAGGGCTTTACGTGGCTTGGCCGAGGTAATCATCAGAAGAGAAGGTGTCCTTATCCATGACATTGAGAATGAGCTTGTTCTGGCTATCTCCACCCCCAGGATACTCCACCCTGAACGTGAATTTCTCATTCCAGACTGGACTCCCGCCTTTCCCTGCACCATTTGTTCGTAATATCATACACCATTTCCTTTTTAACATAGGTATGACAAACGAATCGATAAGTTATAAATGTAACAAGTTCATGTGTTAATACTTCTAACGGAAACACCTTTTAAGGTGATTGATGAAGTAAAATGTCACTAACATTAACAGAGATGGAGCTATTTTGGGGGGCAGGGTGTCAATCCCGATCCTAACCTCTCACCAAAAAAATTATTATTTTGCTTCATAAGCTACCACAAATTTTAATGGGTATTGTTGACAAATGTTTATGGATGATTCGCCTATAAAAACATGTCCTTTGGGGTATTATGTATCATTAACCTTGGAAGACGTGTACATTTATTGGTATTAAATACTCTATGATCAGACCAAAAAAGTATCCGGTTCGCAAAAGGAGAACTTAAAAAAATGCATTTCGGTTAAAAATTTCAAACTTTTTTTCCTACAAGCTACTAGATATCAACGAGTTCTTTAGATTTTGGAAAAAAAAGTTCGAATTTGTTCAAATAAAAAAGTTAATTCTTTTTAAGTTCTCAGTTTACAAAGTCAAACATTATTCTTGTAAATGAGATGCGGACAAAGTGAATTGACTTTCATGTATATTAAATTGAATCATAGGATACATATCATGGATTGTATTGTTTCCATCCATCCTCTAGCGATTCCCCCATAGATGCGAAATGATAGCGTGATATATCGAATTGAATTGTATGACACAAGTCATTAATCTTCTACCATATGCAAGGTAATTGATCTTGGTACTACACTTTTTTGTATTTTAGAGTTAAAAATACACACTACATAAAAGACATATCATAGTGTGGTGATTAGAATTTGGAGTGCTAAAATCATTTCCCAAGATGAAACTGCAATTTCTGTGTGGTAGTGGTCAATGTCAACCCAAGTCCAGTTTCCTCAATGTGCAGTCAGGCATAGTTTGGGCATTTTTGGGCTCCTAATGGGCTCACAATAGTAATCGGCACTATAAATTCTGTAATAGCTCATCAAGAAAGTTATTGACATGAAAAACTAAGTTGATCGAACATCCGATAGCTCCATCAACAAATTAGAACTGTGCACAAAAATAAACAAAAAAAAAAAAAATTTGATTTGAAACTTATTCAGCTATTTTGTGTATGTTGCTATCGATTTTAGATGAAGCTATTTTTTGTAAGAATTACTCTACTTAACCAGTTTTATAAAACAATGATTCGCAATTGATGTTGTGGGCCGATCACAGAAACCCAAACTTGCGTGTTAAAGGAAAGATTTGATTGACTGATTGATTGAAGATCTGTGATTGAGAAAAAATCGGTTGACTGATTGATTGAAGATCCGTGATTGTGGTATAGGAATATTGTAAATTTATTCTTTCCTAGTTTAGCTTCTTACCTAGTATAGCTTCCCTTTTCTGTATATATTGGGCATGTATCTTTGTAAATCAATACACAAGAAAGTATTATTCTCTCCATATTTCTTTCTCCTAAATTTTACATGGTATCAGAGCTAGGGTTCTATACCTAGCATTCTTTTCCTTCTTTTTCTTTGAATCAAAACTGGATACAAGTTTTGACTTTTCTGAAGCCTTCCATCTTCTCTATCAATCTACCATGCGATTTCCTAAAGGCCCCAATTCGAACAAGTTCTCTGGTAACCCATCTTCTTTTCCTTCCAATTCCAATAATGAAGGATTATTTTGCAGATATTGCAAAAATGACGCATGCTATTGAAACCTGTTATAAATTGTATGGGTTTCCACCTGGGCACCCACGTCATGATCCCAATTTTAAACCAAAAGGCAACCGCCCGGACAGCAAAATCAGCAACATGGTGCCCGATCCAATCCTAGTGTTGCACATGATGCATCTACCGACGGTTCTACTCAATCTCTCTCAGGACTTTCCACTGAACAGTATCAACAATTGACCACTACCATGGCAAATGTGTCACACTTATCCAAGGGTAATAATCATGTTTATGCAAATGTCGCAGGTTTGTTTGATCATCGCTCTATTAATTCCATTTCCTCGAATTGTTGGGTTTTAGATAGTGGTGCCACAGATCATATTGCTTCTGATTCTTCTTTATTTGTTCATTCTCATCCTCCTCACGCACCTTTTGTTAAATGACCCACTGGTTCCACCGCACCCATCAACTCTACTGGCACACTCCTCTTTAACAAAGACATTGTTTTAAAGGATGTTCTTCATGTGCCTTCTTTTCAATTAAATCTTTTGTCCGCCAGTAAAGTTACCAAATCCTCCAATTGTTGTGTGATTTTGTTCCCGGATTTTTGTGTTTTGCAGGACTTGGCTACGGGGAAGATGATTGGCAGGGGTAAGCAAAGTGGCGGCCTCTATTACATGTCACCAGTTCACACCTCACCAACTGTTTGCCATACTTCCCATCCCGATGCTACCTGGCACTAGGGGTGTAAACGAGCCGAGTCGAGCCGAGCTTTAGACTGCTTGGGCTCGGCTCGGTCTAAAATTAGTTGGCTCGAGCTCGGCTCGAACTCATGACGAGCTCAAATTCTGAGCTCGGGCTCGGCTCGTGTATTTTTTCCCAAGCTCGAGCTCGGCTCGTTAGGCTCGGTTGAAAGCCACCCAGTTGATTTCAAATCCAAGAGTGGGGTTGGGTTCTTTATATATAATGGATGAAAAGCTGTGCCTTTAGTAGCTGGCCGATGTGGGACTAAAAGGCCTAAAGAAACAAGAACGGAACGACGTCGTTTTGCTATAGGCGTGTTTTTGCCCTTTGATTCGTTTGTCCCACATCGCCCAAGCAATGATCAATAGGCAAGCCGCCTCCTTTAAAAGCAAGCGGTGAACCACTTCCAGAAGTATTGATGCATTGACGAGGATTTATCTCCTACATCATGTTCATATATATATATATATATATACATACATATTCATGTGTAAATATATATGTTTGTGTGTACATAGTGGCTCGCGAGCCTGCTCGAGCCGAGTACCTTGTAGCTCGGGCTCGGCTCGTTTAAGAAACGAGCTTGAATAGTCAGCTCTTCGTTCGTATGTGTAGCGAACCGAGCTTGAACGAGCTCTTAGCGAGCCGAACCGAGCCGAGCTCGCGAACGGCTCGGTTCGCTTACACCCCTACCTGGCACCATCGTCTTGGCCATCCATCTCATGCCTGTCTACGTCTTATTTCGAAGTCTAATAAGTCTATTTATAACCCCTTTGACAATTTTTGTAATGTTTGTCCTTTGGCCAAACAGACTAGATTACCATTTCCGCTAAGTTCAATTTCTTCAACTTTACCATTTCAATTAATCCATTGTGATATTTGGGGTCCACATAAACATCCAACACATTCTGGTGCTCGTTATTTTTTAACTATTGTGGATGACTTTACTCGTTGCACATGGTTATTTCTTATGTCCCATAAATCCGATGCTCCTACATTCCTTAAATCATTTTATATTTTTGTTCAAAACCAATTTAACTCACAAATTAAATTCTTTCACAGTGATAATGGTAGTGAGTTTATTTCTCCTCATTCATTTTTCACAACTAAAGGTGTTGAATTTCAGAGTTCTTGCGTTTCCACTCCACAACAAAATGGAGTTGTCGAGCGCAAGCATCATCATATATTACAAGTTGCTCGTGCTCTCCTTTTGAGTCTAATATGCCCATTCGTTTTTGGGGTGAATGTGTGTCCACATTGTTTATTTAATCAATCGATTGCCTAATCGATTTGCTTTCTCACATTTCACCTTTCGAGCGCTTGTATGGTCGTCCACCTACTCATGTCCATCTTCGTGTTTTTGGGTGCTTATGTTATGCTACTGTTGTCAAACCTTTTTCCAAATTTGCTCCTCGAGCTAAGTGTTGTGTTTTTTTGGGCTATCCTACAGGACAAAAGGGTTATAAATTGTTAGACCTAGATTCACACAAAATTTTTGTTAACAGGGATGTCCGTTTTTATGAGCATATTTTTCCCTATAAAAAGACTTCTTCTCCTAATTTTTATCCCCGCACTGCGCGATCTTAGCTACACCCCATCTTTACCCCATACTATCGACCCTCTTGCCCAAGATATCCCGATTCCAACCACCCCTACTACCCTCTTGCTTCTCCGGACCTTCCTACCCCGACCACTCTGCCAGACCCATCACGTGCTTCCTTACCCACTTCCACACCTACTTCACCATCACCCATTGCTCCTCGTCACTCAACCCGACCTCGTGCCCCACCTGCGTGGCATGCCGACTATCAAATGAACTTTGCCCACATTGCCTCCCCACCATTATCGTCTCCAACGTCATGTCCGACCCGAGGTACAAGGCACCTCTCTAATTCTTTATCTTATTCACGTATTTCTCCCACCCATTATTCTTTCTTGCCTCTATATCTAGTCTCCGTGAGCCCACTAACTATGATGGACAATTCTTGACCCGAAATGGAGGGATGCTATGCAAACCGAACTTGATGCCCTTGCTCGCAATAATACTTGGTCTCTTGTTTCCTCCTCGCCGAGTCACCAACCCATTGGCCGCAAATGGGTCTATAAGATCAAATACAACTTTGATGGTTCTATTGAACGTTACAAGTCCCGCCTAGTTGCTAAGGGCTATACTCAAGTTGAAGGAGTTGATTATTTGAGACTTTCTCCCACCTTTGCCAAACTTACTCCGTGCGTTGTCTCTTGGCGGTGGTCGCATCCCGCAATTGGATCATCCATCAAATGGACGTTCATAATGCCTTTTACAAGGCGATCTTGATGAGGTTGTCTATATGGATATTCCCCTTGGTCTTCGCCTATTGGGGGAGAATTTGGTATGTCGGCTCAATAAATCATTATATGGTTTAAAGCAAGCTTCCCGTAATTGGTTTGCCAAATTTTCTTGTGTTATTCAAAAGGCAGGTTTCACCCAATCAAAAGCCGACTATTCCCTATTTACCAAGTCTCAAGGCAGCACATTTATTGCAGGATTTATTTATGTGGATGACATTATTGTCACCGGCAATAATGCATGAGACAATCAAATCTCTCAAAGACTTTCTTTTCCAACAATTTCACATTAAAGATCTTGGCAATCTTAAATATTTTCTTGGCATTGAAGTCTCCCGGTCCCAAAAGGGAATCTTTATTTCCCAACGAAAGTATGCATTTGATATTCTGAACGACGTGGGACTATTAGGGTCCCGTCCTAATTCTTTCCCCATGGAGGCATATTTGAAATTGAACCCGGATGACGGCGATCCATTACATGATCCTACTAAATATAGAAGATTAGTTGGGAGATTGATTTATCTAACAAGTAACAAGGCTGGACTTGGTATATTCTCAGGCAAATCCTAAGTCAATTTATCTGAGAATCCTCGAAAACCACATTGGGAAGTCGCCTTAAGAGTTTTACGTTTCATTAAAGGGAATCCTGGTCCAGGATTATTTTTTCCTTCTTTCAATGATCCTACATTAAAGGCTTACTGTGATTCAGATTGGGTGGGTTGTGAGACAACTCGACGTTCCATTTCAGGATTCTGTGTATTTCTAGGAGATTCCTTAATATCTTGGAAATCAAAGAAGCAAACTAATGTGGCTCGTTGCTCACTGCAAGCCGAATATCGAGCTATGGTGCGACATGTTTGGAAATTACATGGATACGACATATTTTGCAGGATCTCAAAGTTCCACAAAACCAGTAGGCGTCTTTATTTTGTGACAACCAGACCCTCCACATTGCCAAAAATCCCTGTTTTTCTTAACGAACATTGAAGCATATAGAGATTGATTGCCACATTGTTCGAGAAAAATTGCAAGCCGGAGTAATTGCACCATCCTATGTTGAGTCAAAATCTCAACTTGCAGATATCTTTACCAAACCTTTGGGAAAGGAACAATTTCAATATTTAAGTGGCAAGTTGGGGCTTCATGATATTCACTCTCCAACTTGAGGGAGAGTGTTAAAGGAAAGATTCAATTGACTGATTGATTGAAGATCTGTGATTGAGAAAGAATCGGTTGACTGATTGATTGAAGATCCGTGATTGTGGTATAAGAATATTGTAAATTTATTCTTTCCTAGTTTAGCTTCTTACCTAGTATAGCTTCCATTTTCTGTATATATAGATCCGTGATCTGTGATTGAGAGGGCCCTGCCTACCTGTTTAATATAAGTACAATATTCTCCAATGAAGTGTAAATTTTGATATCCGCATAAGGTGGGTGATCATTCGTAGGTCTGCAGTATACTCCAATAAAAAAAAAAGTGAGAAAATATCAATTTTACTAATAAAAGTACAAAAAAACGTATCACTTTGACACTTGTGTGTTTATATGTGTGCTGCCTCCAACACTATGCGGAATTTTCCCAAGTCAAAGTTCACGAAAATGTAGGATCAATACGAGTTCAATTTAAATTTTAGTGTGATGGTTCATGGTTGGTGACTATTTGATTGTTTTGGGGATTTGATATTCAACTCGAATTAAGGTTTTTTTTTTTCCTTTTCTTTTCAAACAGTAGAGACTAAAAACTGTTTATTGCTCATCATCATCATCATCATCATCATCATATACTAACTTACTAAGAGTGTCAGTAATTGGTAACCCTAAAAAAAAAAAAAGGCAATAAATTTAGTTGTTGGAGTAAAAGGTTAATTATTACTAGTACCTCGGGCAACGCTGCTCTTCCGCTCTTGACTCTTGTATTGCATCACAACATACGGATCTATCCCACCCCCTATTCATAAATACACCCAAAAACACAAGATTTGGATTAGAAACAAGAACAAGATGAATCGAAACCCCGCAACCACACAGATATCTGCACATCTACGTATGGTTAATGTACGTACCGAAGAATTCATTATTGTTGAGCCCTCGGGCACCCACAAGCCGAACCTCCATCATCCCACTTGCCATCCCTCTCTCTCTCTCTCTCAAATTACTGAGAGGATACAAAGAGATTCTATGGAGAAGTCAAAGAGCGAGAATTTTGTGTCGTCATGGTTTATATCGACAGTTCATAATTACCCAGTACCCACCGAGAAAAATGAACAATATAATGAAATGACAGGCTGCCAAGTGGGTTTTCGTCCTTTAACTTGGCTTCCACCCTTTCGTGTCTCAGTGAACTAAAATTGCCATACCTGAAGATACGATACAACATTTCTAAGCACATACTCTCTCCGTCCCATTTTATTTGTTAATTATTACTTTTGTCTCTTTTGTGTATATTGTCTATATCGTTCAATCTATAATGTTTTTTATGATTTCGAGAACTTCGTATTATAGAACAAATTGAGATTTTTTAAATAAGATTCATATTGGATCTTTTTTGAGATCTACATTAAAAGATATATGCAAAAGACACAAAAGAGACAAAAAGAATAATTGATAAACAAAATGGGACGGAGGGAGTATAAATTAAAATTATTGTTTCCTTCCAACCAATCCAACAATAAACCTGACCTTTCCGATAAATTTTTTTCCCTTTTGTACGCTTCAATCAGGATCCATCTAATTAATTTCAAGTAAGTGGATGTATTTTATTTATTTTTTACTCGACGTACTTGGAATTGAAACAATAAACAACGAATAAAGTAGATCTTCAAACCGTAGAAAACAAATTTACAGGAAAAACTCGAAAAAGAAACACCAAATGAGCAATATGGCCAAAAAAAAGAGAGGAGGAAATAACTCACCGAAGAGTGGATGGGGGTTGAAGAAAGGATTTTCGCACTCCTCCTGATTGAGAGGGGGGAGAGAGAGAGAGAGAAGCCCTGATTCTAATCTTTGGAAAAATGGAAGTGTATGTAATCTCTTCTCTAATCTTTGAGATTATAGTTAATCTACAGGTGTTCATTCAAAATGATTTGAATGAAACGAAGGGTTTTTAGATTAACCACTTATAGATGGAGCTGATTTCTAGCGGGGCCGTCGGAATATTATTAGTTTAGAACCCACAAGTGGGTCCCGAGACCCATTTGTACACAGTGTGTACAAGGGTACTTGTACCCCTTGATTTGCCGAATGAAAAGGTGGTTGCCTGCTCGTTACAAATTGAAATGGTCCCTCCCTTTTCTCTAAAGAGGCAATAACCTCTGAATGCTCTTAAATAAGTTCCTAAATTTTTTATTTTTTTTTTTAACTCATGAATAAGAATTTTTATTAATAGGAAGACGGGCTAAGAGCCCTAATATCTTCGAAAGCTAGAGATGATAGTCATTGGAGATAATCACCCCTCCAACATATACCATCCTAACATCAGACAGGAAATGCCTAGCCATAGAGTGAACTACCACGTTTTACATGAGAAAACGAACAACATAAAAATAAAGAGGCAAGTTGGACGCAATCCAAAATAACCGAGTCACAATCTGCATCTCTCTTTGTCTGGTTGAGCGCCTGAACCACTTGTGAAGATGTCCTTCTAAACATTACTACGCTCAATTAATGAAGCACATCTTTTTAATTCTACATTATAATGGTGGGTTGAGATCGTGAGACCAACTCTTATCTACTACTACTTTTTTCCAATTCTTTCTTCCGAATTGTCTTTCATTTTGTTTCTTTATACATTTTGGTCCTCACGCGTAATCGTTTTTATACGATACCTGTCAAGTATTGTTGTCCATAAAGGTTATTGAACGGATCATTGCTTGAAAATCTCATTTCTTTTTCCTTCGCACCAAAAAATAAAAACCTTTGCACTTCGTCGCTGGAAACATAAACCCCACTCCAGTGGAGTACTCCTTATTAAGCAATCTATTTCTCATTTGACTTATTAATCAAGAACACAAAAAGCAGCGACTTGTATGTCCAAACAAAGTCCCAACATGCCAAGAGAAGGCACTAAAATAGCAAAGTTTCAATGGTCAATTTGGTAGTAGTAAAAGAATAAATGTGGCTACCCCAGTTAAGAATTGCCAAATACTATACTTCAACCTCTTCTGGTACCTAAGAAATCTTGTTTCCTGAAGCTGACATGCAAAAATTTCCTCATCTTTCAACCAATATCAAAACTAATAATTCTCCAAGCCTCAACAAGACCTATAACTTTGCTCCCAAAAAACAAAAACAAAAAAAAAAAACAGATCCATAGAGTAATGGGAAAACCACTTTTACATAACATGCAAAGGGTCTCATAAACATAATAAAGTAATGATAAAGCTGAAGAGGTCTATAATCTGTTGTTCACAAAGTAGTAGTTCGTCCCCCAAAAAAAAAAAGTAGTAGATGACTAGAACAGTAAAATCATAACCAACAAAGCAGAAGACCATAATGTCCACGGTGGAAAATTCAGACGATAAAATTCCGTAGAATTCACAGATGGGCAAAACATTTCCACATCTTCCTACACAACACCACCAAGAACAAAACTACAAGTTTTAATCTCCATCTGCAAGAACAATAATTCGTTTCAAACAGATAGGAGACGATCAGAACTGGATACACGAGTAGCAAATAAATTTTAAGGATATGAACTAGGTCTTTGATTTCATCTTACCTTCACTTATCTGCTCCGCTAGGGTGACAAATCAGCAGACCTAGATCTAGATCCAGAAGGTGATCTTGATACTCTTCCAGGCGAAGATCTCCAGTCCCTTCGTGCTTCATCAGAGTCATATGCTGCTTTCCTACAATAGCATACATGCAATAAATAAATGAACATGGAACCAGTATGGGCCTCGGATGCATGTTTAATTTGATCGACACCCATTGTCAAGTACGTGGGAAACGGAGAAAAAGTACAGCCCTCCAAAAAAGAAGGCTCTTTCTGCCATTTATTCTATTTATTCAATGGGCCGGGGAAGGGATATAAAGGAAAGGACTAAGCCACCTCTACAGTAGTAGAAAGGAGGACCAGCACCATCATGTTGCTATACCGAATTCAAAATTATGGACATTTGTCTTCTACTATTGTTGATTTTTCAACACTATTGATTTCACAAAGATTCCTCATAACTTTCACATTTTGCAAATTAAACATCTCTTTCTGTCCTAATAAGTAAAATTCGCAAATTGATATAACTTTTTCCCATCCTTGATACAACTATTCTGACAAATAGTTAAAATAATGGGGTACTGCTAGTTCCACTTACTTGCCATATACATCACCATTTTGCTTTCCATCACCATCATTCTCATAACCTGGAGAGTATGACCTCCGACCACGTTCACTGTCTCGCTCTTTAGGGGCTCTCTTGGTGATCTTGTGTGGTCCGCTTGCCTTCTATTTGGAGAAACAGAGTAGTCAGTTCGACGCCTTGGAGCAGGAGAATAAGACCTGAAATAAACAAAATGCAAGCCTGTTCACCTGATTGTTGATTCAGTGGCATTTAATTAAGATATCAGAAAGTCAAAAGTTGATTCAGTGGCATTTAAAAATCTTACCTTGAACGATGACGACTACGAGAACCAGAGGGGTAACGGGGGGAGCGCGAACGAGATACTGACCGAGATCGAGATCGTCCTAAAATGCATACCAGATACACCACATAGAATATGATAACATAAAAAAGCTGTCCAATAACTAAACATTCAAATTTATTAAAAACGCGAAGGGAGCTAGTTCAATTCATGGATGATTCAAGTTGTCATTCACTACTGCACCGTGTTTAATAGCCCCACTGCAATGATGCAATGGTTAACACATCCATAAGTAGCTCGGTCTTGCAAATCATTTAATAAGATGCCTTACTGTCATTTGTGGGTTTTCCCCCCTTCTTTTGTGTGTATGCTTGTTAGGGGGTAAGTGAAATCACAACTGCAACTATCCAACATATCAAATGGGTGTTAGTGACCAATTGAAATATCTGTTACAACATACCATAACGAGATTGCCGACCTCCATACCCTGATGGTCCCCTGGATGTTGAATAGACCATAAAATGTCAGAAACGACGAACTATAAGAACATTCATATTTGAAAATAAATCCACACATTGTTACCTCGCACTAGATCTTCTTCGCATGTCTTCAGGCCTTTTCCTTGTCTCTGCAGCAACAACCACAGTTATCTCCCTACCTGCAAATATGGCCCTATTCATATGGTACTGAGCCTCTGCTGCCTCATATGGGTCCACAAACTGCACAAATGCAAAGCCACGAGGTTCCCTACACAGGAAAGAAATGGGAAGCATCTTAACGCTAAGTATGCACATGAACATTAACATATTAACAGAGCCTTCCGTCACTAATCTAAAATTGCAAATTAAGTACTGGAACAACGTCATTCCTCAATGTCCCTTAATATAAGCATTAGCTTCGGCACACTTCTAGACCAAAGTTGAAAAAGAATGAAATCAGCTAAAATCCAAGCTTAGTAGCTGACCTTTTCTTCTACAGTCAAGTATGAAAGGCAACTTCATAAGTTGCAATTGACTTGAAAATTCTTCACATTGCTTGTGAATATATGAGGCACTTCAAATCAATCATGTCCCCAGTTAAAAATCTTCTCATATAGTCTTCAGTTCAACAAAACAACCTTCTTCCTCATCAAACTTCTATTCATTTGCTAATTTTGTGATTTCGCTTCATAAAGGAACATTCTTCGTTTGAAACAGTACTCTAACACCCTTGGGGGCCAATAATGTTAAGCAATGTTAAACAGTAGGCCTTCAGCAAATGTGGGGCTTGGGCTTGTTTTAACTTCAAACTAACAGACCCCCTGACAAACCAGTTCAAAACATAACTAACCATGAAAACAGAATGGTAAAACCTTAACAGATAGTCCAAAGTACAACCCAACAAACTTTGGAATATCCTAACTTCTTGATATCCTACTTACTGCAAGGTGAAGAATACCAAGAAGACTTCATTTCCAATGTACCGGAAAAAAAAATACGATTGCCAAGAAGAACTGAAGTGCATAAAAAAATCTACAAGAACAATACTTTCAAGTTTCAACAACAGTGCGTGTCACAAATTTTCTTGAAAATTCAGAACCATGCCAAGTTAGTAAAAGAAAAGAAGCTGTAGTTTTTATCAGGAATATATGTATGACATGCTCCAAAAACCATGATAACCAGCAAAATGCCCGAACTCATGTTGGTGGATGATTCATGGTTCCTAGCTTAAGCGGCCCAGGACAAGTTACCATGCAACATCAATGATACTAAATAGATCCATACACACTGTAGATATAAGCATCAGCTTGCTAAACCCTGAAATTCAGGCCAGCCACCCAAGTAACCATTCAAAATAACTAATAGTGACTGAAACTCAGCTTAGGTCAAACACGAACTCAAGCAAAGTTCTACATCCTAAGATTAATAGGCAGCCTGTAGCCCAATGCTACGCAAGGCCGGCCAAATCCTAAGGCCCAAGAGACCTGGCCTTTGGGCATCCAAAAAAATCCAAAAAACTAGGGGCACCCTCATAATTTTTACTATTAGGCTTGACTAGGGGTCTTTATAGCCCAATAGGAAAAACTAAAAAGGCCCAATCTGATTTTAAAAATAGGCCTAAACAAAAAAAGTCTATTTGACCTAAAGGCCCAAAATAAAACACACAACAAGTTAACTTTCACAACTGATCCATTAGGCCTAAAGGCCCACTATAAAATCCACAATAAAATAAAAAGGCAACTAAAATTGTTTAAGTGTTCAGTAGAACTTCATATTTGGAGACTTTGTATTTTGTGTTCTTATATAATAATTAGTAGATCTTTAGACTGTTTAGGCTTTCTTGTATTGTGATTGTTGCTGTAAAAATTGTTTAAGTGTTTACCCCTAAGGGCTGGCCCTGATGCTACGTTCAACTCAGTTTGCCTTGTATGCACCTTCCAATACAAATAAGACAAATAAAACCAAACCCTGCTACAATTCAGTACAAAAATGAACATATGCAGGTGTTTTGATACGAAACAATGAATTTAGCTCAAGCAAAAGGAAAAAATTCAGGGTTCAATCCTTCGTAGAAACAACTCACCCAGTGTGATAGTCCCTTGGAATATAAACATCCCGGACAAGCCCAAATCTTTCAAATGGAACTCGAAGTTCTTCTGGTCTGAAACACCAACAGTGATTTAAGCAACGGAAACAGATAAAGACAACAAAGCAGGAAAGGAGGGATCCTCCGATATAGCTGCATTTAAACAAAATTCTAGTGGTAAGAGCATCTCTAATGGTTGGTAGCAAAATGCCAATCCCAAAGCCAAATGTCGGCTAACTATGGTAGCAAATGACTAGTTTAGAAATGGTGTCACAAATTCCATTTCTTCCATTTCCTTCACAGGGAAACCATAAATGCCATAATAAAACAGAGAGATAGGAGATGTCGCATGAAGAACAGCAGTCCACTTACATGAGTTTGGAAGAATGCCACAAGCATTTGGCTTTGGCATCAAGGATATGAATATGACAGAATTGGAGATGTTTTAATTTGTTGTCACTGCAGAAAAAGTTACCTGCAGTCCAAAGGAATGTTTCGAACCAAAAGGCTACCATTATTCTGTTCCTTGCTTCGCCCATATCCCCTACGTGGGGGGCTTCGTGCTCGGCCACCATATCCTCTCCTCGGAGGACTGTAGTGTGGTGGGCTGTACCTCCGCATGACTAAGTCTTTCTGAAAGACAATCTTACTCATGTAAGCAACGAGAAACTACTGCAACTAAGATCAGGGGAAAATTGACTGAGGAATAACAATAACATCCACTTAGACAACTAGTAAAATCATTTGATCTCGTCACAAAGTAAGGACTAAGGCTAACAAAAACAAAAGCATGAAGTTCCAAAGAAATTTATTATACATCCCATGGTAGAGGATCAAGACCAAACTACACATGCTTCTTAAACCTGGAAACATAATAATACTTATTAAATCATCCTCTATGTAGAGAAAAACATACGTAAACTCAGCCAGGAATTATAAACAACATTGCTCTTCCTATTTTTAAGTGTTCATTATATGTAGGCACCATGAAACCAAAGAGATCTGGATTCACTAGCAAGTACAACATCATGTACAATACGCCCATTCGTTGGATGGGATAAAATAGAGAAGGGATGCATGATACCACCAGATTAATAGTAATCGATTGGTAACAGTGCACCGCACCCCCATCGTAACATTTATTCAACATTTTGTGGGTTATATATCCGAGGGTATGCTTATTCCGGATGGCGATTAACGTAACAAAAATATGGACATTTGGTCACCTTGGATAAATCATCCAATCCCACGCTCCTACAGGCCCTATGTATACACGAAACCAGTTAAAGTGTGCGTATATGCGGATGTTGATGTGAATGTGTATGACTACGTGTATAATCCAATCCAAAGGGTCTTGTTTGGTTACCAAGAAAGTTGCGGAAATCGAGAGCTGAATCGATGAACAGTTCAGTTAAAGGAAAACGAAAAATCAACTCAAATCAGCAAATTAATTATTCCACGTTCATCGCGCTGTTTGTATTTCTGCCAGGGTTTCTGACAATTTCACTATAACCGAAGGAAGAAGTGTCTGGGAATTCAGGTATATCTATATTACAAACAAAGTAGACAATTATCATGTAGATTGATAGAAGATTTGCGATACCTTTAGAGAGAGAAATCAACAAAAGCAATTGCGAGAGAGAGAGAGAGAGAGAGGCAGAATCGCGGCTAGAACCTCCGATCAAAATAGGTATTGATTTGCTGGTATATTGAAGACCAAGACTTTGGACCTAAACGACGACTATTGAGAGAACATGAGCCCTTGGGTCCATAGAGGAGTCACCCAATAAAACGAATTATTGGGCCGGGCCGACCCGATTGACTAGTCTTGGATCCAGGTGATTATGGCACCCCCTCTGTTATATCAAAATCCCCCTATACTTTCTAAAATCACACTGATATCCCAGTCAGAAATCTTTGTTCAACTCTGTTTATTATCCTTCTCCAGTTCTCCTCTCTTTCCCCCTCTCTCTTTTCCTCCTCTCAGGTCCACCGTCAATCAAGGACCAAAACCACCATACTCCAATAAACTCCCGTCATAACCCGTAACAAGCAGTCCACCGGCAATCTAAAACTCGCAATGCCACTTAACCCTTAATCTTTAACAAAGAGAATTCTTCTCTCTCTCTCTCTCTCTCTCACGCGCGCACACACACACATATATTTTATTCCCCCCTACCGGACAAAACTTTCTGGATGATTAACCTAACCTTGCATTTTTTTTTCGGACAATTGACCAAAAGGCCAAGTTTAGGGCTTTAAAAGGTTTTTAGCCCAGTCTAACTTATTTTAAGGCCTTTAATACATGGATTGAGAGTTGTTGAGGGCTTAAGGACAATACTAGACAAAAATACCCTTAATGAACTAGTAAATGCGCGCATGTGGAGGAGAAAATGTCGTGCGACACCACTGGGTCTTGAATTGGAGCCCAATTGCATCCGCCCCTACCGTTGGATCAAGGGACAATTTTAAGACGGTGATACTTCGAGACATGATCCAATGACGATAAAACACATAAGACTATAGGTGCAGAATACAAATGGCCTACAGAGCCTAATTATATTGCTCTGACTGAATTTATATTATAATAATGTTAACATGTGGGCTTAATTTGATTTCTCTCTCTTCAGTTTTGGGAGTGGGTTCAATTTTGGGGTTCAATTTTAGGGGGTTTAGGTTCTTTGGGGTGGGGTATAGTGGGTTTAGGCATTTTGGGCTTAGACACTTAGGGTATCATACGATTTCCTAGGGTTTTAGAAGTTTAGGCACTTTCATAGGGTTTTGGAGGTTTATGCACTTTCATACAGTTTTGAAGGTTTAGGCACTTTCATAAAGTTTGGGGGTTTATGCACTTTTCATAGAGTTTTAGGGGTTTAGGCACTTTAATGGGTTAGCGGGAATATTTTTGGAACGTGGGGGTGATTTGTCCTCTTGACATTAAGGAATTAGTTTGTGTCATATTTGGATGATTGACCCCTATACCATGTCCTTATCGCCAAAAGTTCCCTTTTATTTTTACCTAGTGGGAAACACAGGTTGCATTTGCTTCCATTTACCTTTGTTGCCGAGTCAAGAACTCAATTAAGTCAATTCTTCCCCTCCTTCCTTTTTTCATGCACAACAAAATCCTTCGTGCTCATCTACACAAGATACAATTTTCTCATTTTGATTGACCTCGTATGGGAAACACACGATTGTGTGTGTGGGACAGTGGGTGTATGCATGTAAATTTAATGGTTTTGACGTTGTGGATTTTGTCGAATCGCTATTTAAGGGGTGGCAATGATACTAATGGCCCGTTTGATGCGTGATGTCCCTTAAAGGATAGCATACATGTTGACCCCATCCGGATGGTCCGTCCTAGCTGATCAATGGAGCAGATCAGTTTGGTAATGAATGGTGCAGATCTGTTTAGGTCCGAGCAGATCTGCGCCGTTGATCGCCGAGCACGGACAACTCGAATGGGGTTAGCATGCACGGTAAGGGACAGCACACCCCTTGTTTCCGTATAGAGGAAAATTCATCGTGAATAATTCATCATTTTTTTTTATTTTCCTCTCTTTTTTCTCCCAAAGCAAACAATATAAATTAATTTTCTTTTCCTTTCTTTTCTATTCCATGGGTTCCAAACAAACCCTTAAATGAGTATTTGGTGTGAGTGTGTAGATGAATTTTTCCCTAATTCAATAACTCGTGTAAGTATGGGGTTTTCCTCAATAGCCATTGAAGCGGGCGAGATTGATTATGTTAAAAGAGAATATGAGTTTTCCTCTGATTCAAATAACTCATGATCTACCCAAACTCATCACTTTTGGTAATTTTTTGGGTTTTACTACTATGGTAAGTGCAAGAGGGAGAAGCCTCAGTTGGTAATGTTGTGAATGATTACATTAGTGGTGATGTAGAAGGGGGGGGGAGAGATTTTTTTGCTTTATAGTGAATAATCTTACTTTAATTAATTTTTTAAATTATAATAGTTGTAGAGAGGAGAAAGAAAACCAAACAAAAGAAGACACACCAAAGAAGTAGCCACCGGTCTCAATCTCACCGGCATCATCGAAAAAGGACCACACCATACCACCGCTGCAACCCACCATCAACAACAAAGTGATCAGACGGACTAAACACAAAATCAAAAAGCAAGAGAATATAACGTGATTTCAAAGAGTAAAGGTAATGTGGCACTCCAATTATATCCTAAAGTAAAAATAACAAAATTTCTTTTATTTTCTAGGTCATGAGCAATTATGGCCTGTTTCATGGAAGACTAAAGAGCAAGGTAATGCGGCACTCGGATAGGTAATTATACAGTTCTCTTGGCCTTTTCACGTGGCCCATTTCATTGGTTGATCAATTTTGTACAACGCAAAAGCGGATTTTTCTTTCGCATTACTAGGGTTATCTCTTTATTTGAATGTCAAATGTTGAACTGAGTTTGCTTAAGTAATTGTTCATAACAATGTTTTTTATACAGACCGTCAATTTGAATGTAATGCCTCATGAAATTGAGGACCAAATTATCGTTTAAAAACAACATTATCGAGATTCTCTTATTTGTACTCATAGTTTTTTTCTTCTTCTTCTTCTTTTGTTTTTGATCGGCTATTTTAAAAAGTACTTAATATGAACTTGACAAAAAACAAAGGGTGATAGTAAATTTTGCACGGAATTAATTCCTACTTTTCATATTTAGTTGATTGGGGAACAAGTGGCACGAGTAGATAACCTTATCTATTTTCTATTTTTTCCCTTCACAAAACCCTCTATAAACCTATTGCTCCAAAGCACAAATAAAATTTCGCAATGTTATTTTAAGAAGCAATATTTTGATTAATAATACTGGAAATCAATACAATAAAGGGTCTAAAAACAAGCCACAACCGTTGAGACTTATACCCGTAACACTAGAACGCGAATTAAAGCTAGGTGATAGATTCACACTTGTCATTCCGATGCGCAAAAAAAAAAAAAATTTACTGTGGAGCCCTCTTTCTCAGATGATGATCCGTGATGAAGATGGTGCTCTCTCACTCAGGAACTCCTAGGCCTGCACACTCAATGCACCGTTAGCGCCAGACTAGACAGCAGAGTCCAGAACGACACTCCGACGGTCAAGTTAGTAGGGGAAGAAGATGAAGTGTAGATCTAGGGTTTGAGAGGAGAGTTGTGCGTACCTTTTTCGCCTGACGAAGATTACCTTTTATAGGTGAGCCTTGGCTTGCTTTCCAAGCACGTTCGTGCCCGTCACGTGACTTAACCGTCCGACTAACGTCACGATGACGAACCCGAGAGAATATACTGTGAGCACATGCCTCTAGTTAAATCACGACATGTGTCGTAACCGTTCGGGTGACGTCACTTGCCATGATCACAGTTTGTTACATGCACATGCTGCATTTAAGGCCCTTGTTGACTCAGCATCTAGCCTCCCGGTACCTTCTCGACATCGCTGAGTTAGTTAAGGTGACAACCCATTTCTCGGACTTATGCCAAGCTCTTTCAATATTAACCTTGTAAGGTCACAAATGGATCAGGTATAGTAGACGTCTCGACGAGAAGCCGAGGCAGTGGGCCGAAGCCCCACTCTGCTCCTTTCAAACATATTTTGACCATGTCGGATCATCCATCCGAAGAGTCCCTCGTAGGTAACCTTTCGATCGTTACCTGAAAGGTATCTCTTTCATGGATTAGGTGCTCGGTATATCCGGACCCCCACAATAGCCTCTCAATTCCTCTGCTTGGTTTACATTCCAACGGAGGGGTTGACTACTCGGTAACCAAGCAGGGTCAGGTCCGAGCCCCATATTTCGAGATAAGGCTCATTATTAGATTCTCTGTTATCGCCGACCTCTCATCCATCCGTGCTCTAACACGTTTCCCCTACGAGTAGGGTTTCTAAAGCAATGTGATAGTTGTAGTCACATCGCGCCGTATTGCTGACGTTGGGAATTGGCGTTGCTATAATGCACCGTCCTTTTGGATACGTGTTGAGCTCCCGCTGGCCGGGAACACACCGTTCCAGTTTCTTCACCGTAATCGGGGGATTTTCCCGCCCAAGCCCATTAATCTTTTGAACTCATCTCCACCCCTATAAATACCCCTAAAAAGGGAGGAGAGACACTTTCTCTCTCCTGCTTCATCGATTCAAAGCATCTCTCTCTAGAGATCTTGAGATTTTCTTCACGGATTGGGATCGCTGCTCCAGTTTTTCACCAGATCTTCAGGTAAACGATGTTTCTAGCATTTTTGTTTTGTTTTGCTTACTTTTCTCCTTGTGTTTATGTCAGCTTTCCTTCGTTTTCACATGTTTTTGGGTGGTTTTTCCTGGGTTTCGGGTTGAAGATGAACAGTCTTCTTCAATCTGTTCTTGCGGTTGAAGACGATGCCGAGAGACCTAAGACAACCCTTTCACCTCCTTCGGCCACGGGTGCCGAGGAATGCCACTTCACCTGTGCACTTAGTATCAACTTGAGATCTCGACTGTCCGGTGGGCCACCGAGGAGTAGGTAGTTCGGCATTGGTCTTTCACCATGCATTCTTTTTTATAGGTCTGGCGCCATCGGTCGTTGAGATCTCTTCTAACTCCGAGAGCTCAGGATCCGTGTCTTCCAGTACAACTGCTTCTCACATCGCGTACATTTTCCATAAACTGAGAGTTCAGCAGAATCCTTGTCCAGAGATTGTCACGATGGACTACAATTTCAGTATCCCAGTAGATGAGAGGCCCCTTCAATCCATACCACCGAACCCTAATCCCAACGTTGCTGAGGAACCCATTGACATAGGGGAAGACAAATACATTTTGGACAGATTCCTTGACGACAGCGACGCCACGGAATTTGATGATCGCTCGGAGTGGGGGCCTTCCACCATAGGAACGACCACCAGTACCGAGCACGCTACCAGCATCGGTTTCGAGCAAGATGTCGATGCTGCGGATGAAGTAGAACAGGCTATTCTACCTGAGATCGGCGTCATAGAGCCTGGGGAGAATAGATCGTCCGATGCAGCATCGAGTAGTGGGAAGAAGAAGGAACCTTAGTGCCCTTACCTTCATTACTTCACGAAGGGTGATGCTGGGTATGCCAAATTCGTTAAGAAATACGATATCCCATAGGGGGTATCGGTAACACTTCATCCGAAGGGGATGCCTCCGAGTTACTGACCAAATCACTTGATCGTTTCCTTAATGGCGGTCACAGAAGGTGGGGTTAGGTTCCCCATGAATACATTTACCCGAACGATTTTAAACACCTACTTCCTCTCCCCCGACCAGTTGACCATCAACAATTATCGGGTAATCAACTCCGCGTATGAGTTGAAATTGAGGGATAATCTCGAGCTTCGGGTATGGGACTTGTTCGAAATATATGCTATGTCTCGGAACGCGAAGTTCGGTAGGTATTTTATGATGACTAGGCCGAAGAAGAGACAAATTGTTGAGCATCTTCCGGACTCTGATCGTTGGGCCGATATTCTTGTAGTTGTCTCAAGGAACTATTGTATGCCCGTTAGTGAAGATCCATTTCCAGTCCCCTCCCTTCGGGGTGATCATAGTTAATATTCTTTATTGCTCTTATACTTTGCTCTTTAAATGATATTTCGTTGTGACTTACTAATTAATTTTCGTGCTTTGCAGGTCCTCCTTCTATCACTCGGCGCTTGAAAACTCGTGCCAATTCTGAGAGAGCACATCAGCTGTATCAGTGCTTCGGACGTCTTGCTCATGATCTTCTCAACTACTTGCCAACCTACAGGTGCTGGTTGAAGAACAAGCCGAAGAGAGCTCGAAAGCCGAGGAAAGGGAAGGGTGTTGCCAAGACCTCCGCAGGATTGACATTTATCTCTGAACAGGAGAGGCTTCATCTCGAAGCTCAACCGGTCGGGACGCTCCGAGGCAAAGAAAGAGATCTTGTTGACTGTGTTTCTCCTGACCCTCAGGAAGACGATATGGCCCCAAAAATTGATCTTGAGGCAAGGCTAGCTGAGATGGCCGCAAAGGCTAAGAGGGTCCCCCCAGCAAGAAAAGATAAGCCGAGTTCAGGGTCAATCCCCGGAAAGGTCCTAATCACAACTGAACACAAGGCTGCTTCTTCTCAAGCCAGGGTAACCATCGCTGAGGACGAGAGACCGTCGAAAAAGGGGAAGGGGGTGAACCTTTTTTGGGTGAAACCGAAGGGTTGTACGTTGGGGTTGACCAACCCAGTGTTTCAGACGTTCAAGTACTGACAAGGCCTTTCACTCCGGCATTGATCACCTAAGATGGAAAAAGCATCATGAACACCGACAGTGTTCACGGAGATCCTCGGCTCGAATTGGCTCTCCTGCCCACCCTTGCTCTCCAAAACGATCTTACACAGGTTCCGAATAAGCTGGAAGACAATTTGCTCCATTACTCGTCACTGATTGTGAAGGTAGGCATTCAGATCCGAACCCTTTTTATGCTTTACATATCTTTTCGCTTCATTCTTCGTTTGCTCAATTGGTTCCGCAGACAGGACAGTCAATGTTGAAGCTGCACGACCAAGTCGTCGAGCTTAACAATTCGGCGAAGAAGTACAAGAACAGGGCCGATGCCGCTCTTAAGAAGGTCCAAACTGCTGAGACTAATGCCGAGCAGCTTCGAGCCGAAAATAAGAGATTAAAGAAGGAACTTGCAGAGTGGAGGGAGCGGTCGGATCGGAGATTGGAGCAAGTCAAGGCCGAGCATGCTAAGGCTCTGGAGGAAGCTCGGCAGGAGGCTCATAATGCAGGATTTACTGAAGCCGGAGAGGCATATGCTAGCGACATCCTCAAGCTCGTGAAGAAGGGCAAGTAAAAGGGCTTCGGCAAGGGTTACGTCTATGCTTGTGACATCTTTGAAATCCCGGCCGAAGACCCGAAGAGAGAAGTGCCGGAAATGCCCGACTCCCCCATTGCGGAAGCAACACCCGAGGATATGGAAGAAGATGCCGAGGATATTCCTGATCCCGAGAAGTCCGCTGATGGAGCTCCTACAGAGGAAGTTACCCCGCCTGAAAATGCATCCAATCCAGCGATCAATATCACCCCTTAGGATAGGGATTTAGAACTTTCCGTTTTTATTTCAAGTATTTGTACTGGACGGCTCCGGACATTTGCTTGTTATTCATATGCATTGGCCCCTACTTCTGGACAAGATAGGGAAGTAGTTACTCGGCTTGTGCCGAAGTAGTATGTTGACTGGTATAAAAACCTTTTTTTTTTTTTAATACTTAGAAAAATTTTCAACACTTGGAAAATTTATCCTCCTAATAGCCCCTGCTTCGGAACAAGTCAGAGTAAAAAGCTGCTCGGCTTGTGCAGAAGCAACACGAAGTGAATGAAAAAAAATTCAACTTGGAAGAATTTTCCACTGATAGCCCTCGGGACAAATCAGAGGGAACCGTTGTTCGAATTGTGCCGAAGCAACACAAAAGTGAATGAGAATTTTCCAACTCTTGGAAAAAATTTCCATTGATAGCCCCTGCTTTGGGACAAATCAGAGGAAATGGTTGCTCGGTTTGTGCCGAAGCAACACGAAAGTGAATGAGAATTTTCCAACTCTTGGAAATTTTTTCCACTGATAGCCCCTGCTTTGGGATAAATCAGAGGAAACGGTTGCTCGGTTTGTGCCGAAGCAACACGAAGTAAATGAAAAATTTTCAACTCTTAGAAAAAATTTCCACTGATAGCCCCTGCTTCAGGACAAATTAGAGGAAACGGTTGCTCGGATTGTGCCGGAGCAACACGAAGTAAATGAAAATTTTCCCAACTCTTGGAAAAAAAAATCGTCATGGCGTTAGAAGGAATGCCGGTCCTTAAGTATTTTCAAGGTGTTAGTAGGAACACCGAACCTTGATAATTAATCCGACAGACTAGTCTAAATAAACAATAGTTGTGAAAGCTCCATTTCTCATTGATTTTCCGAATAGCAGGGTATGGAAAAGATAAAGAAATCAAAGGGGGCAAAACAGGTAGCCCCAATTAGATTTTCTTCTAACAAATTTTTGCTAAGCATAGAACTTCCTAAGCTTAGTGGCATTCCAAGGGTTGCCAATAGGTGTGTCGTCCATCTCTGCCAGTTTGTATGATCCATGTCCGGCCTTTGCAATCACACGGAAGGGGCCCTCATAGTTCGGTTTGAACTTCGTCTTCTTGGATTTCTGGACCACCTCCCGAAGGACTAGGTTGTCGACATTGAAGGGCCTCATCCGAACGTTCTTGTTATATCCCGGGCAACCTCTTGCTGATAGGAGGCATGTTTCAAGTGTTTTTCTTCCCTGAGCTCTTCTGCCAGATCGAGCTACCTGTCCATGGCCTCATCGTTGGTCGGCACATCAAACTCTCTGTCTGAGCTGTTGGGAGTAGGGTGGCTAGGGGGAGAACAACTTCCATGCCATAAGCCATAGAGAATGGAGTTTGGCCAGTTGAGTGCTAAGGGGTGGTTCGATAGCCCTAAAGAACTTTGGCAAGCTCTTCGGCCCATTTCCCCCTCTTCAGTGTAAGGCGCCGCTTGATTCCAGCCAAGATAGTTTTGTTAGACATTTATGCCTGCCCATTTCCTTGTGGGTAAGAGACCGAGGAATGAAATATCCGAACGATATGCTTCTTGCAAAGCTTATGGATTGCTTCGGCGACAAATTGGGTCCCGTTATCCGAGATGATTGCATAAGGGACACCGAAGCGAGAGATAATGTTCTTCCACAGAAATCGTTCTACGTCAGTTGCAGTTATAGTGATTAGGGGCTCGGCCTCCACCCATTTGGTGTAGTAATCCGTTGTTGTTATCAATGGCAGCAGCTTTCCCACTAAGTCAAGACCCTATTGTGCGAATGGCCATGGGCTGGTGATCGATTACAGGGCTTCAGCAGGCTGGAGCAGATGGGAGGCGTGTTTTTGGCATTGCTCACACTTTTTGGCGTACTCCTCGGACGTCTTCTTCATTTTCGGCCACCAATACCCTTGAGTGAGAGCTCGAAGGGCAAGGGACCGTCCGCTAGAGTGGCATCCACTGCTACCTTCGTGGAGTTCCGGAGGATGCTCTCCACTTGGGAATCATGGACAACCTTTAGGTCAGGGCCTATGAAAGACCTTCGGTACATGCTATCATTCAGATCCAAATAGAAGTAAGTGGCCTTGCATCTAACCCTATGAGCTTCCTTCTTATCTGTTGGGAGCTTCTCATGCCTGAGGTAGGCGTAGATCTCATCCATCCAGCTTGGACTGAGAGATATAACTAACACTTCTTTTACTTCATGCTCAATGCTCGGGGTCTCTATCTCTCCGAGCAAAATGCTTCGGTTTGGATAGGCTGCACAAGCTATTGCCAAGGAGGCTAGAGCGTCGGCATGAGCGTTTCGCTCTCGGCCCACCCACTTGATCTCCATGGAACCGATCTCCTTTATCATCTCCCAAACTTTCTCATAGTACTTCACCATTCTTGGGTCTTTTAAACTGTACTGGTCTTTGATTTGATTTACGATTAACAGCGAATCACTGTAAACTTGCACTGTCTTGGCACCTAAGTGTTTGGCCATCTTTAGTCCGGAGATTAGTGCTTCATACTCTACCTCATTGTTTGACGCCGAGAATCCTATGGCAAGGGCGTTCTCGTGCATAGTACCCTCTGGGGAAACGAGCACAATCCCAGCTCCAGCTCCCCTACTATTCGACGCTCCCTCTACATGTAAACGCCATACTTCCTTGGAACATCCTCCACATCTTTCCTCGTCTTTCTTCTGCAGGTTACTCGGTTTCCGCCGGAGTCCCTGCCATCGTTCCACTCGGCCCTGCTTCCACCGAGTGCTCTATGGTCAATCATTCGAGTAACTTCAAGCTTATTTCGGGGTTGTCTTTGAGCTCAGGTGTCAGCTCAACGATAAAATCTGCCAGAGTTTGTCCCTTGATAGCTGTTCGGGCTTCGTACCGAATGTCAAAGTTTCCTAACTCCAAGCCCCATTTTGAGATCCGAGTTGATAGCTCGGATTTTTTTAGCACGGCTTTCAATGGGTACTCGGTAATAACAATGATGGTATGGGCTTGGAAGTAAGGCAGCAACTTCCTTTTGGCCGTCACTAGGGCTAAAGCTAGATTTTCAGGGGAAGGTATATTGTTTAGGAAGGGATCAAGGTTTTGCTAGAGTAGTAAATGGGTTGGAAATTCGCCCCTTCCTTCCGCACAACAACCAAGCTCATGGTATGAGCAGACACCGAAAGGTATAGGTAGAGATCTTCTTGAGCAACATGCATCACGAGGAGGGGAGCTTTGGAGAGGTAGTTCTTCAACTGGCCCAACGCTCGGTCACATTCTTTGGTCCACTGAAAATGCCTTTTGCTTGTTTTTAGGGGCTCAAAAGAAAGGTCGGCACAGATCCGAAGACCATCTGATAAACTGATTGAGCGTCGCGGCCATGCTCGTGAGCCTTTGCACTTCCTTGATGGTGCTCGGAGGTCTGAGGTTTCGGATAGTAGTTATCTGTTTTGGATCTGCCTCGATGCCCCTCCGAGTAACCATGTATCCGAGGAACGTGCTTGATCCGACACCGAAAGCACATTTCTCGGCGTTGAGGCGCATCCTATGCTTCTTTATGACAGCAAAAATTTCGACAAGGTGCTCCAAATGATCCGAAGCATACTTACTCTTTACCACCATGTCATCAATGTATGCTTCCATCGTGTCCCCGAGCTGTTTGGCGAACATTTGTGTAACCCTATGCTGGTAGGTTGCCCGAGCATTCTTCAGCCCGAAGGGCATGACTTTGTCGCAGTAAGTGCCTCAGGGAGAGATGAAAGTAGTCTTTTCTTGATCTTCTACTATCATTGCTATCTCGTGGTATCCACTGTAGGCATCCATCATGCTGAGCCGAGCATGTCCCGCCGTAGCGTCGACTAGCTGGTCAATCCGTGGCAGTGGAAACCAGTCTTTCAGGCACACATCGTTAAGATTGGTGTAGTCTACGCAGACGCGTAGCTTCCCATTCTTCTTTGGCACCACCACAGTATTGGCCAACCACGTCGGGTGTTGTACCTCTCGGATAGCCTCGGCATCGAGTAATCGTCCAACCTTTACGATTACTGCATCTGAGTGAGCCGGAGACGAACGTCTCGTCTTCTGTACCACGGGCTTCTGGAGGGGATCCACGTTGAGTGAGCGAGAGATGAACTGAGGGTCAATGTCCGACATCTCATACGGTGTCCAGGCAAAGACCTCGATATTCCCTTTAAGGAATTCCACCAGTTGCTCCCGCTCAAGGGTTGTTAATGTTGATCCGAGGAGAAAATATCGGCTTCCATCTTCACTAATGGGTACTGTCACCAAATCTTCCATTGCTTTCTCCTCGGCTGGAAGTCCAACATCATCCAATGCCGGGCCTTCGGGTTTCTCAATGGACCTCGGCTTTGGTTCCTTTTTCTTCTTTCCCTTAGTGACCTTCTTCTTCATGTGGACTGCATTTACTTGGCACCTTCTTGCTACCATTTGTTCTCCTTTAATGTCTTCCTGCCATCCTCCGGCACCAATAAACCGAACAACTTGGTGATAGGCAGAGGCAATAGCCTTCATTTCATGTAACCAAGTTCGGCCGAGAATGGCGTTGTAAGGGCTCGACGCATCAACGACTACGAATTCCACTTGTAGGTTTCTTGATCCTGTCTGCACTAGAAGAATGATTCGTCCCATCAACTAGACCGGAGCCCCGTTGAACCCGAAGAGGGGGGAGTCGGCCGGCATCAGATGGTCCGGATTCAGATTCAGTGTTTTGAAAGCAGAGTAGTATAAGATCTCAATGGAGCTCCCTTGGTCCACCAACACTCGCTTGACTTTGGGGACTCCCATGTAAATGGAAATCACTAGAGCATCACTGTGCGGCAGCTGCACGTTCTTCAGGTCCTGTTTGGTGAAGGTGATAGTCCATTGCTCGTCTCGATCCGAGAGCTTCCGCTTAGGATTTCCTTCAATCGTGAGGACTTGAGAAGAGGGGCTCGAAATCACCCGAAGCGCCACAGTTTTTTCCTTGGTTGCAGCATCGTGAATTACATGCACAACCACTTCCTCCGGAGGGTTGCTCTATTGCGACTGCTGCGCTCGGGCAACCGTCCTCTGTCGGTCGATATACTGGTCCAGGTGCCCCTGCATTACCTGCCTTTCCAGGAATTCCTTCAAAGGCCGACAGACAGTGGTATAGTGTCCTAGTTCATTGTGGTAAGTACATTTGACCTTGCAGTCAACTGGCTGACCCTCCGTTGTCCCCAGCTTATTGGTCGACCGGGCGAACCAAGGTTCCCGAGAGATAGCCCTTATCAACTTGTAAAGGGGGAGGTTGAACACCGTGGTTATGGCGACGAACTCGTGAGGCTTTGGTTCTCGCTCTTGGTACTGCTCGCGTTCCTTCCACGGTTCTCGGTCCTTTTTCCACCATTTGTTGTTCCCAGATTTGACGGTACTAACTTGCGTTTTCCCCGAGTAATCACCAACATTAGCCTTTTGATTGCCCGAGGTCCTTGAGAGCCTTCTCTAGGATATGATTTCCTCCAAACTGGGCGAATTTCTCGACGGTTTCCATTAACCGGCTCATGTTCGCCGGAGGGTTGAGCATGAGTTCTTCGAAGATCGCCGAGGTTTCATCCAAGCCGTACTTGAAAGATGTGGCAACCATTTGCTGGTCACAATTTTCGATGGCGTTGTATATCTCCCAGTAGCGCTCGGCGTATTTTTGCAATTTCTCACTGGGCTGTCTTTTCAGGCCTTCGAGTGCATTGATTGTTTTCGGCTGCGTGCTGTTTGTCACGAACCGAGGGGTGAAGGCCTCCTCCAGTTCTTCAAATGAATTGATGGAGTTGGGAGGCAGCTAGTTAAACCAGACTAAACCGATTCCCTAGAGGCTCACTGGAAAGGCCTTGCACATCATGGCTTCGTCGTAGCCGTAGAGTCCCATAAGTTGTCGGTAATGCACAAGGTGCATCACCGCGTTCGATTTTGCGTCATACTTCGTGAATTTCGGGACAGTGAAGTTCTTCGGAGGTTGTGCTTCCTGAATTTCTCGTATGAATGGTGAGTCCTGAATTTTCTGGAGGCTGGAATCGGTTGGCTTCTCGGACGAACGAGGGGCCTCATAGGCCTTGCCAGCGCTGAACCCCCCTTTGGCGTTCAGTCTGTGCCGCTCGTCGTTCGCACCGAGCTCTGGGGGATATTCCTTCTGCTTTCCGGAATCTCTGGCGTGTGGAGAATGTCTAGAATGACTTTTTGCTCGGTACCTTTTTGATTCCCCGGTACGAGGGTCCCGTACGATTATATAATCACCGGTATCATCCATATCGTACTCCGGACAGTCGTGGTTTCCATGATCCCGACTTCTCCGAGGGCTCTGATCTCGGTGAGTATTTTTTGGAGGTGCTCTGTCGTCACACTCTCGGTGGAGATCATCGTGTCGGTCACCGAGACCTGCAGATCTGTTACGGGTGATCTCTCGGCCATCCGCGTCATATTGTATCGGAGCCTTTTCACGGTTAATGTCTTCTAATACGTCGTCACGACGTGTGGTCTGAGATCCAGAGCGTCCTTTCGTGGATTGGGAACTTGACATAAAGTGACCTCCTGTCCTCGTGGTGCGCTCTGTTCGTACGAAATCTGAACGCCTACGTGGAGAGGGTGTCTGTTCCATTTGAGGAATAACTCACCTCGCTGCGTCGGTAACGATGATATGTCGACTCAGGCGATCCTTGGCCGAAGGACGTTGAGTATAGTGGGTGACTTGGGTCGCCTGAGCCGCCGTCGCCTCGACGCCCCCGAGCGTGAGGCTGAAGTTGCTGGTTGTTTCTTCGTCAGGGCCTCAATCTGAGCTTTCATGGCAGCCATCTACTGCACGGTCTCCAGAGGATTTGGGCTTGGGGTGAAGTCCGTGATGGGGTGGGTGGTGATCGCCACTCAAGAGCCACCGGCTGGGTTGGCTCCTCCCGTCGGAGTGGCGGTTCCGTCGTCTTTAACGATCGCCATGGAAGAACTGAGGAAAGGAGGAAGAATACTCTCCAAAGAGAATGAAAGAACACCAAAGAAGAGAGGAAATCACTCGTCCCGCAGCGGAGTCGCCAATTGTGGAGCCCTCTTTCTCAGATGGTTCTTCCTAATGATGATCAGTGATGAAGATGGTGCTCTCTCACTCAGGTACTCCTAGGCCTGCACACTCAACGCACCATTAGCGCCGGACTGGACCGCAGAGTCTAGAACGGCACTCTGACAGACAAGTTAGTAAAAGAAAAAGATGAAGTGTAGATCTAGGGTTTGAGAGGAGAGTTGTGCGTGCCTTTTTCGTTTGACGAAGATTACCTTTTATAGGTGAGCCTTGGCTTGCTTTCCAAGCACGTTCGATCCCGTCACGTGACTTAACTGCTCGGCTGACATCACGATGACGAACCCGAGAGAATATACTGTGAGCACATGCCTCCAGTTAAATCACGACACGTGTCGTAACCGTTCGGGTGACGTCACTTGCCATGATCACAGTTTGTTACGTGCCGTGCACATGCTGCATTTAAGGCCCTTGCTGACTCAGCATCTGGCCTCCCGGTACCTTCTCGACATCTCTGAGTTAGTTAAGGTGACAACCCATTTCTCGGGCTTATGCCGAGCTCTTTCAATATTAACCTTGTAAGGTCACAAATGGATCAGGTATAGTAGACGTCTCGGCGAGAAGCCGAGGCAGTGGGCCGAAGCCCCACTCTGCTCCTTTCAAACATACTTTGATCATGTCGGATCATCCATCCGAAGAGTCCCTCGTAGGTAACCTTTCGGTCGTTACCTGAAAGGTATCTCTTTCATGGATTATGTGCTCAGTATATCCGGACCCCCACAAATACCGATAGGATGAAAAAAATCATGAATCCACGGATAGGTAATCTTGATATATGGCAAAAGATGGTTCCTGAGTGCTTTAGTATGGATTCCAACTAGCAACTCACGCGAGATCTGAGTTCAACCCCGAACTTGAAATCTCGAAATGAGATATCGCTAAGCCGATCTTCACCAAATGGAAAATCCTCCATAGATCCCAATAAACCCTCAACGAAACAGTTAAGAACGATGAAAAAACCAGATGGGAGAAAAGAGGGCAAAAAAAAAAAAATCTGTTACTTAGAAATCTCAAAATGAAAAGAACTCGATCATGGGATCATCAATGAACAACTCCCCTGATTTTAGCCCCATTGTCGTCAAGAGATTCATCTCACCACCACCGCGTAACCAAAACATCTCACAATAGGAGATTCGAAAACCCAGGGAGAGCTCCGAAGCTAATATCATGAAACCCCCGTGATCCCATGGGTAAACGAAAACCAGGGGACGGGAGGAGGCTAAAACCTTTATCATTCTCCTTCTCCTTCTCCCTTCTTGCACTCAACATTGAAGCTATGTTCCAGAATGAAAATCAAACAAAAAATACATTTAGTTGAATTTCCACACCATCAATGATTCAGCGTGACAAATTCTTGTTCAAGTTTCAGATATGTAATTTTTTTTTTTTTTTTTTGTCATTTGTCATTTCTAGTCTATTACATGGGGAGGGGGGGAATGAGACTCGATCTCGGATGCAATGTGGGGAATCCAAGAGCTATATTGCATGGGCTAACCACCACTTGCCAGAATATAACTTAGACTACATGAATCAACATCTAAAGAGCCAAACAACAAAAGGGGGCAAAAATGACAACAGTTGAAATATCATTTCACAAAGGCTGCATTCCTGTTCCCAACCCTAACTGGATTATAAATGCAGAATCCTTGCTTCATTAATACTTCATCAAATGGAATTTAGAATGTGGATGCTCTCTCTTTCTCCTCTAAAATCTCATTGCACTTTCAAACCGGCTGCATCCCACATTTTGTATCACTTCATCGGGGCGTAGAAAATGCCAATCACGGGTTTTGTCATCAGAAACCCTTTGATCAAGTTCTTCCAAAACTGTCGGGAGGGTGGATTTCATTCCAAAAAAGGACTACTAACCATCGAGTCCTTCTGGAACTTTTAGAATTCAACACAGAACTGGTATATCTGGTTGAGATTGCGAGCTGTCAGAGTTGTCTGCGACCAAGGGGCTCTTTTGGAACTCATTTCTTAGCTGTCCACAAGCAGCACTTGCATCCAAGCCTCGTGTTTGGCGTACACTGGCAGTTATTTTACGGGACTCTAGAGCAGCTTCAAATGCGGCCACCTGCCCAAATTGTAACACGATTAATATCAGTGGCAACTTCAGGATTTTTCCCATGTTGCGTAATTCGGATTCTTTTCCTCCAGAAGTTTGAAAAAAAATTAAGTCCTACTCAACAAAATGGAATGAAACAAGGAAAAACGTTTGTTTCTTTCACTTTTACTTCTTTTTCTTGGTAAGTTGAATATTTTAGATTACTACTATATTAGGTCCAGAATAGTATCCAAACTAATTGATTTCAACTCACCCTCATGGTACAAACAAAAAGTTCCAGATGGACCCCATATTATGCTTTTAAATGCTTATCGATTTGATTTCATGGGGCAAATGAACAATTTTTTCCAAAATTAGTACATAGACAATCTACTTGGTGTTAATTTTCAAAAATTGGGGGGGTCATCTGACCCCATAATCTTTTACATGGAGTCACCCCTGATTAATACTGTATCAAATATTTCAACAAGATTTGAAGGAAGTGAAGAGGATCATGAATGAGACATGGACAAACAATTAAAACAATTGGTGAAAAGGAACAAGAATAAATCGAAAAAGAATGCATCAATTTCATTAGGTTTGATGCAAGAAAAATGAGAGAAGAAACATACTGCTTTTCTATATGGCCGCCGGTACTCAGAACCTTCAATTGGATTGAAAGGTATCAGGTTCACATGATAACCACGTCCCCACTCATGTAGTAGTTCTGCAAGTTCAATCGCATGCTCTACCGTATCATTGACTCCAGCTGCCAATAAAAGCCACATCAATTTCTGTTGTTCAATTATTTGAGAAGGAAGTAACGGGAAAGTTTAAGTTCCAAATCACAATACCTAGAAGTGTGTACTCAAAAGTTACTCGTCGACTGGTCTCTTGGAAGTAATCTGTGCAATCTTTCATAATTGCATGCAGAGGGTAGGATTTTGCACTAGGCACAATTGTTTCCCTAAGTTTCTGGTTTGGAGCATGTAAGCTGATGTACAAGGAAGCGGATATGGGAAGAGAAGATGAATAAATAAGTAAATAAACTGATGACAGCAAGAAAACACAACACAAAAACATATTAAGAGAAATGGTCAGTTCCTGTCTTCGAATTATAAAACTAGAGGGAGACTACACCTTATGAAAATTGCATACAATATAGAGAATAGTCAAAATGCAAAAAAGGAAAGATTTTTCTCTCATTTTCTCTCTGACTCCCCAATACAACAAAAAGAAAGTACCTGTTTCCTTAAAGCAACAAGTTCAATAGATGTATAAGAAAGTCATTTCTCAATGCAATGTCCAAAAAAAGGATACGAATCATATGATTGCAGAGTGTGGACCAAGTCAAATAAATCATTAAACAGGTGGTTCTCCAGCATTGGAAAAATATCCGTATGTTGACAAACATAAATAGAGTGTAATTTGTAACATAAATAACTACCTGACAGCCAAGGTAGACTGGAGTTTGTGAGTAGCAAGCTTCTTTATTGTGTTGGGAACCCCAACAGTAGAAATTGTTATCATTCTTTGCCCAATTTGCACGTCCTTAAAAATGGCAGCAGTGAAGGAGGAAAACAAGAAGATAAGAAGAAGAAATATGTCGAAAGCGAGATTCAAAATCCAAAAGCTTGCAATTGTTGCACTATTGACTACTAGTAGAAGGTAACCTTCATTAAGGATGAATTGTGCTAAAACATCAATGGAGTAAACACGAGTATGAAAAATCAAGACACTGTTCAACTTCACAAGAACCACATTTGATACAACTGTAAGGGCGCCGAATTCAAATGCTACAAAATTTGTAGCCAAATTGCTTCCCATTTTTTAAAAACTTGAGAATGAAAACACGGTAGGAAACATAACTAATTTTGAGAAAGTAAATACGTTACATTCAAACAAGTATTTCTGCATTCCAGAATCTTAAAACAAATAGCCCTGATAGTCTGATAGATGATAATTAAATCTCACAAATAATGATACCCATGAAACCATGCAAAGATGTCAGAGTGTCTACTTTAAAAAGGCATCATCTGCTTCGACGAAGTTAAAAAGTTTCTACCAACTGCTGAACTACATGATAGCATTAAGGAGTTATAGATGAACCTTATTCAAGCATCGATGTGCTTCAAGAACTGCTTTGAGGTTCAACATAGGCTCACCCATTCCCATAAACACGACATTTGTAACCCTTTGCTGGAAGAGCTCCTCAATTGCCAAAACCTGCGTACATGAAAAGTCAGAGAATCTGAACAGGCGGTCTAGAACATATAGAAGTGAGACAATGTCAAGATACCCACAGATTGATAGTGAAATGAATTCACCGACAATGCTTCTTGAAATGAAGATACTAACTACAAGCAGTGAAGACAACACTTGTATAAAGAAATCAGACTTTCAAGACCTAAGGAGACTTCCATACGGACAAGACCTAGTTTGTTTTGATGGAAATCATTTTTTTCTTTTTCTTGATAAGTAATAAAGTTTTATTGAAAAGGCATCAAGGGATGCCACCCATGTACAGAAGAAATCGAGGAATAAAAAGAAAAAATCAAATTAACCAAAAACCTATACCCCTCATACTCCAAACACATCTAATATATCAAAGAATTAACTCTAATTTTTGATGGACATCTTTTTAATTATTGATGGACATCTTTTATCAATGAACATTAGTCGGTTTCTTTCAATATAAGCCTAAACATCAATCAGTTCCTGTTTGTGGAGTCTAGAGATAAAATAAAGAGATGACAGGAACCTGCTCTATAATTTCATGTCTCTGAAGGTTCCTTGAGAATCCTCCCTTGCCAGTAGCACAGAAAGAGCAGCGCAATGGACAGCCCACCTAAAATAAAACCAAAAGGGAGGAAATAAAATTATTCAACTTAAAAACCACATTAATAATTTCCTGCATATACATAGGGCCAACCCATTAACAGAAATTTATTCTGGTTGGAAAGTACCTGTGATGAGACACATGCAGTAAGGCGAACAGAGCCTTTATCGTCTTTAACTGGTATACCAACTGTTTCAACTAGTCTGTTGTCGTCTAGCTTTAATAATATCTGCACATTCAGTCATGAGCATAGAGTTTTGGAATCTGAAAGACAACCCTGTAACTGAGAAACAGGAAGAGGAGCGGAGCAAGAGGGAGGAGATTTTCTATGCCAGATAGTTAATGAATTCTCCCAATTCAGCTTGTAAAGGATAAATATCTCCATTGAGGTCTAAAACTATAGTTAACTGGGACCATACATTCAAATACAAATACATCGATTCTCCCAAAGTATTGTTTAGTGCTTTGAAAGTTTAGAAAAAAGTTATACTGAATATTGGCGATGTTATAGTGGCGTTACTTAGAATCAAGATGGGTTTTGTAGGGATGTAAAATGAACTGAGCTACTTGTGTTTTATTCCTTAAAAGCTCATTTGACCACAACTAAACAAACTAAAGCTTGAACAGATTTCAAACTTTGAAGCTCGTCAATCTTCGAGCTCAACTCAACAAGCTTATATTACATGAGAAAATTAAGACTTGGGCTTAGCTCGCAAGAACAGAGAAATGGTTCTGAATGGTGAGGACGATATGACCTCAAAATCAGTCTCCATGCGGCTTCTCAAGCAGTGGAATCAGAAGGAAAGTCTTATGCTGAATCAGAGAACTTGCGATGCGATGAGCCAATCATTTGAGCCAACTACAAGAAGAAACTTTGATTTTTGAGTGGCTTCTTTTTCTTCTATTTGGAATAAAAAAGTCTAAATCTTTGTTTCGCTTTTTGAAGATGTTTGTACCTGCTGATCCAGTTATAAGCTTTGAATCTATTTCTCAAAGTGCTTGTCCGATTGGTCAAGCCATCGTATTTCAACAAAATGGTAGGGGAGGTTTTTTTTTTTTGAAAGGCAAAAACTTCATTAATCTTGAAAAAGATACAAGACTAATAGGGGCAAGGAAAAATCCAAGACTCAAACCCGATTGGCAAGAAACCAACCGAGACCTAAAGAGGCCGAAGCCCAACACCTCAATGGGTCTAAAGATACCCAAATGGAAACAACACACCTAAAGGCCAAACAATGCCCAGAAAATTGGGACAAGCACAAACCCAATCTGCCCAGCGCAAAACAGACACCGACCACCCAAAGAAGATGAGAACATCCCAAGACGTTAGGCCCTGAGGTCCGGCTGCATCCAACAACGACGACCGGGGAACGAAACCGAGCAGCACCGGGTAAAAAGCGAAGGAAGCCGGAGTCGACCATCAGCTTTAAGATCGTCCAAACCACCGTTAAGCCCAGAGATTGGAATCACCCAGCAGTGAAACCGGCGAACGCCGCGAAGAAGCCAATGAAGGGGGGAAACATCAGCTGCGAACGAGGAGGAGGGAACATCAGATCAGGGTCCAACGATACTGCCATCGCCACCACCAACCCAGGAGGAGCAACCACGCTGTCATGCCGCAGTGAAGCCGTCAATCCGGCTCCCAAAAACAGCAAGCCCTGGAGAACAAAACGCCGCCATCGCCCAAAATGGCAGGGGAAGTTGCAACGGCAGAAGAAGTCAGGGAGGTAGCTAGGCCAAGTCACGGTAGTCACCCGATTTAAACATGTTTAGATCGATTCAACTTATAAACAACCCGAGCTTGAACACATTTTTGAAGCTTGTTTAGGTTTCAGACCAGGATTGAACGACCCACTCGGTCCGATTACAATCCTAGTGTATTGTTCAGAATTCCAATACCCGTATTAGAGCCCACATAAACGCAACATTTTGCTTATGATGCCCATTTGAGCAAAAAAATTATGTTTGCACACCTAGATTATTTATAAACAATTTCGATTGTATTTCAAAAAATAGGGTAAGGGAGCTTTGGCTGAAATAGTTCTCATTCAAAATTTGATTACTTCCTCTTTCTCAAAAATATTAGTGGCAAATAAGTTCCAAACCCAATGTGCACCAAGTCCTTCAAAAATCTTCAACAGTTCCAAACCCAATGTGCGCCAAGTCATTCTCTTCAACATAAGACGATATTATCTTCACATCCACGCGAACCTAATAAAGCTTGGTCCTAGGGACCATCAATGAGTACATGACTAGAGATGGCACCAGATCATAATCATCCTATTCCTCCTGGGGTCAAATATTGGAAACTAATACTATTAAAAGGCTTGTGCTTGTAATGCCTGACTTGATATGAGCCCATTTCAGTTTGCAAATCTGAGGATTCAGTACATGACGATTTTCTTTTTCCACTATCACGTATAAATATTGCTCCATGTAGAAGAAAATATCAGTCCATTTTTCGCTATCAAGTATTAGAATAGAGGCAAGGGTAGTGGTGCCTACAGTCCAGTGCTTGGGTAACAAAGGAAAAGCCCACAAGAACATCACAGTCTGATTTTCAGCACCACATCTATTCTCTAGCACAACAATCTCATCACTTCCACTACCTTAAGCATCAACATCAGCACCACAACTATTTGTCTATCATGTCCTAAGTGTTCAAAGTATTCAACTACACAAAATATTTTCTTTGATAGGATCCAGTTCAATGTAGTATATGTATCTAATTGGGCTGAAATCCATTTATCATTCCCATTTTGGGGTAGAATTCTTCACTTTAATCGTGAATTTTTTTTGTGGTATGCAATTTGAATACATTTCCAATACCACTATCAGATAATACTGCTACATATACAATTTTGCAGGCCTGCAGCCTCAAATACCAATTCCAAGACCTTAAGCATATCAATCAATCACATATAGCCCCGCTCAAATCAAACTTTACCAATGTCATTCGCCACAGATAACCACACCCTAAGACTTTGTAACACGCCATAGAAGGACTCCTCAATGGAAATGACAAACTTAAAAATAAAGAACTAAATGCCAAAAGTAAATGCTACGTAAACAGAATCATATATGCCGATTTATTTTGTAATCCCATCACCTTTTGAAGTGTGTTTTTTTTGTTTTTTTTTCCCCACTCTCTCTTGCAGAAGAAAAATACTAAATCAGCAAAACATTTAAAATCCAAGTAGTTTATCCATTGAAACTGATGGTAAGATGCATAAGATCCTTAACATGCGCTGAACCACTATTACCTTAACAGTGCCATCAGCTGCAGTGACGGCTTGATGAACAGGTGACCGCCCAACCCTCCACCCAGCATCTCGAAGGTTATTCCTGAATGCCTGTGGCACTGTTCACCCAAAATCATACCACATAGTAAAATATCGCATATAACAATTCGACAACCAACCAAATTAAAATCCCTATCAAAAATTGGAAATGGATAGTAGTACTCACAATTGCTGAAATCCTCAATGTCTTTGACCTTCCTCTTGTATAGAAGATGATGAAGTTGTTTCCCTCTGTATTTTTCCTAAATTCATTCCCAAAAGTAAACAATTACCTAATAAAATTAATAAAAAGGAGACAATTGGATACTAAACAGTTAAAATAAAATAATTAAACTTACACAAAATCCAAATTTCTAAATCAAAATAGGGAAATAGAAGTCCAATTTTCATACCTGTCCCAAGTCGGCGGCAAGTTGTTGAAGCTCTAGCTCAGACATGCCGAGGAGCACGTGCGAGTCAGCGTGCGGGAGTTTCTTGACGGAGGGGACAGTGACGGCGGCACGCGAGGAGATTGTAAGTGAACGGGACCGCATCGCACGTGCGAGAGGGACGGAGTACGCGTACTGAAGTAACGCCATTGATGGTGGGAAATTAAGCACTGCTGTATGCTCTGAATGGAGGGAAAACGAAGAACCCCGACGCCTCACCGGAGGGTGAAGAACCTTTATTAAACCTTACCTTTTGAGTGAAATGACTCCAAAGACCCAAAGATACCAGACTTTTGCAAGTAGTACTCAAAGTCTAGGGTACCTGATTTAAGTGAGGGTTGTGGCGGTGCGTTGCTGCGCTAATTCTTCCAGAGGTTTGGGTTGTGCAGTCGGAATCCAAGGACCTGGTTATAAGACTGTGCCTCCGTCATAAAACAAGAAAAAAAATCTGAACCAGCTTACGAAATACTAGGACGCAAAAAGTTAAGACTGCTCAAATGGGTAATTAGGTCAAGAGAATTTGATACTCTCTATCGAAAATAATTTTGCTTGTCGAATCAATATTGAATGATATTTAACGTTTTCGATTTACAAGTACCTAAAAGTTTTTAAACACTATAAAGTGAAGGAGCTGTGTAACGACCCTAATTTTTGTAAATAAAATTTTCGATTAAATAATTCAATAAATTATTTTTATTTCCTAATAATTGGATTATTTTCCTTATAAATTATAAAAATTCCTTTTTAATTAAGTTTATTGGTGTACCAAGTCATGCATGCAAGTGTACAAAACCAAGTAACACACTCATTGCACTACCAATCTACCCATATCTTCTTCCATATTAAGTTTGCCTCCCACCCTCCAACAAAATCTATTTCCTTCTTAGTCAAAACCTACCCTCATTTATCTTTCTCCTACTCTCCCCACTTTGGGGAATTGTGTTTGACTAGAGAGAGAGAGAGATGAGAGAGAGAGAGAGAGAGAGAGAGAGAGAGAGGTTGGGTGAGAGAGGTGATGTGTGCATGTGCATGTACTTGAAGATGAAGTAATGTTGGAAAAATTACAGTGGCAATCCGAATTCCGAATTCCAAAGAACAATTTCGTATATCACAGTTAATATCAAAATACATGAACATATTACAATGTGAACGAACTGGAAATTACAGAAACTGTAAAACAGAAATACAAACTGTAGATACGCCGAGTCGTGTGTAACCACACTCTCCTTAACAAAGATTCGCGCATACCGTGGGTGTTGTAGGTTGAACCGACGTCTTCGTCCCAGGATACAACGGCAAAAAACTACGGCTGACAGAACACCTCTATTGATTGCTTTGGCGAACTAAAGCTAACGCTTGCCTCTCTCTCTCAATAACAATTTCTGGAATATGATGTGATGCCCTTCTTATAGCTGGAAAAAGGAGCTGAAAACATGAATACGGGATTAATGGGGGAGCCTCCCCATTCAATAACGAAATGAATTCTGCCAATGAATTTCAGATCCTATAACCGCAGCCTTCAATCCGAATTTGAATTGGAATTCAATTCTGCCATTATCTCCATATTCATGAGGGAGTTACCCAGCGTTAATTGCATAACGTGTTGAATCCGTGGGGTGGTCTCGGTTGCCCCGGGAGACCCTCCAAGTGCCCCGGTTTCATTCACAAAATTCCAACAAGTAATGCATGCCTATGTTGTGTGTACAAGTTGTAAACCTATAAAAATACTAGATCTTATACTAAGTTAGTAGGATTTTGTCTTGCCATTTATGGTAGAACAACTAGTCTAGCCTAACTTAGTTTAGTATGTGCATGTGTTGTGCTTAATTAAGAACACATGCTATTAACCTAGACCTAAACCCTATTTACTTTGGGCCCAAGTTTTCTAATTGCATGTTCTTCATTAATTGGAGGAATATTTCTTATGTTCCTTCTTTATTAACCTAGTTAGGGCTAATTTTACGTTACTATTTAGCACATGGCCCCTAATTTTGTGTAGTAACTAAAAACACCCCAAACCAAAGGTGGCCATGTAAAATTCTACACTACATGAGACTAGGAAAGTGACTAGATTTTCTTCCCATAAATAACCTAGATTTGCTTACCTTGTAGCCTTGGATTTTATTGTGTCATCCAAGATTTCCTAAGTACCTAGACCTAGGATTTTAGTTCACCAACTTAGGGTACTTTGCATGTGCTCATTTATTGAGCACATTAAACCCACATGGAGAGGGGAGAGGCCGGCCATAAGAGAGAGAGAGAGAGGGGAGGCCGAACCACTTAGAGAGAGAGAGAGAGAGAGAGAGAGAGCTCATTGTGTGCTTATTTAAGACATGCACTCTCATGCAAAGCTTACCAACTTTGAACCTTTCTAGTCTTGTGCTTTCTAGACTCGAACTTTCTCTTTTCTAGTCCTACTCCACCACCCATAAAATAAACCCTTTTACTCTCAAATTAGCTTCCTACTAATCCCAATTAGTGGGAAAAAAAGTTAGCAAGCCAAGGAGTTCATTACTCACCGGAGAAGATCATCTAGCATGTCGGCTTCCGGCTAACCACCGGAAAAAGAGGTAGAACACACTTCCTAACTTCTAATTAGTCAAGTTCTAGTCGCAATTAGAAGTTTGATTTACCAAGATTATGCATGTATTTACTACTAATTAAAGTTTACAAATTGTTTACTTAGTTCTCAAGAAAGCTTACGGTGAGAGGATTTCATGTTTTAAAGTTGGGTAGACTACTAATTAATCTTTAATTAGACTATTCTACTTGAAATTAGTAAGTTGTTTCTTAAGATTATGCATGATTAAAGTTGATTAGAAAAGTTTTGAAGTCAAGCTTAAGCATGTTTACTACTAGGATCGTTTCTTAAAGTATTAATTCAAGTATTTGGAAAAAAAAACTAATTAAGATTGAGTAGATTACTCACTCAAATCTCTAATTAGTTAGCCCTACTTTTAATTAGTAGGTTGATCATACCAAAATTAGACTTGGTTTCTACTAACAAGTTTCTAAGTGGCTTACGTAGTTTTATTTTGGGTGAATTAGAAGATTTCTTAAAAAAATAAAAGAGAGTAGTGAAGTTATTAACTCTAGCTTTCAAGAAGTTTTCTACTATATAGTTAGTAGATTTATTTCTTTCTAAATAAATGAGTTTTGTACTAAGAAATTTCTTAAAAGTTTACTTGCTAATTTTTTCTTGGAAAAATTAGTAGAATTTTAGAAAGCTTTAGAAAAAGTGAGATTTTCTAAAGTAATATTTATTTATTTATAAAATTGTATAGTCAATTACCAAGTTGAGTTAAAAGTTTCTTAGTTATAAAGTCTAGAAAAATCAATTTTTGTGAAATTATGTGGAAAAGAAAGATTATTTTTCTTCTAGAAAGAAGATGTGTTTGGTTTTAAAAGAGAAAGAAAGAAATGATTTTTGTCTAGAAAATAAGGTTTTTGGAGGAGTATAGATTATTTGGAAAAGTTAGTGCATGAAGGACCATCATTTTATGTGATATTTTTCACATGGGAGATTTTTTTTTTAATGAGACGCGTTTTACGAGAAATATTGCATGGACACAGTTTTGAGCATATGACATTGGGCACGTTCACGATACGGCTACGACATGATTTACGAGAAAAGTTTGAATAGTTGTTGATGAGAAAATAGAGACGATAATGAAAATGTATTTGAAATGGAGAAATGTAATTTTGGGAAATGAGATGAGATGGATTTGATGCGGTAGTGCAGCGAGAGCGCCACCCCAAGTTCCGCGGGGAAAACTTGGAGGATTGGGCTAAGCGTGCACAACACATGATGAACGAACCTCATAAACAGACTGGTTAAGTTCAGTGATATGAGACGGACGGGACTATCTCTTGTGAGTCGCGGGGCGGACGGACCGTGCAAACAGACTTGTTAAGTTCAGTGATGCACGACGGTCGGGGCCTCGAGCGGAAAGGTTGGTGCCACCAGTTGAAAGGAGACGAAAGCGGACCAATAACTTTCGAGTGGTGTGAGATGATGACTTGGTTGAAATTTGAAGAAGGATGTTGAAAATGAAAAGATGATACGAGACACTGTTTTGAGATACTGTTTTGAGACACTATTTTGAGACACTGTTACGAGATACTGTTTACTGCGCATGATTACTCTGATCTGCATGGACACGCATATTGCATTCATGGTATTTTCTGTTAACAAGTCTGCATTACTATTTTTTATCATATTGTTCTAGAATTGCTAGTTAGAAATTGGGTAGTGTAGTCTATTGGGCCCTGTTGCTCACAATGTTGCACTTGTGTAACCCTGGCATAATACCATGATGTTGCTTGGACGACTCTGACGTTTTATGCCAGTTTATCGAGATGAACATGAGGAATTCTATGGAGAACAGGCTTATGGAGCAGGCAGTGCTGCCAGCCTGGGGAATGACCAGGCGCAGGAGTTGAAAAAGCCCTAGACCCGACCCAGTTGTAATTTCTATAATTGATGGAGACAATATTTATTGTAAAAGGATGTATATTTAGACTTTTATTTATGTGTGTAATAATATTAACGTGCCCAAATTTTGGGGGCGTTACAAGCTGAGTTGTTATCATGCTATATGGACTCAATCGTGAACGAGCTGAGTTGTCGTGCTATATGGACTCAAACATGAATGTCAGGTAAATAATTTTGATTTCCTAGTTCCAAATTTCCAATGGTGTTTATTGGTTGTATTAGATCTTTACGCTCATATTATACGAGTTCTATACAGTTCCGTGAGAAAATTGAGTTATAGAAACTAAACAAGTCTAAGAGACTAACATTGTTCGATCTGACACGGGCAGTATGTACATTTTGAAGATGCATGTGAAATAGGTAGTCACTTATTCAAACTTGTTTTCAATACTTTAATGAGTTGTAAAAAATATTCAAAATTGATTGAATGCAATAACTTAATCTCGAATGAACTTCTTCTAATGCAAACACGAGCTCATACTCGAATAGCTTAGCTCTGTTATCATTGTTCAAACCTAGTGGTAGACCACGGTAGGAAACCATCATACCAAAGAGAGATTCATCCCACAATCATAATTCTGATACAAAAGTAGAGTTCAACACTTTAAAAGATGATGAAAGTAATACCAAAGTCCAGTGGTAATGCACCAAAAGATGGGTTGGTTCACCTGGAATTCTACATGCATTAAACACCCTATCAGTTGCAAACTTGTAACCATGACATGAAGCTGTAAAATAGTATTTATCTCTTTAATCTTTTCAAATATGGATTGTCATAACTAAGCTGGATACAAGCAGCGCATGTGCATTTATCCTGAATGCATACACGATGCAAATCGAAAATAAAGACAATAACTGTACAGTAGTTGGCCAAGATTTGGTGTAATACAGTTGAAATTCTAGCCTAATTAACCTCTCTTACACCATATGTACTCTCTCTCTCTCTCTCTCGTCACAGCCACAATTGTAGCAAAAGTCAGTCATAAATCAAGCATGAATGGGGGAAGCAGCTGGCCTATGGCACGAAGCAGCTTTCAATTGGCAAGCTTCATTGGTACATCTCCTGTTATGATTCGAGACAGAAGTGCTTGATTTACTGCTGTGACTACTTTGGACAGATTCAGTACTTCTAGTGCTCTCACCCTCTGGTAAGTCCTGAAGCTGCTCCAATGCCCTAACAACCTCGTTCATGTTAGGCCTGTACTTGGGTTCAATTGCTAGGCATTTCATTGCGAGGGTAGCTGCTCGGAGTACTCCACCTAAAGAGTACTGGCCTTCCAGACGGGTGTCCATTACATTAAGAATCCGGCGTTTACTGGTGAGATAAGGTTTCGCCCATTCAACAAGATTCTGTTCGCCTTGTGGACGGTTCTTGTCCACTGCTCTCCTGCCCGTCAGCATTTCGAGGAGGACAACCCCGAAACTGTATACGTCACTTCTGGTTGTTAAATGACCTTGATAAGAGAAAAGGAAATGAGAACCAGTCAAATCAGAAATGACACTTGCAATGGTAAATGGGAACTGGCTTTGAAAAAGAAGAGAGCGTCAAATAGAACAAAACTAAGGAGTAGAGTACCTACCTGTTGCCAAGTACTCAGGAGCTGCATACCCATATGTACCCATGACCCTTGTTGATACATGGCTTCTACCATCTTCTGGTCCATCCTTCGCCAATCCAAAATCAGACAGCTTCGCGTTATAGCCCTATCAGTTGAACAGTAGAGTATGTCAGAGGGCAGCACTAGCTGATCGAGCTTCCCTAAATGCATGCAATTAATAACTAGAATGTTTCACTTACAGAGTCGATAAGAATATTAGAAGTTTTGAAATCACGGTATATGACTTTTGCTTCTGGGCTGTGAAGATATGCAAGTCCCTTAGCAGCACCAAGAGCAACCTTCATACGGAGCTTCCAAGAAAGTGGTTGGAAGTAGGAACTTCCTGTTCAAAATAGCATCTGATGTTTCAATAATATGTAATATAGAATATTGAATGGGCTCAGGAAACAAGGACACTAAGAAACTTACTCCTAAATAGATGATGCTCCAAGCTGCCCCGCGGCATGAATTCATATACTAGAAGCCGGTGGTCATCCTCCAAGCAGTATCCGACCAATTTCACAAGATTAGGATGATACAGCTGCCCCAAATAATTAATTTCTGCCTGCAGATTCAAGAAGTGGTGAACTTTCTGACCTGAATAATAAGCATGGCAAAAGGCAATAGAAAAACTGAACTGAGATATCATTATAACAATGTTGGCGCAGTTGATTAGGCTTTCCAGGCCAATACATATGAACCGCAAAGGCAATTCCAGTTTTTAATTTTCCGGAGGCCGTTTTGGATCACGACTTAGGGGAGGATTAACAGAGGGAAAATAAAAAGGTTAAGGCAAAGACAAGAAGGAATGGACTGAGAAGGAATGGACTGAAGAAGCTAAATTCACTTGTTTAGTTGATTTCTTTTCCTTTCCCTCAAACTCCTTCCTGAAATCCACAATCCAAACACAGCCTGAAAGCCCGTATACTCAGCCTAATTAATCATTCAATAGCTGAAAGTTTAATCCAGCGGTGGTGTAAGATCAACTGAAAGCAAAAGAATTCAAATAACACTCACCAACCATTCCTTGTGACCCTGCAAGCCTTCTTGGTTGAGTCTCTTCACTGCAATAACCATGCCAGTTCCAGGCTTGGCAGCAGTAAATGTATGCTCATCAATCCAACCTTTGAAGACGCAGCCGAATCCGCCTTCTCCCAACACACTATCAGGGCGGAAGTTTCTGGTGGCTGTTTTGAGCTCGTTGAAGGAAAAACTTCTCAAGTTGGAAGATTGTAAGATCTCACCCTCTGTCCGAGGAGTAAGCGCGCCCGAACGAGGAGTAAGCGCGCCCGAAGGAGACGATAACTTGCTACTTGTGTTTCCATCTTTTGTGCCATACTTTATGTTCCATCCTACACACAAATTGAATGCATATATCTAAGTTTATGGTAATTGTTTATTGTTGATAAAACAGGGAAAAAAATTGGACTAGTTACCCAAGTTCCATAAATAGGTCTCATCTCTAGGCAAAATAACAGTAAGCTAAATAAGGCAATTCAATTTTCTCGAGACAAATAAAAGAATCGGAACTGAAAGGCTGCAAATGTCGCAGTGCATTTGATGGGGAATTCCGGAAATGAAATCCCACAAATTTGGTATAACATCTCCAAACTGTAAATGAAATTACCAGAAACTTGATACTACAAAATAGTTGTCGAAATAGCTGTATACGTTCATTTGATTCCCAAGAAGCTTATACAAGCAAAAACAAAAAAAGGGTTCTTGGTTAAGGATATTCTCTATAATTGAGATCATTCCATTCAATTCAGTTCAAGACACTGTGTCCAGAATTGGGATATTCATCAGGAGAGATTGCAAAAATCCATACAAAACCATCCAAATAAATTGCATAAATTCCTCTAAAGAGAATATGCTCTAACCCATCTTTTTTCCATGGCCAAGAGAAGAGATTGCAATAGTTCCGCATAGAATCAAAAAAGTTCCATCAAAATCAACCAGTACAAGATTTTCAAAATTGTGCTCTGGATCTTTATCAAAGGAATTTGAAACCAATGCATTGAAATGGCTTCATGTTCAAGAATTCGTTAAACAAGGATCCCAAATAAATGAATTTCTTCACCTCTAATAACCAAACGCGAGAGAGAGAGAGAGAGAAAAGTACCAGGACTCTCGGCTTTGATTCGAACGCTGAAACAGGACCCCATCGATTCAGAGCTCTCTTTTTTTTTCTCTCTCTCTCTCGGTCTCTTGTCCTTCACGGGAGAGAAGAGAATCACACAGGTCAGCAAAACTCAATGATTTGAGGAGGCAGTGAAATTCCCAAAATCAATAGCCAAACCAGTTGGAACACATAGGGGTGAACATGTTGTATACACACGCTATCTCTATCTGGATCTATATAAATATGATGATGATGATGACATTATTACATTTTTACATACACAATACTAATAAGATAACAACCTGATCCTACACAGGTGTGAACAGATTTACTACTCCCATAAAAAGGTATGGATACATGAGTATATACTATGTTAAATTGGACATCACGAGAACTCTTTCTGGAAAGTTTGACTTCGCCCTTAGTTTTGTGTCTTATTGTTCCCACCCATCCAACTCCTAGTTACTACTAGTATTTATCATTTTCTTTGCTTTGTTTTGTTGTTTTTGTATTTTGTTTTGTTTTTATTCTACTTTTTGTTTCGGTAAAATTAGATCTTTGCTTTGAAAAATACAACTTTGAAACTCGTTATTGTAGTGCTTGAACTTAAGTAACATTATTAGGAATCTTGAGCAGCGGTGTCAATGCCTAGAAATTTTTTAATCAAGAAATAAATAAGCGTATTATTAATTGCAAAACATTAAAGAGACAGCGGTTAATGTGCAAAAAGTATATTGACAATAGAAAACAGGCACGAAGTTTGTGAATGTATATTTAAAAAGGAAAAAAATGTATGGAAAATATTATTTCTTTAGTATGTATTGGTAGGTGTGCAAACTAGTCGAGCCAAGCTTTGTAGTGTTCGAACTCGTCTCGTTACTAAACAAGCCTTAATCTCGAGCTCAAGTTCAACTGGCTTATAAACAAGTCAATCCCTTAACAAGCTAGGCTTGATTCATTTACTAGACGAGCCACTACAATTGAGTCGAGCTGTAGAGTGTTAAGGTCGACTCGTTAACTACACGAGCTTCAAACTCGAGCCGGACTCAATTCATTTACTAGACGAGCCTCTACAATCGAGTCAAGCTATAGAGTGTTAAGGTCGACTCATTAACTACACGAGCTTCAAACTCAAGCTCAACTAGTTACTAAAAAAGCATAACTCTCGAGCTTGAGATCGACTGGCTTATAAACGACCCGTGCTCGATTAATTTACTAAAACAAGTCTCTATAAACGAGTCGAGCTTTAGAGTGTTGAGCTCTACTTGTTTACTATACAAGCCTAATACTCGAGCTAAGCTCGATTACTAAAGGAATTGAGTATTGAACCGAGCCTCGAGTTGCCCTAAGTATTGGTGATCAGTATTATTCCCCCTTGTTGGGTGGTGGACTGGTGGTTGAATATATATATATATATTACTCCAAAACTCTCAAACTGTTAAATTAGGACCTCATTGAAACGAATTTCGATGATAAACCGTCAATGTGTTTTAAAAGGTGTTTTTAAGGTCCCGAGAAATAATCAAAACAAAATCGGGAAGGGCTTGATCCAAAAGCCGTTTTCACAAAAGCGTATAGCTTGACTGAGTCAGCTCAATTCATATACGCTTTTGTGAAAATTGATCAAGCCCTTCCCGTATTTTATTTTGATGATTTCTCTGGCCCTAAAAACACATTTTGGTGATCAGTATTATTTCCCGGGATTGTTTGGGTGGTGGGATTGGTGATATATATATATATATATATATATATATATATATATATATAAATAAAAGAAGGGCAAAGGTATGATTTTGTTGCTTTAAACTTGGGGTAATTTTTATCATAATCGCTGGGTCAAATTCACACAAGGAAGTGAATAATATTCAAAATTAATAAAGATAGTACCATGGAGGTCATGCTTGACCATCTATTTCTCCGCCCTTGGTAGCATGTGCTAGATACCGGTTTTTTTCTTTTTTTTCATCCGAGCTAGATGCCCGGTTGTCATATGCTATTAATTAGTAAGCATCAACAAACTATTACTATTATACATATGATTATTTTAAAAGGTGAATGTGTAAAAAATTATTTTGTCAATATTCATCACCGGCCGTTTCTTCTGGTCACCTCCACTACGAAATTTAAAGTAAATAACAAAGGTAGAATTTCTTCTTAATTGGATATAGTGTGACGGGACATCCAATCCCCACTAACATCGATAAAAATACCATAAACATTATTTGTGTTATAATTGCATTGTTTATAAATCCGTACCATCACATTTATGAAACAGTACCATCATGTTAAATATTCAATTTCGTCTAGCATAATTAGTTTTCGTAATATTTTTTAGATGTATTTGAACCATAAACTTGTCAAAACTTTTAGTTTAGGGTGAGTTCCCATTTTTAGCACACGACTTTTTGCACTTCATTTAATTTTCCCATTAGAAGCCTAGGTGCTTCTTCTTCTTCTTCTTTTTTGAACCCCCGGGGCCATTTATGTCATTAAAAATGACTTTTAGCAAAAATGGCTTTTAACAAAAGGGAAAGGAAATGACTTATCAACATAGAGCTTAATTAGGCAAAAAAAAAAAAAAATTTGTTTAGTAGTGATTGCTAAAAACAGAGAACTTGACCTTAGAGGATGTTTGGCCGACCCATTTTCAAGTTTTCACCTTCTTGTTTTTTACCTTCTAACTGTTTGACCAACATAGTCCAAAACTCATTCAAGCAAAATACATTTCCAAATTAGACAATAGGAGCAAGAACTCAAAAATCAGTTTGGAGGAGCTTTTCTCTTTTTGCTTCTCATTCTTGTTTTCCCCAAAGCTTAGATTACCATTCTACCCCCTGATCCGAATCACCACCATGGCCGGTAGAACCTTGCTTTGCCCATTTTTAGTTTTCGACTGTGACGCCACTTTGTGTAAACTCCAGTCCAATTTCACCCGACTTTTTCGCCGCAGCCGACAACCTAGTAGCGCTGCTGTCGAACCCCAACTGCTCACTTGGTCGTTCATTCCGTTAATTGGTTGATTTCTCTCTTTGAAATCACATTTCAAAGCTCTGACTGAGAAATTGAAATTGGAGGATTTGAATGCAAATGGATTGCAGTGCAGGATTTGGTTAGAAGAGGGATTGGGATATTGGTGGGTGCTTGTGGATGTGAGAGAGTGTGCCCGTAGCAGAGTGTATCTTATCCTTTGGGAATCCCTTCTAATTGTGTAATATATTTTTTATATATGTATATTTTTAATTTATGTAAATATCAATACTTTTTGGAGAAACTCTTTTTTTTTTAAATGTTGGTTATGTATATTCTTAATTGATGTAATGTTTAATGTTCAATACTTTTTTGGAGAAACTCTTTTTATTTTTTGACAATTAATTCTAGTTTACATGATTTTAATTAATATATTCTTAATTTATGTAATGTTTAATGTTCAATACTTTTTTGGAGAAACTCTTTTTATTTTTTGACAATTAATTCTAGTTTACATGATTTTAATTAATATATTCTTAATTTATGTAATGTTTAATGTTCAATACTTTTTTGGAGAAACTCTTTTTATTTTTTGACAATTAATTCTAGTTTACATGATTTTAATTAATTACGGGAGACTTTCAATTACCATAAAAAAGGAAGAGAAAAAAATATTTTCCGACCAAAAAAAAAAATAAAACTTGGACGGGACATGTTTATAAAAATATTTTCTTGTATGACTTTAAAAAAATTGCTAAAAACGATAATCATACACATTTTTAAAACCATAATAAAGGAAACAAGGGTAAAATGATAAATAATCAACTCATAACTCATTTTCATCCTTATTCTCCTAAATACTACTCTTGTTACAAAATGCATTCTAAACATTTCTCCTAGACACTTCTCCCATAGTCAAAATACATTTTGACCATAATTCAAAAGGCTAAAAAATTATAAAAAAAAAAACTCTAATATCTTCAATAATCTCTTCCATTGCTAGTCTCTGTTGCTTAATACAATTATAATCGTCGATTTGCAGCGATCATCATGATGAATGTCGTGGGTTCCAATGTTATTATATATAAATATTTATGTTACATCTTAGTTTAATGTTGTCGAGCTTACAAGGTCAACTCAATAAAGTTCTTTTTGCATGGCGAAAAAGGAGATATATTATTAATAAGAGAAATCTGGATACACTTGAGGAAATAAAATAACCGGCATTACAATAGGATGGAAACATCCCAACTATATTGACACCTAACTCTCCCGACAATCATGTGCCACTAAGCTAAAAAAAAAAATACAAGGCTGACCAGTGATCAACTAACCTCACTCAAATAAGCCTAAAACATTTGATAACCAAACATGTGGTAATACAGTGCAAAAGAGGCATCCAAAGAAGATGTGAAAGAAACCCAGAAATAAGCTTATATGATCTCATCATCATTTGATATTATGGGTCCTACCAAGACTTTGTGCGCGACGATAAAATGTTGTGAATCGCACCACTATAATGGAGTAACAATTTACCAGTACCAAAAACTTTGAGTTTAATGTTTGATCCCATAAAACCCACGTCATCCGATACAAGAGCGGGAGATATGGTCAATTTTCTCTCATACAAATATATAATCTCTCAATAAGTAACATAAAAATTATGAGGGAGAAATTTTTATCGATATACAATTTTCTCTATTCTGTGATCATGGTAACTACAACTTAAATGAATGTTTTGTAGGTGGTCATAGATGGCATAATAGGACACTAGAAGCGCAATTATTCTAGGTATTGTGATCATTAAAACACTATTGATCGATCTTATATGCATGAAATCTACTGATCGAGGACTTCAATTGAGGGAACTATCGCTTATGCACGTGTACATGATCGAAGACTTCAATCAAGGGACCTCTCAATTATGCACGCGTACATGACTCCGCTAAATCATACATGCAATTAATTCCACATTACTTAGACTATACTATAGAATGAGTGATTATTTAGTAAAATATAAGACTATGGTTACCAAATAACTTTTAATTTATTTTTTTCGTATCAGATATATAATGTGAATCAATCGTCACTAGCTATGTCATCCCTATGTTGGCAACTGGACAGCCACCAATTACGAGCCTACCACTTATTGGACCATCACTTTAACAGGGAAGAAAAACAAGTAGCAAAATGGTCCAAGGAAAGACCGGTGAGTGGACTTTCTGTCATGTTGTAACCCAATAAATAATCGGCATTACTCGTTTAAAGTAACCTTATTTTATTCCACAAAGTTGATTAATGGGGTGGTGCAATACAGCTGGAGTTATAAAGTGCAGCATTGTCGCCATTATTTAAAAAGCATTAGATGAGGCCGGTGGAACCACTTGATTAGTCAATTAGGCAATTAGCCGGCCCAAGGATAATTTTTCACAAAAGGAAATCCAATTTTGTGGTTCAATAAATTTTTTCTATTTAAAAAGCATTAGATGAGGCCGGTGGAACCACTTGATTAGTCAATTAGGCCGAGCCGGACCGGGGTATAAGTCCACCAGGTCATCACTTAAGGCATCCAATTTTTGGTTTAATAATAGGGCTCCGAAATTCTACAATATGTGAAATAATATGTAGGTATCGAATCTACGACCTCTGGTTCTTAAGTGATTTTCACTGAAAGCACCACTAAACCATAAGGCTTTTCAAACAATATCAAATAACTAATACATATACAAATTCTAAGAGGCCTCGTTGCAAAAAACCGCTTAGGGCTCCGAAAATATCAGGGCCAGCCCTGTAATTATGTTAGGAAGCAAATTGGCATCATACCTCCCTGCGTGAGGAGTAAGAGTTTCATTGAAACAAGCGAAAGACCTATGACTTTTAATGGAATTTGGTAATGAGGGAAATTAATTAATATTAAAATTGTGATTGATAGTGGGGAGAAATTTAGTGAAGTTAGTAGTTTGGTTGGAACCTGGAGGTAGGAAATATGAAGGAGTGAGGAGGGATTAATGTTTCTTTGCTGACTATGGAAATGGGGGGCATGCTGTGCACAGCCATGCTGTGCGTAGTCTTACACTGACTTTTTCTCAGCAATCTAATGGATCGTGTTTTGGGAAACGGCCGGATGTGTTTTGATTTTTACCAAAAAAAAAAAATCAAAATTAAAGGATAATCACGAACGGATCCGGAACCTGGCCCAAAACTCAACTAATATTGTTTGACAAAGAGGCAATATGAAAGCATGCCCCCAAGTCCACTGACTATATTTGGTGATCATAAATGCTCCTGGACCATAGTTACACTGTACTTCGAGACAATCTAACACCACCTATTTTTTGCTCATTTTAAGTGTATAAAATATGTGGTCTTTAGAATAAATCAACTTAGATCACGTTTTGACCGTCTTTTAACTGCTAAACAATTACTCTATATATTGTTTGTATGAGGCAATATGAAAGGAGTATTTATTTTTATTTTTTTAGATGATGAGAGGCAAATATCAATTTGACATTCATATTGCTTTCACATTACATAGGCAGTGGGCCCTCGAGAAAAGTCTTTAACTTCTTTTGCTCATTTAATAATGAGATAATACAAAACAAACCATTTGCTCATTTAATAATGAGATAATACAAAACAAACCATTTCGATCGGATCACCTGGTAGTAATATAATACTAATTTGAAATTAAGCAAAACTATAATAACGAGCCAATATTCCTTCCTGGTTATATTACACTTGTCCGCACGAGCTTAGCTTATTGGATCTCTTTTTTTTATATCCCTTGGATTTTCAAGCACACTATCTAATTCGAAGAATTCTAAAATCAACTATTACAAGCCACCATCATCTTGATAGAGGAATCATTTACGGTCACCACATAATAATAGTTTAAATGTAACGGTGATGAGGCTGATGCCACATATTAATTAATCCTGACACCTGTAGCGCCCTCCTGCACTATAGGGATGTTGTTCCCATCGCAGCCGTCCAAAAGTATTTTCAATTCTTCAGATTTAAATAAAATTCTTCCATAGAAGAGATTATCTCTTCTACGGAAAAGTTTTAATCTCTTCCATGGAAGAGTTTTATTTTAAATCCGGACCAATGATTAATGCAATAGACGGTTGAGACGGGCGATATACCCCTGTAGCGTGGAAGGGGCGCTACAGGAACCCCAGACTCCATAATAATGTAATCAATCTCTAGTATGACCCAGTTGTATTAAGTTTTCCTTTTTTTTTCGTTACAGTCAAGAGTGTCCAGACTAATTTCCATGCTCCTCAATTATTTCTCTCCGGTTCGATCAAAGACAAGATATCAATGCCGAGACTGAGGGATTGAAAAGAGATTCCTCTCTTGCATGCTGACACAAGAAGTTTTCGAGTTTCAAACTCATAATATTTTAGTTTACAGAACTCATCTCTGTTGCCACTTGAATATGTATCAAGTTGTTTACCCATTTTGGCCTCCACTAATGGTAGGAAAACAAAATTGCTTTTAAAACTAACCCTTCGGCATTCAAATTTCAAAGCAAGAAAAATCACAGTTATGCAGTTGGTCTTAAAGGCGGCCATGTGGAAAAGAGATACCCACCAACCAAAAAAGCAAGAGTACAAGGAGAAAAGGAAGATGAGGAAAAAAAGAAAGAGCCCAGTTGCCAAACCAGGGAAATAAAAGCTTCTAGCTAGTCAAATACATAGTTCCTACTTTTTTTCTATATAGATATGTTTTTTTTTTTTTTTTTTGATAACTGGGTGATCCGGGCCAGCTTACGCGCACCTCGACTAATCTCAGGGTCTATGTACGCCCCGCTACACACATTGACCGGGCAAAACCAATACTCCATGAGAACTATGAGATTTTGTGCAGGTTTCCCCAAGAAATTAAGAAGAGTTGAACCCAAGACCTCCTATTCCTTAGGAAGAGTCTTTACCAACTCATCTACCCCTTGGGGTTTATCAAGATATGGTTTTTGACTTAGAAAAGCAGAGAGATAGAATTCCTCAATATCGCAATTGGGATTCACAACCGACAAACCTTCTTTTTGGCCTCTGGCTGCTCTTCACGGACTCACTTTGATAATAAACGTCGTTCATTTTTTTAAAATTTATTAAGAATAGTAATCGTATCACTAATTATGTTGACCTAGTTCGATCCTTTGTCGACATGTAGGAATCAAAATTTAAAAAGTAGAGTCTGGCAATTGTGATTTTTCTTGCAAGGGGGTTAGGTACTATTAATTTGGTATCAATGGATCTACACGTGAAAGTAGACAATTTCTGTCTCCCTCGTTAAAAAGATACTACAAGTATGATTTTCAATAGCTTTGACTATGGAGGAGATCGACACAGGAAAATGGAAGCGTCCACATGCAGCTAACCTGGGTCCGGTGACGTTCTTAAACCCAATTCCTAGATTAATTTAGGAAGATGTCGCAATCGATGGACTTGGAGATTCGAAAATCCTTTCTACAATTTCTTCATCAATTTGTGTTGATTTTGTATGTCTGCTGCTAGCACAAGAGATCAAACGGATTACAAAAACGAAATTTCAAAGAAACATATATGTAAAGAAAAATCAATGTGTGCCTAAAATTTTGGATTCTAGTACATTCTAGATTGCATAGAGAGATTTGTGAAAAATAAACCGCGTGTCGTAGTCGAAAATTATTCTTGAATTTGTTTTGACCACTGATGCCCTCCCCCTTTTATGGTATCGTGGTGGGCAGAGGCGGTGAGTGACAGTGGCTGTGGTGGGTGATAATTCAAAAAAACTGAGCAGAAACGTGTCCTTTTCGGTTCATAATTCAAAATGAGATTCCCAGAGTTCTTCCGGAAGAATTTTTGGGTTGTAGAAAAAGAATTTAGGGTTACATTTTGTAGCAATCAGATCAAAATCCAATGGGGTTTTCTATATTGTTGTGCATGATGTTGTGTAAACAAACCTGAGTCCAAAATTGAATTTAGAGAATCAAGAATTTATAGTTCGAAAAACAAAACAAAAGAAATCTATGTTCAACATCAGTTTGAATTTGTATCACCCACTTTTGTTTCTTTTCCCTTATAGTTTTATTTGTATTTTTTTAAAAAAAATTGTTTTCTACTCTTATCTCTTCACAAGAGATGAGATTGGGGATCACTTGGCTTCGAACCAAAACTGGACACGTGTCAACTCACTCACTTTATCACCCACTATCAAGTATCAACAATCGAATACTTTTTTTTTTATTTTTTATTTTATTTTTAATCCTACTACATGAATTTCCTCCTTTTTTTTTTCCTCCACACCGTTAAAGAAGGATATTTTACAGAGCATTTGTTTTTTGGGCTTAGAGCTAGCATTTGTCAAGTCACCTTTGTTGATAATAAAGGCCGGTATTTCACAATCAAAAATTGTGTTTCGATGTATTATTTTTTGAATTAAAATCACCGAATTTTCAAAAAAGTACGTTTCATGTATTAATTTTTGAATTTTTACTTTTTAATTTGGTCGAGTACTTTAAAAAAAGAAAAAAAAACGATACACGGAACCACTTCATTTTTTGATTTCAAAACCATGATTTTAGCACCTGAGTTGCTAAAATCTTTTGGAAAACTGAACTAAACGTTTAACTGTTTCCAAAGGCCTAACATTGAAGATGAAGTTGATAATTAATTTGTTGGCCTCTTAGTTGTTGTTATTTAAGGTCAGTTCTTAGGCTAATGTGCTCTGACTTTAAATGGGGTCCCTGTTAATGAACAAGGGGATTGGTCTACTGAAATTAGTTGAGGTGAGCACACTCGGTTATGAAAAAACATCCACTGTCGGTAAATTTAGAGGAACAAATTTCCAAGTGACAAGAGTTCAATCTTTAACCTCTTAATATGGTCGGAGCTATCTATCTTATGACAAATGGAATACGATGAATTTTTGTAAAAACCGATATCTTTACAAATGGCTTTTAATGTTTCTAAAAAGGCAAATGCTAACAAGCGCCATTTAGCACCGGTTATGTGGGGCCCTTCTGTGTGAGATACTCCAATACCAAGATAAAACTCATCACAGTGACAACACATTTTGGCTTCCAACAGTACTTTTGGGCCCTTCATATTTTTGCCCTTAGTTTTCTAAACAATAGCAACAGTGACATAAAAGTGCAATTGGCGGGCCTTTTTTCCCTCTTTAGCACTTTTGGGTTCCATTTCTCTGTTTTGTTTTCTCAAGTACTCTCTACTCTGTCTGAGCTTCAAAACCCAGTCGACTAGTGATCATCAATCTTCATCGATCGTCTCTCGCCATCATCTCAGATACACACGATGTCTATCATTCTCTCAGGTTTCAAGAATTTCACGTATGTTTCCAGATTTTGAGTTTTTTTTTTTTTTTTTCGTTTTTCACCATGAATAGGGTTTTACATTAGCCTTTTGAGTGTTAAAAATTCTGAAATTAATGTCTTGCATGGGTTCCATTTATGCAATTACAAGCACATAATGCTATTTGTTTAGTTTTCTAGACAGTTGGTTTCGATTTTGGATACCGGTGGTTCAGTTTCAACTCTGTCCCATTATTACCCAGTAAAAATTGATCTTCTAAATTCTTCTCAGAAGTATTTAAGGCTTACAAAAGGGCTTAATCAATGAAAAAGGAATCACAAGGGCTTCCTTAGATCTTGAGCAAAATCTGTAAGTCTTATCTCGCCCTTTTGTTTATTTTTAGTTGGTTTTTAGTTTGATATAGTCAGATACTTTAACTTGCTCTTTTTTTTTCTTTTTTTTTTATAACTCAAGTGTCCGGTTCAGCTTATGAAAAAATGCTCCGATCAAGCCCTTCCGGGTAGTATTTTTTTGCCAAATCGTGTCGTAAAACCTTAAAAACATGTTTTAAACACTTCTAACAGTTCAGATCGTCGAAATTTTGTCCGAAAATTGGAGGTCTGGATTTTTACACCTTGCGGGGTCCTTCATATGAAGTTTACAACTTTTTTTTTTTTGGTTTTTCCATGCCTCGTGCCGTGCCTTGCTAGAACCATGTTGTGTTGTGCCGGTGCCGACCTTGCCCATTTGACATCCTAGAAGTAACAAATAAAAAAGTTCAAAAAAATTAGAAGGAATACAAGTTTTTTTGAAATTCAAAATGGCACGACTCTTTGTTGGGAGCAATTTTTGGCTAAATTGAAAAAACTGATTTTTTGGTTTTTTTCGTTTTGTCCTTATTCAATTTTTTTTTGCATTTGTTAGTTTTGCGTCAAGATTTTGTGGTTTCTAGATTTATCTCGTCGAGACGAATCCAAAGAGTATAAAATTATGGTAAAAATTTTTCTCGACGAGACAAGCCAAGAAACCACAAAAAATCGACCGAAAACTAACAAATGCAATTTTTTTTTGAATAAGGACAAAAAAAGAAAAAAAAAAAAGAAAAAGAAAGGCTAAATTTGAAAGGGTAAATTTGGAAAAGAAATAGATAGTACATGTGGCTGTCAAACCTTTTGGTGATGAGTACCAAACGAATTGAGAGTTCAAAACTCGTACATGACAGGTTGGCAAGGAAAAGACACAAAGGTAATAACTTTACAATGTTAAACGGTGCTATATAGCACAGGATAGCAGGACCCTTCTAAAAATGGGTCGCGACAGAAACTTAGTAAATTATGATTTTCAATTAAGGTTTTGCCAAAGTTCTATTAATTTGGCGCAATAAAATTTTATAAATGATGGTAGTTTTAGCGTTGGCAACATGTGTAAATATGAATCATCATATGATGGTAAATTTATTCATCAATCAAGTACACAGCATTGATATCGGAAACACAAAAGCTCAGGTAAATAAGAAAGAAAAATGTGGCATTACGGGAACATTTTAACATTTATTCATACATGCATGTCAATTTCAAGCAGAATGCCAAGAGTATTGAGGGATAATCACATCCCTTAAGAGGCTTCGCATGAATCATATTTCAAAACCTTCTCTAATAAACAATTTATAAGTCTCGCCCATCGATAGATACCAAATTACATACTTTTCTTCACCTCAGCAGACTTGATAATGTCAATGAATTCTTGCTGCGAGAGAAAAGGAGAGGAAAATTTAATGGGAATGAAGAAATACAACCAATGATTGAACGGTTTTGCAAAACTCATCGAGAAGATAAATCATGCTAAAAATTAAGTTGATTGGATATACATAAGACTATAAGAGCGATTTCGAAACACATTTATGATTAAAAAAAAAAAACCATAGTTACACCGATTCGAAACCGATTTATTTCAAGATAAATGTGTACTAATCATCAGTTTAACGATATCCGATTAACACGAATTTTGACATTGTTGAATTTCTCAACAAGCTGTACAAAATAAGCGATTCTCTGATTATTTAAGTGGGACCGGAAAAAGCCCAAATGGGCAAAAACTGAAATCTTCAACAGGGGAGTCCTCTTCCTAAAGAGAAAACAGAAATAAACAAATAAGTGATAACTTTGTCACCTTAAGAGAAGCTCCACCAACAAGAAAACCATCAACATCAGGTTGTGCTGCCAGTTCCTTACAATTAGCACCACTGACAGAACCTGTAACAGCAACACAATCATTCAGTTCAAAGGAGGTTATAGTCAAAAGTGGAAAGAAGAAAACAGTAATGATACATACACACAAAAAATTTACCCACAAATTACCCACACTTGTGTGAGTGTGTGGGTAATTTGTGGGTATTTTTTGTGTGTATGTATCATTTTTTAGAAGAAAAAACAAATTCGGAGTTGGTCATGCTAGCACCTAGCTACTGTCGAAAGACTACCCAATTGGAAAAAAAATAACACAGATGCACAAATGTCAACAACACAGAGTATAAACAGTGAAAGAAACCTTAGGAACTTGTTAGAAAATAGGTTAGTCAAAGGCATATCGCCTTGTAGATTCAATAATGTGATCCCCAAGGCACAAGTATCCCCATTTTCTTCCAAGCCTCTTAATCAGTGACTTTGACGATCAATATTGTCAATGGATACCTTGTCCCCAAGTCAGTGACAGGAGGCCTATAGAGAACAGTCTTCAAAATAATTATGTGGGTAATTGATTAATTCCATCTTGTACATTTTTCTAAATGTAAACCAAAGTGTGGAAGACCCCTAGCCTATAGGGCATCTAGGGTCCTAATATTGATTCACTTGGTGCATGGCAGCTGCATTTATCTTGTCCACTTTTCATCGCTTTTCCAAAAGGTATTTTAAACTCAGAAGTTGAGGCTAACTCTATGTGGCGATTCAAACTCCCATTATACACAGCCTCACAAACATGATAATTAAACAACCTCAATCTTCCCCCATAACTCATGGAAAAGTCGCAATTAGATGTGCTAAAATAGGGTCAAATTTGTTTGGCTTGGAAAAGTCATTGTTTGGAACAAGTTGAATATCTGTTCAAAAAAAAAAAAAAAAAAATTGAACATGACAATTAGATGCTTGTGCAAAAAATAAATTTCCCGCAAACAGGAGGTGAAGGTTAGCAACAGTACAACTAAATTAAACAGCCCAAGCGTTTCGGGGCGACAGTGTGAACCATGTATCAATCAGTACCTCCATAGATGATCCTCGTTGTAGCTGCAACTTCAGGGCTTGTGTTCACTTGAAGCCATTTCCTCAACTCAAAATGCACCTGTCAAATAGAGAAACAAACTTAGTTGGAGAGAAGTTGCATGGTACTCACATCAAAATGTGTGGAGGATATCAACCAATACGATATGGAATTAGTAGTAGCATGATAACTGGTTCCAGAAAAAGAAATGAAAGCTGGTCCATGCCACTTGTATTGTTGCATGTTGTGAGCAAAAGTGTGAAGAGAAAGGTTAAGCGTGCATCCATATAATTAGATTTTGTCGTGAGTTTTGCTTTTTGTGAAAACGAGTAAATGCGTAGTTCAACTCTCGTCTTCTCAAAACGAAAACCAGTGAGACAATATTGTTATGATCGGAACTGTTTACTTTCTAAAACCTAATCTCTACATTATTTTTATAAGATATCAAGCTATACTGATGACAGTGCATGTGTACCTAATCAAATAAAATTGGAGTTTAAAAAAATAAATTGGATTTGAAACTGGGGGTGGGGGTGGCAACTACCCCGCCTCCCCCCCCATGTGGCTCCGCCATTGATGGTAGCATTGAGGGGAGGGCTATACCAAAATTGACTTTAGAGGCAGTTGTTCAAAAAGACCTAGTTTTTTAATATCACGGAACACGATGCCCGAACTCAGTTGAGACAATGGATTCATGTAACCACAATTGATTGTGACTTAAGGCTCAGTTTGGTATGGTATGGTATGGTTTGGTTGGGATATAACTAGTTGCAGATTGTCATAGGTGTCAAACAACATTTTTGACATTATGCGACACGTGAGGGCATAACATGACCTCTCTCCAGGTTAAAAGGTCAGATATACCTAACTAAAAAATAATAATTATTGAACAGATGGTACAGTCGTGTGATATTCTCTTCCATCTAAATTGGGCTGATTAGCAACTAGAACCCTTACAAGTAACAACATAAGAATACCACTGAGGGCTATCAAGTGAATTTCATAAACAGGATCATTTGCGTTACGTTAGCAAAAATATACTCGTGACAGTTATTGTCTAAGCTCCCCAAAACTGTCATTGTCTTCAAGAAAACAAATTATTGCCAATATGAGGCCGCCGCACCTTGAAAAATTGTGTGGCTCAAAGGGATCATTAATATGGCCTCTTTGATGATCCCTTTCTGTGCCACATAGGCCATGCACTACAAAGCTGCAGCAAAATCTAAATCTCATACAATATATTCAACGAGCCTCAGCTAGACAAAATCAACTTCTATTTCGCACTTCCCTCACAGTTTTGGTTCTTTATTATGTGATGCAAAAACTTATACATCCAGATCCAAAAACGTGGCCATCACACTTCCTCCCACCAAGCTTAGGCTTTTTCCCACTCGAAAAGCTAATAGTATATCCTTTCCATTCTCTATGAATAAACAAAGGCTGAATCATTTTTTACTATAATTAACTCACTTCTTCATTCTCAAAAAAAAAAAAAAAAGCACTTCTAGAACAGGAAAACTAAATGCCAATATTTAATCTCCTAAGAAATTCACACTTGTCTTTCCAAGAACACGATGGAGTTGACTTAAGCAATTAATGTTATATATGGTATTAAATGAAAGCACCACCATCACCCTACTCACCTCCTGAGCTTGAGCAGGACTTGCGACCTTCCCTGTTCCAATAGCCCAAACAGGCTCATAGGCCAAAACAACATTTTCCCAATTTGATATGCGTTCTGCACCATGAGGGAAAAACTAATTACTAATTTACTATCATGGAAGTCCTTCTATTTGGACTCCTTGCAGAATGCTGAGAGATGTTAGACCATGGCTTACATCCTAATGCATTAAATTATGTTTTTAAACAATCACATACGGAAACATCACCAACTCTGAATGAAACATTTAGAGCAAATCCAATGCAAGAGTCAAATTCAGTTCTATACTCAAAATATGACACCAAATGCAAAAATCTGGAATCCAGTGCAGTGCTAAATCCAGTTCTAAAATGGCACAAAGTTATAGTTGGTTCTATATTTAAAACCAAGGATGACTATACAGCTCACAATCCCAACTGCCAATTACCAAAATATAGGACATCAGACATACCTGAAAGTGGCCGGAAAATAAAAACCTGCCGGAAAGTGGCTGGAAAATAAAAGATGAAGACACTAGCAATGGTGGGTTTGATTGTAGCCATCTACCTTCCAACAAAGACGACCGGTGATGGTTCGTTTGTTGCCATCATCAGAATCTCAATGGTGATGGCTTCCGGTGAAAAACCCTCAACGATGATGGCTGACATACAGAAAACGCAGAAAGAGAGAGAGAGATCTTTGGACTTCAATCGGGAGAAATCCCCTTTCCCCAATTTTAGATCTGAAACTTTGTTTTCTCCATAGCAACAGACGTAATGGGAAGAAGAGGAAGAGAGAGATGAGGCAATTATTTGGTGTAGCCAATATTCACACCAATCGGTGTTCCCAACGGCTCTATTTAAAAAAAAAAATTCATTCCAACGGTTCTTTTGTTCCATCTACTATAAAAAAATGGAAGTGTTCACCCAATTTGACACCAATTTTCTTCTTCTTCCATCATAACCTCAAAAAAATTAGTAGGGAACGGGGGTTAAAAAATTAGATCACAACGGGGTTGAAAATAACGTAGATAGTTGAATTGGGGTTGAAAAAGTATTTAAAAGTGAGGTGGTGGGAAAGTTAGTTAAATTTGGAACTGTTTGGTTCTAAAATAGAACCAACCACTAGAGCAAGGGTTCTATTTTAGCACCAAAAACCACTTTTTGGTGCTAAAATATGGCAATGGCTATAGCCATTTTGAAACTAGCATTGGATTTGCTCTTACAAGCTATAGGATTATCCAAATACTTCTAAAAAGTAATAATATGCAATTATTGTACCAAAACCAAATGAGAGTAAAGAGCATAATAAAAAACAGAAGATGTTTGAATTTTTCTAACTCTATCTGGGAGAAGTATAACAGCTCTTAAGTTCAAACGAATGACACAAAGTGAAAGTTGAACACAGATGGTATATGAACTGACTATGACACTAAAACTCTCCTTGAAAACCATTTTGATTCCAAGCAAAATGTGTACATACATAGAACAAGTTGACTCCCATTGCGATTCCATTATTTGATCACCTACTTTCTTGGGGTTCAATTAAAGAATAAGTGGAAGGAAAAGGGAAACAAACAGATAGGGCAGGACCTAAGTCTCACAATCCGTGAGCGCGAGCGAGAGTGAAAGTGCAAAAGTGTAGACATTTGGAAGAACTCAAAGGCAGAGCGTCCCAGAGAGTTTTAAATAGATTATTATATACGTATTCTTAATGAATAATTTTTTAGACACTCATGTACCGTCATAAAATTTCATGTCCAATAACCAAACCAAACGAGCCTTGTGTCCCAATCAATTGGGGTCGGCTATATGAATCCTTTTTTTTTCCATTGAGCTCTGTAAAGGGCTACATGTTCATTTAGACTTAGTATACTCATATCCTTGCGCACTAGAGCATCTAATGTCAATCTGGGTCTTCCTCTCCTCGTAGCTTTACTGCCCAAATCTATCCTATCAACTCTCTTAATTACTGAATCTACACCAAAAAAAACTCATGTCCAATACACGGAAAAAAAAAATGATATTTGTATTGTGGAGGTATTCACAGAATTGGAGATATTCTGTCATTGAGAACTTGTTCAAATACAAATTCATAACTATTGAGGCGAAAAAAACTAGAGTAACTAGTACGGAATTTTAACTTGACACAACTTCGGTGATGCACGTGCATGTGGCATAACGAGTCTCATGACCAGTGGCGGATGCAGGATTCTTAAGTGGGGAACCAAATCACATGTATTCATAAATTAACAACATAATATCATCCTTATATACTAAAAACACAATTTTGAGAGGACTTTTCTTCATATTTTTTACAAACAAAGCCTAAAATATTATAGAAGTAGTGAGTAATTGGGATGTGTGCAGGGGCCTAGGCCCCCACATGCACCCCCTAGGACTGCCCCTGCTGATGACTGGAAATTTGTATTGGTAAAATATTCCAAGGAGTACGAAATAAAATAGAGAGACCGGCATTGGGCATGATTTTGCTTCACCCAACGAAAAGTTAACAGTCAAGTGAATTCCATGAATGCCTGTGAAGTGCTGGTGGGATTCCAAAGAAAGTGAATAATGTGTCACTCATTTATCGGCTCAAAGCAGCAAATTCGTCTGCACCGATAACAAATTTGTGAATCAAGGAAAGCCAATGCGTGACTTAATGCGAACTAAGATCTAAAGCGCTGATCCGTGAGCTAGCTCGCAGTCGGTCAGCTTAAACCACGAACTTTGTGACTAAGGGCAGGACCCCTATTTGAAAATAATGGCTACGGAGGTAGGTTAAAAAGATTCAGACCAAAAATTGATGGTACAATTCTCATATTCTTAACCTATATTCTATGGAGGCCTGGTTCTTTCTTTTCTTCTTTACAAAGATGGCAATGGTTAACCAAGAGGCAATAGAGATAAAACGAAGTCATTTAACAAACAGAAAATCATTTGGTAAGCAGACACTCTCTGCTTCAAGTAGAATACACCTCAAGACATCCACGAGAGATGATGTTAGCAAGAATTTCCAACCTGTCAACCTCCATGACCCAGTTATTGATTTACTTACCAAATGAAATGCAAAATATCAATTACTAGAATGATTTACGAAACAAGTAAATAGAAAACGGAAATGTTTAAATCACATTAGCTATTCGAGGCTACTGCATGAAACCAATGAGTGGTACTTGAGGAAATGTACAAGGATCTTTCATAACATAAGTTGGAGAGCTGGTAACACAATCCACAAGAAGACAATAAAGTACACGACTTTTTAAATAGCTCTAAAATGCATACCTGCAATTGCTTTAGTTTGTGCAGCAACAACATCCACGGTAGATCCTGATTCCCGCTGCTCAAGAGTCTCCCCAACACAAGCAATTACCTTCAAGCCTTGTGAAAGAGCATATGCAACCTTATCTCCAACAAACTGAAATGAAATGTGTCCCAAGTTAGTGGACTAATTAAAGACATGTAACTAACAATAATCGAGCAATATCTTTCCCTTGAGAATAAATAGTTTTAGTGTTGGTACTTGGTAATGAAATCAGACTTGAAAATAATCATGCTGGGTCTATACAGTCACCCTATGTTTTGCTTTTGTATATGTAAGTGCCTTTAGGCATGGGCACATTTGCTACTAATAATAATAAATTTAGTTAGCCGACCCCAATTGATTGGGACATAAGGCTCGGTTTGGTTTGGTTTGGTAATAATAAAACTTAGTTGTTATCACCACAAGCAAACAAATTATTGCAGCACATTTAAACTTACATCGTTTGATTCATTTAGGATAAGCCTCCTCTCAGAATGACCAAGAATGACCCACGGAATGCCCAGATTGATGAGCATCTCTGCACTGTATGTACAAAAGAATCAACAGAAATTTTTTGAGAAGCATACTTGTGAACTTGAAAATGGAAAGATTTGAAACAATTTCCTGGTTCATCTTGTGTACTTGGTGCCAAAGGGATAGGTCAGTACCCAGTCTAGCTCTCCAAGACATCCATTAATGGGGTAGTAACAAGACATAGTTTCTTCTATTTCCAGATTCATGCTAAAGGATCACGCTAGTCTTGTCCAGAGCATAAGAAATCCCTCATTTTTCAAGTTGAGACATGATGCCACACAACGTGTACATACTTTTGATCACTTATTCTTCAGTCAGGCCATGACTGAATGCCATGTGACTTTCAGATCAACGGTTTTACAGGAACAGCTGAACGCTTTTGAGTCCACTCATTCCCATATAGTAGACAGTAGTATTAAGATGCAGCAAAACATACCTGACCTCACCAGTGAAAGCACCTCCTTTTTTAACCCAACAATTCTGAGCAGCAATGTGAAAATTAGGCTTCAGCAAACCTTTAACCAGTCCAAGGAACACAAATGGAGGGCTGACAACAACCTCTGCGAGAAGAGAGATTCGATGATGCATAAGCAAAAAATAGCATCAGAGATGTCCAGGTGATACTTCCATACAGTTAACCTATCTTTCATATGAAAATTAATAGGAAGAATAGAAGCTGAGGTAGCACAAACAGTGAATACCCCATTTTTTGCCTCTAATCATTCCCACGGGAAAGGAATTGCATGAGTCGTTATTATACCCAATAGTCTGTTGTGCATGATACTAATTTAGGGATAAACAACAGGATTGGTATACCACTAAGATTGAAATCATCACCAATAGACAAAACTCGTATGAGATGTAAGGGAATGACAGTTTCAACTTGAGATTGACCACATTCTAAGACCAGTACAGACTAGGAAAAAGAAAACATGCAAGGAAGCAAGCACATATCAACTACAACAATGGATATGCTCACAAAACTTCACCCAATTATCTTGAAGCTCACAATGGTGTGTGAGGGAAAAAACAATGTTGTGAGCAGGAAGGGGCATCGGCAAGGGTTCAAGTTCACTTGAGCAACGGGCTCGAGTGATGGTTTTGAGTCTTTTGACTGTATTTCCATCAAACAGTATAATCTCTCTTATTTCATAGTGGATTTATCTCTCTCCAGTGGACTTATGTAATTTGGGCCTAAGTGTTTTAAATGCTGGTGTTCCTATTTGTGTGTTCACTCTATATATTCTGGGGTGATTCCACAGCCATGTATGGGTTGTTGACAAATCCCAACATACAATTGAAAGCATGTAAATTAGAAGCAGTCATTCACTGCACTAATTTGGCGGTAATTGTACAATTTATTATATAGAGACTAGAGTATTTACTTACCCACAACATCCTCAGAAGGTACTTCACCAGCATTAAGTGTCGAAACTATCTTCTTCACCTCCTCTGCAGTTCCATTCTGCATAAACAAACACCGCACAAATCAGGTTTCAGTAAATAAGCATAACCCAAAACCAAAAGACAAGAGATTAGAAAGATTGAGAATGAATCCTCAAATAAAACTGGCAGTATATGTTGCACGACATAGTTAATAGGCAGACAAAACAAACAAGATTTCAATTAAGCATAGCATAAGAAGTGATGCTTTCTACCTATATTTCACTTACCAATTATCATATTAATAATTATTTAGCTTTCATTTTTAAAAAAAAATCGCCTTTGTTAGTTTGTAACAATTATTTATGGAATATTGGTTCGTCTCAAAAAGAGGAATCAGAAAAATTTTAATAAAAAAATATGAATAAAGACAAAAAAATTCTGCAGATTTTAGGATTAATTTTGTATTTTAGAGAACTATTTTAAGATTTTGATGAATTTTTTTTTACTTTTTAGAATCCATACATACCAATAATCCTCGGGAAAATGGTTCAAAATTGACAAAAATGATTTTTTTGGTTGAATAAGTACATAAAAATAATCGAACAGGACAATTAGCCCAAAGCAGGACCTGTTTATACACTGAAAACAATCAAGATCTAACCCATTCCGTGTCAACGACAATGGAGAAGCCTATGGAAAAAATAGCAAACCGAAACATGAAAAGTAATTTCACATAAAAGAATTTAATCAATTGAATCTGATACATTATTCGGCTTCGTGACAAGCGATTCAGTTTTAAGAAACAGAAAGAATCACGTATATACATGCATTTGGATCCAAAGGATGTACAAACGTGAGTAATCGTTCGAAGTTTATATGCAAGCCTATAGAACAGATCCTGTAAAAGAAGTATATATTGCAAGCCTAGACATAAGTAGTTGAAACTACGTAGGGCGTGAAGATGGAATCGGAGGCTTACGCATTTCCAGTTACCGCCGACGAAGAACTTTCTCCCCATAGTTGACGATGATGATCACGAAGCTCTCTGGTTCAATTCTTTCGGATTGGGATTTGCTAGCAGGGGCTATGGCGACTGACAAGTGATCTATCGATACATACTATATATATATATATATATATATACGCGGATTTTTCGTGCTTCATTTTGGATTACGGAAATATGCGGATCACGATCTTTTGTCATTAGAAATGAAATGACGTCGTTGCCCACGGGGAAATATGCTTTCGGCGTCAACTGCCACTGGATTAATATAATTCGTGTGGGGCTAATGGAGGTTATTTGGTAAATTTGTGTTAGGGTTGTAACCGTGAATGTGGCCCACGGATTTGCTGTTTTTTTTTTTTTTGATAATCCCACGGATTTGCTGTTTGTTATAGTGTGCGCTGGACAACGGGTCGTCACAAATGTGGGTGGCGGAAAGCGGATTGGATTGGGTTTTGTATACAATGGGAAAAATCCTTCTTTTTGGATTGTTAATTTAAGGGGTGTTTTCAACTAACAAAAAAATAATTTAAAAAAAAAATTAAAACAGGTCATTCTCTCACAATACATCATGTAAAAAATCGTAAAAAACTAATTTATTCTAAAAACACTTTTAGCGGAACACCTTCTTAGTTGTGTTTTCAAATCATGCCTCGGATATTGAGGAGTATGCTAGGGGAAAAGAAGGGAGTCGAGTCTCTTCTATTGGTTGAAATTGTGTGGACCCATCATTTTGTGGACTGAACAGTAAACATGATATCATTTTGTTATGGAATCCACAAAATGATGAAATCCATACCAGTTCAACTAATGGACTGAACGGTAAACTTATGTTCTTTTAAATAAGTTTTTTCCCTCTTATGTTCATTTGACATAAGTCAGCAAAGAATCTAAGGCATTCCACGTTCCAGGCCAATGAACGTTTAGGGATTTTGGAGTGGATATCTGAATAGAGTTATGGGATTAGTCCTGAATGTCAAGAATTGCTTGAAATTTCGCTTACATAGATTCCTGGATTGAAGTCTCCAAACAAACTGTCAAATTTTTTTTTTTTTTTTTTTTTGGGTATTATAAGACTATAGGTTCATTATTCTCTTGCATTCAAACAAATAGAAGAAACAAAGTCACAAAAATATAAAAAAGTGGGATCAATTATGTGAGTTAAGTTGTTGTTAGGTAGTTTTATGCATTCGGGTTCCAATAATACAATTAGCAATGTTAAAATGGGTCCCACAACTTTTTTTGTTCATCCAATGTCCCATAGTTGTACAACCAACCTTTCTCTCTCGTCCTTTTCCTTCTCTTTCTCATCTCGTGCCAGAGCCTTTTTTTTTTTTTTTGCTCTCTCTTCTCTCTTATCTTGATAAGAGTATTATAGCTAGCTGCACCGCTGCCTCACCAGATCCTATCCCATGCCTAACTGATTCTCAATCTATAACTAATCAATGTACACTTAGTTGAAGCATTCTGTTTGTAGCGTAACTAATACGCTCCAGTTAGGTACAAAGGCTTGTGTGCCTATATAAACAGTTGTAACTCCATTGTTGAAGTGTGGAATGAAATAAACAGTTTCTGAAAACTCTTTATGGTATCAGAGCTATTCTAAGCTCTCACGAGCAAAAATGGCTGATTCATCTTCTTCGTCAATCTCGGCTTCCACCACGATGTATACAACCCTACCTCCAAACCTTAGTCTCCTCATCTCAAATCTTAGTTCGTTCATTACTGTGAAGCTTGATTCGTCAAATTTCTTGATCTGGAAAAATCAATTCCAGAATATTCTTCGTGCAACAAATCTATTCGGTTATGTGGATGGATCGACTCCCAAACCTTCTTCAACTGTTAAAGATTCTACTTGTAATGATCTCACCAATCCAGAATTTCTCATGTGGAACTCGATTGATGCTCATCTTCTCAGTTGTATCATCGCAACCCTAACTCCTTCAACACTTCTGTTGTTCATCTTACTCACTGCACATTAATCATACGGCTTTGAACTGTTGATATCGCTTGGATGAGTCTTATGGTGCTACTTCGTCTGAATCAGGTCCTAAAGCTTATGCTGCTAGTCCATCTTTCTCCTCAGGCCCAAATCAGTGGTATGTCGACTCAGCGGCTACTCATCATATCACAAATGATCTCAACAATCTGCAGCTTTATCAACCTTATCACGGTCAGGATCAAGTCACTGTTGGCAATGGATCTAATCTCCCAATTCTTCACTCTGGTAAGGGTATTTTGCCCACTCCTAAATTTCCCTTTCATCTTCGCAATGTTCTTCATGTTCCTTCTATTTCTTCCAACTTGTTATCCGTTCAACAATTGACCAAGGATAATCATTGCACTGTTACATTTGATGATCGATCCTTTGTGGTTCAGGACAAGATCACGAAGCAAGTTCTGCACAAGGGACTCAATCATCAAGGCCTTTATCATTTCACTCATCCTTCTCCTGTCGCTCAACCATCTGCTTTCTTTACCAGATCTGTTGATAGTTCTACTCTGCATCAACACTTAGGTCATCCTTCTTCAATAAAATTTCAGCATGTTCTGAAGCATTTGAAATTTCCAGTTGCTCATGAGTGTACTCAATCTCTTTGTACTCATTGTTGCACTGCTAAAAGTCATAGATTACCTTTTAAACTCTCTACTAGTTCGGTTAATGAGCCTTTAGCTCTTATTCATAGTGATGTTTGGGGCCCTTTTACTGCAGATGATACCTCTTTTCATTACTATGTGTTGTTTGTTGATGATTATAGTTGATTCACATGGATTTATCCCATGGTTTATAAAAGTGAGGTGTTCTCTAAGTTTGTTGAGTTCAAAGCATATGTTGAAAAACAATTTAATGTTGCCTTGAAGATTTTGCGTACTGATGGTGGTACTGAGTATATTAATAAAGATTTTTTCATGAGTTTCTTACTCTTCAAGGCATTATTCATCAACATAGTTGCCCTTATACACCTTCTCAAAATGGTGTTGTTGAGCGAAAACATCGTCATCTTACAGAAACATGTATTGCTTTGTTACAACATTCTTCTTTACCCCTTTGTTATTGGTTTGAGGCACTTGCCACAACTGTCTATCTTATAAATCGACTGCCTAGCTCCAAGTTACATCATGTCTGTCCCTTTGAGCTTCTTTTTCATGAATCTCCAGATTACTCTTTTCTCAAAGTTTTTGGTTGTCAATGTTTCCCTTGGCTAAAGCCATATACTCATCACAAGCTCCAGCCTAAATCTATTTCTTGTGTTTTCATTGGCTATCATCCTTCTGTTAAAGGTTATCGTTGTTTAGATCCCTTAAATGGTAAAATTTATCTTTCTCGGCATGTTATCTTTAATGAGACTGTTTTTCCCTTTGCCACTCACAAAATTTATGTGCCCTCTCCTTCTTTAACATCTCAGTATCAATCTTTTTTCTGGCACTCTCCTTCTCCTTCTCCAGCGGCTTCTCCTATTGTTTGTCCTTCTTCATCTTCTTCTCCTACATTACCTCTTGTTTCTTTCCCCGCTCAAGTAGCTTCTACGCTTAATCCTTCTCTATCTCCTATTACTTCTTCTCTTAATTCCTCTCCATCTCATATAACTACTCCTATTAATTCTCTCTCTATTCAGCTTCCAGTTGCTTCTTCTTCTCCTCATAATATCCATCTGATGATGACTCGATCCAAGACTACCAAGGTAGCCTTCACTGCTACATCAGCAGATTCTTTTTTGGATACCGAGCCTTCTACTTTTGCTCAGGCTTCTAAGTCAGTTGTTTGGCGGGCTGCCATGTTAGAAGAATTTCTGGCCCTTCAACAGCAGGGCACCTGGCATTTGGTTTCTCTTCCTCCTGGAAAAAAATGCCATTAGTTCTAAATGGGTTTTTCGTATTAAACGTAATTCAGATGACAGTATTGCTCGTTATAAGGCCAGATTAGTAGCTAAGGGGTATCTTCAAGAAGAGGGAGTGGATTATCATGAGACTTTTAGCCCTGTTGCTAAGCAACCAACTATTCGGATTTTGCTCAGTCTTGCTCTACATTTTAATTGGCCCATCAAGCAGTTTGACATCTCCACTGCGTTTCTTCATGGCAAGCTAGATGAGGAAGTATATATGTTACAACCCCAAGGTTTTGTGAACTCATCATCTGCTTCTTCTGTATGCCCGCCTTGATAAGGCTTTATATGGCTTAAAGCAAGCTCCACGTGCTTGGTACTCCACATTCTCCTCCTTTCTTTTGTTTGTGGGTTTTGTTTGCACTCCATGTGATCATTCTTTGTTTGTTCAAAAGACTGCTTCTACCATTACTATTCTTCTTGTTTATGTGGATGACATTCTAATTACGGGAAGTGACTTATCTCATATTCAATCTCTTGCTGCCCATATGCGTACTGTTTTTGCTCTGAAGGAGCTCGGTGATATTTCTTATTTTTTGGGCATTGCTGTCACCAAATGTGCCAAGGGTTATTTTCTTTCCCAGCAAAAGTATGCGTCTGCTCTTCTTGCTAAAGCAGGCATGACTGATTGTAAATCAGCCAAAACTCCAATATCCATTAAAGCTACCACTTCTCCTATTGATGCTTTGCCCATTTCTCAACCTTCTCTCTATCGCACCTTGGTTGGTGGTCTCCAGTACTTAACTATCACTCGCCCAGACATTGCATTTGTTGTTAACCAAACTTGTCAACACATGCATGCTCCCTCCAATGCAGATTTTGCCTCCGTGAAATGGCTTTTACGTTATATCAAGGGTTCTCTTTCTTTTGGGCTCACATTCTCTCAAGGTTCCTTTGATCTGCATGCCTTCTTTGACTCCGATTGGGCAGGGGATGCCATTGATCGTCGGTCGACTACTGGATTTTGTATCTTTCTGGGCTCTAATTTGGTTTCTTGGGCTGCTAAAAAGCAACCCACTGTATCACGTTCCTCCAGTGAAGCGGAATATCGCGCCTTGGCTCACACTACAACTGAGTTTACTTGGCTTACTATGCTTTTGCGTGATCTCCATGTATCCTTTCCCACGCCCACGCTCTGGTGTGACAACATTTCGGCTCTTGCTCTCACTACAAATCCTGTTTTCCATGCTCGTTCCAAGCATATTGCCATGGATTATCATTTTATTCGCGAGAAAGTGGCTTCTAAATCTTTGGTTCTGCGGCATATTCCTTCCATGGAACAACTTGCTGACATTTTTACGAAGTCCCTCTCGGTTTCTCGGTTTCATTATCTTGCTACCAAGCTCTTGGAGCCTTCCTCCATGAGCTTGAGGGGGGCTGATAAGAGTATTATAGCTAGCTGCACCGCGGCCTCACTAGATCCTATCCCATGCCTAACTGATTCTCAATCTATAACTAATCAATGTACACTTAGTTGAAGCATTCTGTTTGTAGCGTAACTAATACGCTCCAGTTAGGTACAAAGGCTTGTGTGCCTATATAAACAGTTGTAACTCCATTGTTGAAGTGTGGAATGAAATAAACAGTTTCTGAAAACTCTTTATATCTCTTGTAGCTATGCCAGAACGCACAATTAATTTCTGGACAAACTTCTTTCCACCCCTGTCACACTTTGACAACCTCCTAACTATACTATTGTGGGTCAAGAAAAAAAGAAAAGAGAAAATATAGAGGCACTAATACTTTGCACCAACAATTACACCAACTCTTTCACATGGAACATGTTTTTAAGGACCAACACGGTTCGTCAAAAAAAAAAAAAAAACCCCGGAAGGGCTTGATCCGATTAGTTTTTGTTAGAAACGCTATATTCGAAATTTAGTCCGGAAAGTGAAAAAAGGGCTAGGTTCGCAAACAATTTTATAAGGGATCACTTATTGAAAGGGGATCCATATATAGATGTGATTTTTCCTTTAAGGCTTAGCCAAAAATCTAAAACATTTGACATTTTTAAAAGAAAGGACAGAGACTTTTGCATTGAACATAAAGACAAAAAACAGTTGACATTTTTAAAGGAAGAATTAGGAACTTTTGAAATCGAACATAAAGACAAAAAATATAGTGAAATGTCAATAATTTTTAAAAGTTTTTAATTTTCAAAAAAACCAACTCCTGCCTCCTAGCCGGCCACCACCCCACCTCCGGCCGACCACTTCCGGCGACCCAAAAAATTAGTAACATTTCACTAATTTTTAAAAGTTCTAATTTCGTACAAAAAAATCAACTTCTACCTCGAAGGCCGACCACTGTCCCACCTTCGGCCGAACACTTCCGGCGACCCAAAAAATTAGTGATATTTAAAAGTTCTAATTTCGTATAAAAATTCAAAAAATCAACTCCTACCCGAGCCGACCACCACCCCACCTCTGGCGACCCAAAAAATTAGTGACATTTCATTAATTTTTAAAAGTTCTAATTTCGTACAAAAAATTAAAAAAAAATCAACTTCTAGCTTCCGTTGACCACTACAGCACCTCCGGCCGACCAAAAAATTAGTGAGATTTCACTAATTTTTAAAAGTTCAACTTTCGAACAGAAAATTCAAAAAATCAACTCCTACCTTCATCCGACCACTTCCGGCGACCCAAAAAATTACTGACATTTCACTAATTTTTAAAAGTTATGATTTTGTATAGAATATTGAAAAGAAAAAAAAAAACTACTTCTATCTCCGGCCCACCACCACCCCACCTCCGGCCCACCACTTCAGGCAACTAAAAAATGAGTGAAATGTCACTAATTTTTAAAAGTTATAATTTCGTACATAATTATTTTTTAAAAAAAAAAAAAAATCAATTTCTACCCATCCCGCCTCCGGCCGACCACTTCCGGCAACCAAAAAAATTAGTAAAATATTTCTAGTTTTTAAAAAAATTATACTGAAGTATCTCTCACTAAAAATTGTTTAAATCACACAGTATCACCCCTGCCATCAAATTGAATTCGATACTACCTTGTGGTGCTAAGAAGTTTTGACTGTAGAGAAGATCAAGGTTACTTTAAGAACACTATGATCGAAACGAACACACTCCATGTGATTGGATGGTGCACCATATTAACACCATGGCCACCCAAAAAGTTTAGGACTTGGGGGAGCACATGGAGGGTTTAGATCTTATTTGGTTTGGGGTAATGATTTGAGAGAAAAATTAGGGCAATGATTGAAAATAGGGGTTAATGATTGGAGAGAGAGAGAGAGAGATAAAGAGAGAAATGAGAATAATAATTAAAAATATGGTTAATAGTTGGAGAGAAATAAAAGCGATGATTGAAAAATAATTAAGAAAATCGGTCTCAAAACCCAAAACGAACAAGGTGTTAGAGTTCTACAAAATGAAATATTACGGTTGTTGTAGGGACCCATAAATTCAATTCTTATTTCAACTTATTATGAGTGACATGGATGAGTAGTAACTGAAATTAAATTATGTATTTAGCAAGATATTTGTATGACGTACGTATATTTGGCATGCCGAGAGTTCGGTGGATTGTTGGAAAATCAATTTCTTGGTTGGGATAGTGTTTGGAAGAGTTAGAAAGGTGTTCGTGATGTTCGGAGATTGATTCGATGTTCGGGGTATCATCTTTTCAAATATTCCCAGGTGGTACCAGTTTTGGGTTTTTATTAGTACCGATACCCATTGATCAGTAACTTATTTTCTTGGTCAAAACCAGTACAAGCATTTTGCTAGATCTGGTTCAAGCAAAACAGAACCATGGGAAACACATCAGAATCGGTATAACTCTTTTTGCAGTACCGGTACAAGCGACATTTTTTTTGAAAATCGAGAACACGATCTGGGCATCTATTTAAAGACCCCTTTGGCCTGTTTTTCACTTCGAAGCTCGACCAAAAACCCTAAATTTCGCCTCTCCACCTTCTCTCTTCATGTCTACATCAAATCTTTGTGATTTCATCTCAATCTTCAACAAATCTTCAAGAGATACGTGTGTGAACATCTGATCTGTCCTTGATTTTGGGTTTGCCACTCTTTGAGGTAAGGATCCGCCTCCATGGCCTTGTTTTCAGATTTTCCACGTTTTTCTCTCTCTTCTCTTGCTTGTGAGTAAAATCTCACACTTGATGCACATTATTTACTTGATTTAGAGCTTGGGTACTCTTGATGTCAAACTTTGAGGGGGTCGATTTTTGGTGTTTGGAGGCCGGGCCTTGGTTTTATTTGGGTTTTGTTCAAACCCCTCTTCGGTAGGGAATCCCTTCTACTCTCTCTAAGTATTGTGTGGTGATTTGATGCATCCTTCTAGCTAGATCAATGTTATTTTCTCATCTGGGTTAAAATCCTCATTACTAGTTCAACATTGGTATAATTAGTCATTTTTCTAGTACAATGATAGTTATGCTAATTCACGTATGTTGGACACTCGATGACATTGTTGTATGGAATATGTTTTGAACGTGACAAAATGTGTTTTTGGATGGACACCACATTGTTGTACGAAAATATATTGGTCGAATGTAATTTCACAATCCGTGAAAAAAAAGAAAAGAATGTAATGTCACAAAAATACTTTGCAAAGGACTGTAGCAAAATTATTGAACGAAAATTTGCACAGCAAGTGGTTGCTATAGTGTACCGTAATTACTGTAGCAATTTATACGTGCTAATAGTGTCGAAAAATCAAGTTGGGTGGCAGGGGCAGTAACATAGTAGCTAATTTTTACAGAGGAAAGTCAAAGGTACTGTGGGGCCAAGTTAAAATAATCTACCGAAGAAACCAAACTGGTTTTTTGGATTCTACCCCAAAAAAACCATCTTCAATGGCAACTTACGGTCATTCGAGATTTTTAGCCAAAGGAGGCCCTTATCCACTCCCTCGAGATTCTCGGGGAACGTTAACATCTTCTATTGGCATTTTGAATATTCTTCAATGGCAACACGGTCATTCCCCAATCTTCAAACAACTACTCCTATATATGTTCCTTCTGGTTTCCCATTGCTTCGGCTTCACGTCCTGTTGGAGCACAACGAAAGAAAGAAAGGCCCCTTGGGATCTTAAAAAGCCCCTGAAAGTACAAAGAAAGTTCTTCATTAGGCTTTGACGGGACCGGGTCTTCTTTCGGTTCGGCCGAATTAAATTGAACACGATCCAATTCCTCTTCCTTTCACATTAAACGATTGGAATTTGAAGATTTCAAACTTGGTTATGAATTCTTAGTTTTCCTAAATCGAATTCCAAAATTGGGTATCGTGGAATTTCGTTTAATTTAGGGCTTTTGGGGGATGGATTGTAGGGTGTGTAGGGCGAGCGGAGATTCGTCGGTAAGAATGGGCGGAGGAGTGGGTCAGATGGGTGTTGGTGGTTTTAGCCATGAGAGCGACCATGACTTGGGTGCCATGGTCAGTGATTTCTTGGAGAATGGCAGCGGTGAGCCTGATTCCAGGTATAGCAGCGACAGCGATTCTGGCCTCTGCGATCTTGTCCACCTTGCCGACACCGTCTCGGTCTCTCTTTCTCTCTCGGAAATGTACTACTAATTGTTTTCTGGCAGTATTGCGTGCTTCTAAATTTGTTCATTTAATTGTGGTTGTATTTTGGATGAGATGCTAATCTTCGAAATTTATCAATTACCATACTGTCCCATTTTATGTGCTGCTATTAATTTTATTATTGTCTTTTTTATGGGCTTCCTTTCGAGGTAAGTTTAAGGGTTGCCTTGGAGATATATATATAGGCCTGTATGGTTTCGCATTTTGAAAACTGCTTACAGTTCTTATTTATCTTTGAAATGGAAAATTATTGGGAAAGATACTAGTTGCCGGAAACCAGTCGTCTAACTGAAATGACCTTCCAGCAGTACGAGATACAGGCTAAAGATTGGGAAAAAGGGAAATTTCTTCGGTCATTTATAATCTTCATCAAGAAGTTTGTCTTGATTGTCTTTCTAAAACTGGACAGTTTGGTTAATTTAAGCGTGGTTGTAGAAGTAGGGATCTATTTAATCATCTTTGGATGTAGAAGAATAGTGATTATTCTTGGTTGCATTTGAAAATTGATTTTCTGGCCACGTTTTATGCTCTTTCTACTACTGAACAACTAGGTTATCTAATGATTCGGGGACTCTATGGAAAGCGAAAACATGCTGAAGAGCTATAGGTTCCAAGGTTCTGAAATCTGCCTATGGACAATTGCTAAACAATATAAACAAGATTGTATGACACTTTCTACATTTGGAATTTCATTCACACTACACAGTTATTTCTTTGAACCATAGGGATGAGAATGCTTTTGCCACTTTCTTTTGCACATTTTCTCCATCTGTTTGATGTTTCTACCCGGTTTAAGGTATAACCAAATTTATTGGAAGGACTTGGGTTGGAGGTATGATGCCTCAAGATGCAACTTCGTAAATCTTTTGGCTTGGAGGGTTATATCAAGAATGGAAAAAACTCAAAAAGCTATTCTGGAAATAGAATAAAACAATAAAAAATATGCAAAATTATATTCGAAAGAGAGATAAGAAATATATTTGCAGGGATTCTTGAATCTCCGAGTTATTTTACAATGGGGGATGAAGAAGAGTGCATTCTATGTATTTGAGTTTGATAAAGTTTATTTTCTCTACTTTGCCAAAACAAGTTTCATATGGCCAATATATTACCAATGGGTATAGTTGGTGATAGAAACCAATGGTGTCAAACTTCTCTGTCTGGTTACTTATTAAGTTATTTTCTTTGTTGGGTTTTGGTATTAATTAGATGTGGAGCTAAAACATTCTGTGTTGAGGGTTCATCCAATAACTCCCTTCTGTTTAGTTAAGTTGGAAGTTATATTGTCTGCCAGTGTTTGAAAAGAAGGTCTGGGCGGCTGAGCACTTGCCGCCTAGGCATGCTCGATCTGGAAGCTAGAAGGTGCTAGGCCTCCCTGGGAGCGCCTAGCGAGTTTTAGAACCTTGTTGTCTGCACCATTGAGGTTTTGCAATTTTTTTAGAACAATCTTGTTTTATTTTCCCCTCATGCTGCTCACAATAGGTGCTTATGTCATTTTTTGCAGTATTACAAGCTCTCTGTAGATCAGTATGAGAGTGACTTGCTATCGGTGGTCAATTCTCTTATGCGGTCTATCAATGACACGGATCTTCACCTCGTCATGTCAGGTCCATGTAATGCAAGCTGCATCAGGTTTTCTCTGGTGAAGCTTTTGAGGCTTTCTGGTTACGATGCTGCTGTTTGTTCATCTAAGTGGCAGGGTAGCGAGAAGGTCCCTGGAGGTACACCTGAATTCAATCAGATTACATTCTTATATTTTCTTCAGCAAGCTTTTCAAAGATTACCGAAAGAAAGTCTCATCACCTAGAGAAATAAATAAAAAAATTCCATCTATTTAGGTGATACTTTCTTAACAGTGAAAACATAGAACTCGAAGACTTCATATCAGTCTACTATCATCCTATTTGCGTTGTTGATACTGGTAGCAAGTAAATCTACAAACACTGTCACACATAAAGAAAATTTTATCTGCCCTTCTTTCTGGAAGATCTGCCAATTTTGTGGCATGATAAAGCAACTAGTATTTGCATCTTTTCATATTTTTTCTTGCAGTTTCCTTCCCCTTCTTTTGCTTAATATTTATGTTGGCATATTGCCAACTGGTGAGATAGGCTGCCTTTTGTTTTCTGTTTTCTGCGATTGCATCTGATAAGCTGCTTTGGCGGAGTGCTGCCCATAGTGTTGCTTGTAATTACCTACTGCCTTTGACGGCTAACCTTTTGGTGTATGACAATCTTGTTTTTTTGTTATAAAACTATAGTAATATTTGGCAATAAGGCAACTGTTATATTGTGGTTGTATAAATTGGGCATCTGCACGAAGCAATGCTTTGTTGAGAGTTTCCTCATTACACATTGCGTTAATATTTATGTTTTACTATCCTGCAGTTTCCCCCCCTTCTTTTGGTTAATATATATGTAAGCATCTTGCCAACTGGTGAGAACCATAGTGGTGTAGGGTGCTTTTTGTTTGTTGTTTTCTGCGGTTGCTTCTGATAAGCTGTTTTGGTGGAGTGCTGCCCATAGTGTGGCAGCTGTGGCTAACCTTTTGGTGTATGGTTATCTTGTTTTTATCTTCATAAACTATAGTAATATTTGGCAATAAGGCGAGAGCTATATTGTGGTTATAAAATTTGGGCATCTTTCCAAAACAATGCTTTGTTGCAAGTTTCCTCGTTACGCAATTTGTTTTTACTTATATTGTGGTTGTATAATTCAGGCATCTTCCCAAAGCAATGTCTTAATTTGTTGTTTGGTTCTAGTTGTCTCCCCTTGGGGTTTGTGTCTTGTACTTTCATTTATATTCAATGAAGTTCTTTCTCTCTCTCTCAAAAAAAAAAAGAAAGTCACTAAATAAGACATTAGCTTTCCAGTTTATTGTTCTAATACTTCTCTGCTTAAGCAGGGGACCACGAGTATATTGATGTGATCAATAACAAAGTATCTGGAAGCTCCGAACGTTTCATCATTGACATCGACTTTCACAGCCACTTTGAAATAGCTAGAGCTGTTCATTTCTATGACAAAATTCTCAACTCCCTTCCTGTTGTTTATGTGGGCACCTTGACGAAGCTGAAACAGTTCCTCCAAGTAATGGTTGAAGCTGCCTCATTCTCTCTCAAGCAGAACTCCATGCCTCTTCCACCGTGGAGGTCTCTTGCTTATTTGCAAGCAAAGTGGCACTCTCCATACCAGAGAGAGTTAAATCCAGATGAAAAGATAAGCAGCCTTCCATCTGCACATAAGCAGTGTAGCGGGCTTTTAAAGAGGCTGCAATCTCTGCTCCAATCTGAAATTGAGGTAAAGCGAGTGCTGAAGCCTATAAACGGTGAAAATAACAGAGGGCTGAAGCTTGAGAGGCAGAGGTACTCTTCAAACAGGGCTCTTTGAGATGTACAGGCTCTTTGAGATATACAGGTCCTGTCCAAAAAATAATTGATTTTTGTTTTTCTATTTTACATAGCGGGCGGAAGCTGATACTGATAACATGTCATGTCACGGTGGAAACATTTTTCTTTTCCATCTCGTGGGGAGTTTTACAAGTTTTTCCTTTTTATTGCTTAGGGAATTTCATTCTTTTGTTTCATGTTCTACCTTTTTTGAAGTTTCATTCTTTCCAGCTGAAAAACGGTTGCTTGGACGATTAAATTTGTTTTCCACTTCATCAATAAAGCTGTAGTATTAGTGCTACTTTTGCTTTGCAATGTTTATCATTCCTTTTGATTTAATTATTGAGATTGGTCTCTTTATTTTTATTTGCCTTCCTTTTTGGCTGTTTGATTAGTCCCTTGATTGTTGCTGCCAACATTCCACTGCTAACTAAAGCTTCTTGATCTATCTCTCTGTGGTGGGTGATGTTTAGAACACTTGTATGCCTAGCAACTTGGAATTTTAGAGGTAATTTGTTTTCTTTCTTGTTTAATAAGCACTTTCAAACCTTTTGGGAATCCGGAAGTCCTTTGTGGATTACTCTGCCGTGGGAAATTATCTGATAGGAACTTTTTGCTGTTATGTTGCACCATTAAAAAATGTAGCACTTCAGTTCCCCTCTATCTCCACCTCAAGGAGTTAATTTCTGCTTGAGCCAAAAAAACGAACATCTGCCCTCGTGGGTTGTTTACCAGCAATGCCTCAATCAGCAGATTGATTTTGCAAGATCAGTTCGAGTGTAACTGGTTAATACTGTGTGGCTATATGCTTTTGTATAGGTGTTTTGCCAAAGCTACCGAAAGTGTTCGTTTGTGTTATTCAGTTTCCCTCATTTCCTTGTGATTGTAAACTGACTTTTCTGCATCAAATGCATAATCTATGATGATCCAAACTGAATGAGGTGAGATTCTCAGAATCCTGAATGGATCAGAGATTCAGAACACAGGCTACGTGCCATGATTAGTCACACGATGAAAGATAAAATGGGAAAATCTCAGCAACTCACATTCTCAACGCAGAATGTTTCTATAATGGAACAAAATAGCCCAAGGGAAAGGAAGACAGACTCCCAGACGGGAGAGGGAAGATTGAGAGGACCCGTGCTGACTAATGGAAGGAAGAAGTTCCCTTTTTCTCCCTGTGGGGCTACAACTTCTTTGATCAATCCTTCTTTGAGCCGACTGGTAGAGTAATGAATTGTCCCTTCACTTGAGCTCCTCGCCTGCACCCTTAACACCCGCGTTAGTGCCAGACTGGACCCTTGAGTTCAAAACGGCACTCTGACGGCCACGTATGTGAGGAAGAAGGAGAGGCCAAACTCAGATCTAGGGTTCAAAGGATAGATTGTGTGACTGAACATTACCTTATATAGGGAGTGAGCGACTTAGTGAGTGAGTGAGTTGGATCATGTTTTCCACGAAAGATAACCGCTCAGCTGACGTCATCGTGACAAATGCGAGCGAGTTGGTTATGAGCACATGCCTCCACTTGAATCAGGACACGTGTAATAGAACATTCGGCTGACGTCATTGCCATGATTGACAAACGATTACAGGCACATGTTCTGTTATGCTCATGCACTGCACCTGTGCTCAGGGGCGGTACCAAGGGGGTGCTAGGGGGGACCCCGGCCCCTGCACAACTTCAAGTATCCTCACGTGTTATACTAGTTTTTCAGGTTAATTAAGAAAAATTCTATGGGATTGCCCCTGCAAGTCCCTTGAGTGAAAGAAAACCTTAAAATTTCTAATTGTATGGGGTAAAAACTCCTAAAATTTCAAGTTATCAATCATTTTTTAGGTTGCTTTTAAAAAATTTAGTGGTGGCTATGCACATGCCCACAATATCGTCTCTTATTTGGACCTCGCAAGTAGCGATAAATACTTACAATTTTTTTTCTTTTATGAATATGAAAATACACGTGTTTCGGCCCTTGCTTAACTCAAATCCTGCGTCCGCCACTGCCTGTGCTGAGTCAGCTCTTGATAAGTTCGGGTGACTAACCTTCTGCACTGACACATCTTATCTCCGCAGATGCTCAGATGTTGCTTCGACGGTTCCAACCTTATTATTAAACGATCGATACAATTCTTTGGTAAGAAGTTACACTACTTGAAGGAAAGATAAGCGGTTGGCAGAATGATAGAACTATTTGTTTTTTTTCCCCACCCATAAGCGGTTGGCGATTCACGTGGCCTGGCATTATTGTTGTTGTTGTTGTTGTTGTTTCTGCACAATAGAGCAAGTCTAATACTACTCCAGTTCTGGTTTCCTGGGATTCCATTTTGATCCAAACATAACAATCCTTCATCTTTCTTTCCATTTTTGTAGTATTTCACGGGTCAATGTTTGCATTCAACCAAGTACAACCGCCCTTAACTTGCTCCTTTTACCGTTAAATATGGTTGGTTTTCAACCAAGTACAACTGAACCTCCTAACCTAAGCATGTTCCTTTGGCCCACATTTTTCCTTCTTTACCCTCCATGCCAAATTTAGCAAATTCTCATCCAAAACCAAACATAATCTATCTCACTACCTCCATATCCATCCATTTGACATGTGCTAAGTTTAGCCACATGACACTACTACGTACATATATCTCCATTCGAATTTGTTGTCTCTTTGCTTGTTCAAACCACCCCTTTTACCCAATGGAGATTCTCTCATCTCCAAACCTCATTTTTCTCCTCTCAAGTCTCCTCCTCCACCAATTCACCGCCGTGACTTCCATCGGAGTCAACTATGGAACTATCGCCAACAACCTCCCTCCACCGGCCCAAGTGGCTCAATTCATAAAAGACAAAACCATCATCAACCGGGTCAAGATCTTTGACATGAACCCGGACATAATCCGGGCATTTGCCAACACCGGGATCTCTCTCTCAGTCACGGTCCCCAACGGCGATATAGCCACCCTCGCTAACCCGAGGGCAGCTCGCCGTTGGGTCGCGTCCAATATCAAACCCTTCTACCCACAGACGAAAATCAATCACATCTTAGTAGGAAACGAAGTCCTCCATTGGGGCGACCAAAACATGGTCTCTAATTTAGTTCCCGCAATGAGAGCCATACACAACGCGCTCAAACGCGGTGGGCTCGGGGAAATTAAGGTCACCACCCCACATTCCCTAGGCATTTTAGAAAGGTCCGACCTGCCTAGTGCGGCCCGGTTTCGAGCCGGATGGGACAAGAACATCTTGGCCCCAATGCTTCTTTTCCACCAGCAAACGAAAAGCCCCTTCATGGTCAACCCGTACCCGTATTTCTCGTGGAACCCACAGAACAACCAATTTACCTTGTTCCACCGAAACCAAGGCGTTCATGATAACGTAGCGGGGACAACATACACTAACATGTACGACTTCTTGTTGGACTCGGTGTTTACGTCGATGAAAAAGATGGGCTTCCAGGACGTGGAGATTGCGGTTGGAGAGGTAGGTTGGCCGTCTGCGGGTGACCCGGGCATGACACAGACTACCGTGGAGAATGCACGGTGGCATAACTTGAATATTATGAAGAAAGCCGGGTCAGGTGTTGGGACGCCCCTGATGCCCGGTCGGAGGTTCGAGACGTTTATTTTTGCCCTTTTTAATGAGAATCTCAAGCCCGGTTCGAATGCAGAGAGGAATTTCGGGTTGTTTAGGCCAGATTTCTCGCCCGTCTATGACATTGGCATTATGCGTGGACAGGTAACCTGTTACCATACTATTGAGGCATTATTGAGCTATGGTAACAAACTTTTGGAACATAAACATAACAATTCCAAGATTCTAACAATTTCAAGAAAAAAGACAACATTACAAATATGACTTCTATAGATACATTAATCACAAATGAGATGATATCAAAAACATATCATATGATAATAGACTCTCCCGACTTATTGACATTTTGGCTAAGTTTAGCCTAATTTCTTTTCCTTAGGTTACTTTTTAATCCTTTGCTTTTTTCATTTGTGTTAAATTTCTATTAATTTTTTTGAATTATTAATTTGTCACGATAAAAGAAATTAAAAATGTAATAATGATATGAAACAAAACTTAAATAAATCCAGAAAAAAAAAAAAAGAATCAATTTAAAAAATATTTTTGTTTTTGCGGATTTTCTTTTTATAGGCTTTTGGTCATTATGAGTAATTATTACTGCACACAGGCTGGTGGTGTTGTTGTGAAGCCAGCGCCGGTACCAGTTACTGGAAAACAGTGGTGTGTGCCAAAAGCTGAGGCAAGCGACGGCGCATTGCAATCCAACATTGACTACGTGTGCAACAACGGAGGGAATTGCGCGCCCATTCGAGAAGGCGGGCCGTGCTTCGACCCAAACACTGTCAGGTCCCACGCAGCTTACGTTATGAACTCTTACTACCAGGCTAAGGGTTATCAGAGTTACAACTGTGACTTCTCCGGCACCGGCATTGTCACCTTCTCCGACCCAAGTAAGTTGGATTCTCACTCAAAACTAATCTGGGTACCAAACGGCCCGTTATTCCTTGGTTATAGAAATCAAGGCTCTCCACAACATATATATTAAGGGCATCCTCATCAGGATCAACAAATTTTGGACCAAATTAAACCACAAAAACACCTTTTACAATTTAGCAAGTCACTTTATCAAAAACTCAAAAAATCAGACTGTCTATCCAAACTTTACTATATTAAACTACTCCCCTCAAATCTATAAAAAAAAATTTACATTAAAATATTAACCTCCCCGCCTGGGGAGGAGTAAAAGTTTGGGGTTTGTTGGGTTTGAATGGAATTTGTCCACTGCGTGAATGGTTTGTGCGTGAATGGCTTTGTCCGGGATGGCTTTGTGCGTGAAACAAGATCCTTAGCCCGTGAACAAGTACCACTACCCAATTACCGAGTTACTGTAGCAAAACTATAAATTTTGCAAATTAGCCAAATGTTTGTTGAGGCTGATTTTGGGGTGTTTTTACCACTTGGACTCAACAAAATAACCATTTGGCTAAAATAGCAAGCCACATGAGGATACTCTGGGTGCGACGGTAGCATACTAGGCAAAAGGTGTCGTGTCACAAAATAAATAAAAAAAAGTTTAAATGGGGCGCCCATGTCTTATCAGTCCAACTGTTCCCACTAAAAAGTGAAATTTATTATTGGATGGCGATCGATGATTTCACCAGTATGCTCAGTCGAAGGGGGTGGTAGTGTGGTACTCAAAATTTTAAATAAGCCGTTACTTCTTCCGTCTCAATTTAATAGTTCATTTTCACTGGTTCGATTATCTTTTTAATTGTCTATATCTTTCTATTTGTAATACTATTTTTTAAGATTTCAAAATTTTTATTTAATAAAACTTAAATAGATCTATCATTAAGATCCATATTTCAAATAAAAAGTCTTATACTCCCTCCGTCCCTTTACTAGTGTCAATATTTTCATTTTGGGTTGTCCCTTAATATTAATACGCGTGTGTTTTGAAAAGTTAATGGGTAACCGTTTGTAAAATTATTGTTTTCTCCTTTTAAAAAGTTAGTAGGTAAAGAGTTTATGGCTAAAAGTGGAAGTAAAAATTGATGTGAAAAGTATAAAGTTGAGGTAAAAGTTGACGTGAAAGGTTTAAGATGATGTTTTTTTAACAAATAGGATTTACGAAGTAACACACTTAAAAAGAGATGGAGACAAGTATGTTACAAGATATAAACATTATTTTCATCAACTTAGAATTGTAACATGGACTACTATTAATCTGGGATGGAGGGGTATGTAAGAATAGACCCTTAGAAATGATTTTGAGCTTTTCGATATAGTTACAGTACCCCAATGTAATTGTGAGAAGAAAAAACCACAATGTGCATCGGTCGGTTCCCCTTATGTGTCTATTTTCTAATTTGCTGACTTCTACTCGACCCTCAAGGGAAATTTATGCACTTAAAATTGTTTTTTTGGTAAAGAATGATTTGAAAAACACTCTGAATCGTTACAACTACTGATACTCGTTACGTATCATTGGACGCTTTGGATACCATAATGCGGCGGCCATTACTGTTACATGTCCCGAAATCTTTATTTAAAAACTTGGGTGGTAGAGGTAGTGCTAGTGGCAGTAGTTTGTCCCTTGGGTGAGAAAAATTTGACCTTTGTTACGTGGTGCTCTAAAGCTCCTCCACCACCGTTAATATGGAATCTAAAACAAACTGGATGAAACCCACATCGATGTAGGTGGTAGAGCCTAAGACACCACGTGGTGTCAACTGTCAACTATACTAAATAATGGTTTATTAGGGTATGCATTGGACAGGTTATACTGAATAATGGTCCATTTCCGGGGAACTTTTTTTAGAAAATGCACTAGATTAAAGTGCTCACAAATATATACGGAGAAATATATCTTTTTGGGGTTTAAAAATACACGTATTTAACAGTTGACACTTAAAAGAGGACGGAGGAAATACTTCATACAAAAACCATGCTACTAATAATTCATACTAAGCCTCATCATTTGGCCCATTGACCCGTGCCCGCCCGAAGCCCGCTAGGCCCGCCGGGCTTTGCCCGAGCCCGGCAAATGGGCGGGCTAGCCCAACCCGACTTTTCCATGGGCCGGGCTTGGGCCTAATAATTTTAGCTCCAGCCCGCCCGCCCGCCCGAAAGCCCAGCCCGCCGGCCCGAGTTACTAGCCCGACACACTTTTACACGCGTAGCATGGGTTTGTAACAAAAATATTCCAAGTCTCCTTATATAGCATTGGTTAACAATTATATTTTGGTATAATGTACAAAAAAAAAATAGCTATAATAAACATGTACCAAAAAATATATAATACACATACTTGGACAACTGTGTGTAACTATGTGTATATATGTCGGAGTAAAATCTAATAGGAAACTGAATATATGCATTGAAATTTTGAAAAGGTATTCAACTTTTGACAATCCAACTAAACATATGCATTGATGGTGGAGATTTTGATATAAACAATGTTTTGATTGCTGAAAAAAAATTTGTTAAAAAAAAAAAAAACATTTGGCCCGCTCAAATAGCCCACCCGAAGACTGGCCCGCCCGCCCGACTAAGATAAGCCCGTGGGCCGGGCCTGGGGCTTCATCTTTTGAGAGATAGCCCGGCCCGCCCGGCCCGGTAAAAAGAAAAAACCCGCTAAACCCGGCCCGCGGGCGGGCTTGGGCAAGAAGTTCGCGGCCCAGCCCGATGATGACCCTTAATTCATACGAAAACATAGACCACATGTATAAAATAGTGTCAATAAAGTGCGGTGGGGTGCACCTCACCATTGACATGGTAATATTTTATTGACTATTATTTATGCATGTAGCCAATTGGGTCAAGTTAAAAGTGGGTTAGAGTAATTTTACCAGCACCAAAACAGACTTGCTTAAAATTGGACCCTGCTATGGGTACAGAACATATTGTACAGAAAATGTACAAAGCGCTCTCGGGGATCCACTTTTGGGTCCCACACGAGTGATCCGACGGTGGGGCTTTGGTTCAAGCACTTCTAACCGTCCGATTGAGCTGATTTTTTGTGGGCCCCCTCGGAAAAATGTTCTAAGAATAATGAACGATTCGGATCATTCGTGTGGGACCCAAAAGTGGATCCCCGAGAGCGCTTTGTACATTTTCTGTACAATATGTTCTGTACCCCAGGTTTATCCCTTAAAATTTGTGTTTGACCCACCTAACTCAATCTCCTCATGATTTCAACCCATAATTTTTGGGGGCGGGTTGATTTGGTTTGGTGGATTGACCAATTTTTGCACACCCCAATGTACTACACTACAAGATCCCGAATCCAGTCTAAAAGGTCATATGACATGGGGAAAAAGATTTATCTAGGGTTGGGCCGGAGAATTAAATGAATCAAAAGGACTATCAAGGTCGGGCTATAGATCGTGTTGTGCTGGGTTATGCCGGACGGCCTATATTAGCAAATCAAAAACCAAATTAACCACTATAAACGGATTATGAATTTGGAGAGCCAAAACAACTCATAGAATTCATAGAACCAAAGTCCAAACCATTAAAAAAAATTCAGCAGCAAGCTATGGTCTAACCCCTAACCTAGGTTGGGGCGAAAACTCCAATACAATTCAGTTTCAATTTTTAAACCACGGTTTGCTTGAAATTAAGATATCATCTCCATAAACTATTTAAAGTTCTTAAAATTGTATAGGTAAGTTAAACATAATAATATTGAAATGAGTTCGATTATAACCACCAAAACTCATTAACGTAACCAAACTAAAGAAGAGTAGAACATTACCAGTAATCAGTGAAGGAATAGGGCCATGTAATAGAGTATTAGATTAGGAAATTAGTTATTAGCAAAAAGATTAAGAAAAACAATTTACCAAAGCCCAAGCTGTGTAAGCTTAATGTATTGAAATTATAGAAATATGTTATCATATATAGAAGTGTAGGTGATGGTTCTTGTTTTTAGTTAAATGTGATGAGTTGGAGAGGTATGAATAGTCAACAGTAAATACACAGTAAGGGAGGAGAATAAGGGGGTCTAGAAGAAGGGTGAAGAACAGAGCAGATGTGCACAGAAAGAACTAAGGCAGTGGATTGCTCTCAATCTAATCCGTGATACCCAGGTGACCTAGGAGATGGGGACTGACTTTTTAGAGAGAATGTTCTCCTCGCAATCAGTGATTACCCTTTTCTCTCTCTAGAATGACATGTGCTCTGCCAAGATCTCACCAACCTCTGGGCATTGAAAGGGAATGTCCCATATTTATAGGCATCTTGGACCAATGATCAGGTGTCAGGCTGTCACCCTATAATATGATGACACGTGTCCTTTCCGTACAACCTAACTGTACGGGTGACGTCATCACCGCGCAGCTGGCCCGCACGGTGACAAGCCATTCCCCTGCGCAGCGATCCTCTTGTTCTTTATAGCCACCAAGCCATTGGATCTCCCTTATTCCCGTTAGGGCAAGGTCATGATCTGTTCGGTCGTGCCTATACTGCAGCCAAGCCTCAAGGGCCCCCCGGGGTTCTGCCTTTAGACCGCAGCAGGTATGACTACCTGGGCTAAGTTGGACTAGTTTCTCGCGTTCTCGCCCATGTTCTGGGCCGCGCTAGTCGTTTGGGCCATGGGCTTTTCTCCTGTTTGGATGACCCATGGTTGTCCAAACACTGCCCTAGTTGGGCCTGGGGAGCGCGCCGCTGAGGCACCTTGCGCAAGAGGATCTTGTGCCAGTGGCTCCTCCCCTTGCGCGAAGGTTTGCGCGGAGCATGTCACATGTCGTGGAGAGATTGTGCCACCTGGGTGATTCTTGTCATCACTCCATTGGATGGTCAACGTTGACTCTGGTCAACGTGGTGGTCGCGCGCTGACCTCTCCTACAAGAAGTTTAGAGATTTAATCTTGAAACTGAAAGAATGGGGTGGTAGAATAGAGCATTAGATTAGGAAACTAATTGACTGGGAAAAAAAGGTTTTTTCCTTGTATCTAAACAAATTCTACATAAAGGGGCGGTTCCGCTCACACAATATTTGACACAAAAAAAATTAAAACAACCATTTTGGAGTCCCATGCACGCAAATGATCGGAGTCGTTCAATTTTTTTAAAAATATGTTTGTAAAAGTTTCAATAAATAATCAATAAATTTGGATATCGGTAAGTGCTTGATCGGTTTTTGTCTCCAAATTTGATAGAATAAAAATGGAATGAATCAATCAAGCCCTTAACGATATCCGTTTGAGTTGATTTTTTACAGGTACTCTTAAAAATATGTTTTAAACAAATTGAATGGCTCCGATTGTAACTATGGGGCTCTGATTTTTTTTTTCTCTCAAATATTGTGTGAGCAAAGCTGCCCAATATTATATATTTATATACACATATATATTTTACAATTCGGATAGATATGAAATCGAAACCATATAAATCAGAAACCAAACTATATATTTAACATGGATTTTTATTTTTTAAAACCGGGACAAAACCACAATACTAGAAACCAAACCAAATCATTTGATTTTTTGATTATTTTAGATTAAATTCGCAGTTTCACGGTTAATTTGCCCGCTCCTATTTTAGATACACTCATACATTGGACTTAATATTTGATGTTGTCATGTGTTGAGTGCAGGTTATGGTGCGTGTAAATACCCCGTCGGTGGAAGCTGACAGCAAGAATACTGGCATTTGGAAAAAACACATGATAGGCTTCATTGGAGTCGGCATTAAGGATCCGTTTATTTGAATGTAAATTATTTTTTGGTGAAAAAGTTTTTCATGTAAAATTTTTGCCAAAAAAAAAAAATTCTATGTTTACCTTGTTTGATTGATAATTATAAGTATTCCTTGTAAACTAAAATTATAGGATCTAGAACATCATGTATTCACACAATTAAAACTTTATGGGAAATTCATTATACAAACGTAATATACATATGGGAAATTCATTATACAAACGTAATATACATACTGAGATTCATTCTGAGTATTGTGTTGAATCAGACCCTCTCAAAAGATTGCTCCGGATCTATTAATGCGGAACTTGAGCAACCCCATAATTACTTGAAGTAGTCGTGATTTTACAAAGAGCATTAAGCCCTAGGTGGATAGGGATGGCAATGGATCGGTTTGGTCCGGGTTTTGCGATTACCATACCCAAACCCAAAGTATTTATCTATACCCAAATCCAAACCGATATCCGATGGGTATGAATTTTAGTACACCATAACCAAACCATATGGATTTGGATTTTATCCAAACCGCACCAAACCCGTATTAATATTCATTCCATTAATGAACATATGAAAGAAAAAGACTATATATTAAAATAAAAAATTAATATACCATATGATTTTTCCATTAAACATCTAAATTCCAACATAATCAAAGAAAATAACTAAATAATAAACTTTTCTTAAGAGGTTCCTATAGAGACTCTTGAGATTTTTAAGGGATTTGAGAGGAATAAGGAGGGAGATAAAAGAAAAAGTCACTGAAAATTATGAATTGAAAAGTAAAATTACATGTACACAAAAAAATAATGTGTATATATATCCTATAAATAATATTATATGGATCGGTTTGGGTTTGGGTTTGGCCGAATACTTGCTAAGACCAAACCCAAATCCAAACCCGCTGGGTATCATGTTTTGAAAACCAAACCCACCCCATGGGTAGGAAAAAATACAAAAAACCGCACCAATTGGGTCGATCTGGGTAAGCGCAGCAAGCCTCCGGACTTGGGCAACCCCCCTGGGCCGGGGCAACCAAAAAAAAAATCCTTAAGTTAGATATAAAGAAAAAAGTTTTCACACTATTTGAGGTGTTTGGGAGCCTACTTTTTAGCTTTTGATTTTTGACTTTTTGGTTTTTTGGTTTTTTGGCTTTTGGTCAGAATGAGTTTTGGATATGGAAGGAGTGTTTGGAAGAAATGTGCAGAATGTGTTTTGGAAGGGAAAATGAGAAGTAGAAATCAAAAAACACCTCCAAACCTATTTTTGATTTCTGGCTTCTAAATGGAAAAATGGAAAAACGATTTTTGGAGAAGTAGTTTCTGGGTGTTGCTCCCAAACACCCAGAATGCAAAAATGAGAAATCAATAAGTTGATAAATAGGGGGCCAAACGGCCTCACAAAGCTCGTACTTGGCGTGGTGGTGTAGCCTGCGGATGTGTTTTCTCTCCTCCGTGAGTTGAGTTTGAAACCTAGGGGCAGCTGTCCCATTTTTTTTTACTTTTGGCTCTCTTCTGAGTTCTGACTCCTCTTTTCCTTTTTATTTTATCAGCAACCCGTCATTTCCTTTTATTTCTACAGTCCATTTTTTCCCCTACAAGTTTAGATTCGCATTCAAAATACACACCAAAGTATACTAATACTCATATTAATGTATGTAACCACACAATCTAGTGGTGTTTGTGTGTGTGAGCGCCATAGATTTATACTAATATGTGTGTGCATTTTGAGTGTGGTTTTAAACTTTTTGTTTTTCCCTCCAGTTCACAATTTTACGAAAATCACATTACTCAATTACTTTGTTAGAAATTTTGCATTTAACAAACACACAATAATGTACAAATGATATGTTCTTTAAATTTGATTAAAAAATTATCCCATGTGAAATTTTGAAAACAAATAGAGCAAATTAATTAACATGTTTATTAGTTTTTTCACACAAATCATTGTTAAAATATGAGGATAATTTCTTATTTTCCTAAGAAAAAAACTATTACAATTATATCTGTTTGTGTTTATCATTTATTGTTGTATCCTTCTAGTTTGAATTTTTGTTATTTTGTAATTTTTTTAAAAGAAATTTTGAAGATATAGGGAGCCCACTCATTTATAATTGTATCCTTCTATTTTGCATTTATCATTTATATTTGTATCCCATGAATTTTTTTTTTTTTATAATTTTTTTAAAATAACTATTGAATTTTCGTAATTTTTTTACTTGTATTTGTTTGTATTTTTTATTACTTAAGAATAAATGGGCAACCAAACTATAAGTTGGACTTGGGCAACCCAAATCTCAGGGCCGGCCCTGGTTTGGTTTGGGTATTTATTGGTTTTGGGTGAAATTGCCATCCCTAGGTGGACGACAGATTTCTCTCTCTTGGCCCCCAATAATCCTAATGTTTTAGCCTAACTTCAGTTGATCGGAGAAAACTGAAACTGTTTCAGTACAAGGCAGAGAGAGGACTTGATCCTCTTCTTAAATTTGCATCTTCCAATCTACTAAGGCCACATAAGAACCCTATCATTGTACATTATGTAAGGACAATGCATTTATGCCAATCATGCGGGCCATTTATTCTAACATTCTCCACTTGACCCATATGACAACTTACGTTAGTACTATAATACGGTAACATTAAGCGCACCATAATCCATATCTAGCTTTGCTTTAGTTATTCACAATTATAACACTATCATTAAACAAATTACTAATGCGAGTCATAGTGGTTCCACATCAATATTTGGCATAGTTTCTTCTATGCACCACAACACTAGCAACTTGTCTAATATAGCAATAAATATGGAATGAGTTTATTACCATTAAGGTCACAAAATAAATACTCCCTCCGTTCCAAATTAATAGCCCACTGCGAAAAATCGTGTCATTTTCCAAATCAAAAAATGAAGTACTTCCGTGTATCATTTTTCGAATTTTTTTGCACCAAATTAAAGCACTTGACAAGTACTTTAATTCGGTGCGAAAAAATTCAAAAATGATACACGGAAGTACTTCATCTTTTGATTTGAAAAATAGCAAGAGAGAGAAAGTGGGGCTTTTAATTAGGAACAGAGGGAGTATTTATTACCATTAAGGTCAATTACTCTTTTTAGTTACCATTAAGGTCAATCACTCTTTTTTTTGTTTATGTTTAGAGGGCACTTTCTTGTTATAGCGTTTTAGTGGTTTATGCACTTTCATAGGGTATTCTAGGATTTTAAGCACTTTAATAGGGTACCCTAAAGTTTAGGGTACCCTAAATTTAAACCGTACATTTAGAATGTACATTTTAGAATTTAGACCGTACATTTAGAATTTAGACTGTACATTTAGAATTGAAACCGTACATTTAGAATTTAGACTGTACATTTAGAATTTAGACCATACATTTAGAATTTAGACCGTACATTTAGAATTTAACACTTTCATAGGGTACCCTAAGATTTTAGGCACTTTCATAGGGTACCCTAGGGTTTAGGTTTAGGCACTTTCATAGGGTACTCTAGGATTTAGGCACTTTCATACGATTTGGGGGTTCAAAATTTAAAATGTAAAATTAAAAAAAAAAGAGAGAGAGAGAGAGAGAGAGAGAGAGAGAGAGAGAGAGAGAGACTTTTTGGTGCATTTTTCGAAAACTGATGGAGCTTGGCGTGCACGGCCCAAAAAACTAGACCTGCCCATCTTTTCCCATATGGAATATGTGAACACCCCGCGGAAATGTCCACGAAATTGATTGTGGTTTGGAAAACGGTTTTGATTGATTGGATGGAGTCGCCACTCGGGTTTGAGGACCGTACCCGAGAAACCAATTGAAAAATAACTCTTTTGCCCTTGGTATGGAAAATGTTTCACAAGTCTCGCAAAATGAGATTTCTCGGGTCCGGGAGCTAGGTTACGCGAGGGGAATGAATTTAAAGCACCCCTCACGCCCGGTGTGACCACCGATCTCTACTAAATGTTTAAGGGATTTTGAAAACATCGTTTAAACAAGCTTTAATCATAAGTTCATGAGAGAACAGATAAATGCATCAAGAAAATTAATGAAATGTATGTGGATGCTTGTGCAAAATGTCATGGGTGAATGATATAAGACGCTGAAACTTGATTAAATCACACTCAAACTGTTCAAAGATGCCTCAGAAACTGATCACCAACATCGTACTTGCCACACCTGGATGGCAATCTGGGCACCTGGATTAGGCAAATCCAGGGCAAATCCAGGCGCCTGGATTGAATGCAGGCGCCTGGAATGGGACAATCGAGGCGCCTGGATGGCCTACCAGACAGTAACCTCAAAGCTTCATTTTCCGGGCGCCCGGAATGGGACAATAAGCACTGGATGTGTAATACCTCAAAGCCTCATTTTCCACAATAAGCACCAAGTGTAATACTCTTTACTCATTCACACACATTCTAAATGATATCAAATGACGCTATGGATGAAATGGACCTCAAGATCAACTTTGTAACATGATGTGAACTTATGAATTCATGATTCTAACGTGCTTTGATGGATAGAATGAAAATGCTAAACTGATCTAATGCATGCATTTAACATTTTTAAGCATAAGATGAATCTTGAAGTATATTAATGACCATGAAGGGAGAAGGAGAGAGAATGAAATAGATTTAAACCATGTGATGTCTTGAGAAGTCATATGATGAATACATATGCACACAATACATTTTATTCATTTGATTGCGACACCTCTGATGCTATTTGAAATGATGCTATTTGAAACTAACAAGAAATACCATATGGTCCATAATTTCAACATAAAACACCATTTTTTGACCATGATCTTGCTTCTAAAATGTCATTTACCGTGCCTTGAAGTGATTCTCTAGATCATGCAATGATGACTACATACACAAATGACCTGTTAATGTTTCAAATAACCAAAAGAAAGTAAATAAAGCAGAAAAACACAGCCAGGGGAAGGGAATCCAGGCGCCTGCATGGCATGCAGGCGCCTGTAAGGGGCAGGACCAGGCACCTGGACTTGCTACTGATGCATAAATGTTGAACCTTATTTGTGGTATCTTCCAACCCTCCATAACCTCAAACTGACATTAATGGTCAGTAAAGGCTAGGTGGTGTTCCCCTCAGGGCCCAGTGGAGCAATTTTGTAGAAAATCTACCTATGAAGGCTTGGTTTATGAACTTGAGAGGATGGCTTGATGATTTTTGGCACTTGAATAAGTTTGAACTGGCTGTTTTGGGATGTAAATGTCTGATTATGAGTGTTTGGTTATGGCTTAGGGGTGGGAATGAGAGTATATGTAGCTAGGATGAGAGGAAAATGGGTTTTGATGGTTGAAAATGGGTGAGATAGAAGGGGATTGACTGGTGTGAAGGATTTCTGGAGGTATTTTGGTAGAATAACAGCAAGGAAGTGGTGAGAGTTTCAGCCCCTTGAAATGGTGTGGGAGGGAGGTATATATAAGGAAAGAATGGGGTAGTTTTGGGTGAATTTTGAGAGAGAAAATTAATTTGAACTTAAAAAATGTGGAGCAGAGTCTGTTGGAGGGAGTTTGGAATGAGGAAAACGTGGGACAATGTAGGGGGGAGCCCATAGTTTCATCAAAAACCAGCTGCAAATTGCCCACTAGAAGTGATTCCGGGCGCCTGGAATTGGGGAATCCAGGCGCCTGGATTGAGTCTAGGCGCCTGGAATTGAAGAATCCAGGCGCCTGGACTAGGAGACTGCACAAAATTCCAAACTTCGCGGGGCCATTCCGGGTGCTACCGAACTCCGTTTTGTGCATGGTTTGAAGCGTTGGAAAGCTTGTCAAGTCTAATTTCTAACCCAATTGGTTTGAACCCAAGATGATTTGTACATAAAAATATGTGACCATTTTACCCTCAGAAGGTCGGAAAAACAAGTCGTTTTGGTAAAACGTGCACATCTCCCTCATTTCAAAATGGATTGGGACATATTATATATCAAAAAAGAGGGGTTTGAATGTACTAGAAGGTGGTGTAGGCTTGGGTTTATTTTGGAGAGGTTTTGGAGGGGTTTCCAAGTTCACAATCAAGCCTTGCGTGCTCTTATCAGGCATTTTCATCCTTGGGGATGCTTGATAAGTTTCTCGGGTCAAAATCGGGGTGTTTACAGAATATACTTTTGAGGTAATTAAATAATCATCCGTTTTTTTGGACACTATTTAGATTTTCATCCCCCTTGTTTTACGGAGTTATGTTTTCATCCTTTTCCATTGTGAAAAACATTTTTTACCTTTTTACTATGATATCAACATATACATGATTTTATTTTTTCCTAATTCTGTGGGATTCAATAAGTTCCTAATTTTCTTGGATTCAATAACTTCCTAATTTAGTGAGATTTAACCATTTTTTAATTTAATGAGATTCAATCACATCCATTAAGAGAGATAACAAATGAAATTTCAAATTCAAAAATTTGTTACTAATGTGTGGTGAAATTATAGATAACCAAACAAAAAAAATTAAATTCGCACTAGCAAATATGGTAAAAATGGCATACATGAGCCAAACACCAAGTTTTTGGTAAAAATAAATACTACCACAGTAAAGATGGAGAAATTTTGAATAAACATGGTAAAAATGGAAAATGTAACCAATGCGAGTAATGTGGTAAACTTATAACTAGTAAAAAATATAGTAAATATAATATTCTTTTAGAACAAAATCATGGTTAAAAAAAAATATCACATGTCACGGTTTTTATGGTAAAAAAAAATAATTAATCACTTATGAACATGGTAATAATTGTTAAATTAAGAACTTGAATCATGGTAAAACATATCAACCACATAATCGACATTTCATGGTAAAAATTAAAAAACGATCAAAAATCATGGTAAAAATATCAAAACAAATTCCAGTTTTATGGTAAAAAAACACTTAATGACTTTTGAACATGGTAATAATTATTGAATTGATATCTTGAATCATGGTAAAAATTGTGTTCACAACATACTCTATTCAGTGCGGTAAAAATCAATTGAGGAACAACACTGTGGTCTGCACCTTCATACTTGAGCACACCCATTTCTTTCTGCAAAGGACCACCAAGCCAGAAAGATCTGATTTCCTTGGACCACCAAGCATCAATATAATTTGTATACTTACATATGACAAATCTCATGCACTAAATCAAGCGTAACCAAATGCCTCAACCCAGTTTTTCTCCTCATCTCTCTGAAAGAAAGAACTTCCTGCGATGAGATGATACTAACGTATACTGTATAACATAAGGAAAAGCAAACCACCAGCATAACATCTCCTCCGTAACTGCTTCGCCTTGATCCAATTCAAAAGTAAATTATATGGAAAAGCAAACCACCAGCATAGCATCTCCTCCGTAACTGTTGGTGGGATTTATGGATGACTATTGATTTGGGATTTTTAGTGTTAGATTAGGGACTGAGTGAAGGAGCGAGATAAGAGGGATTTGGGTTTATCCCCAAATCTCGTAATTGCAGTGGAGGACCCCCAAACTTTGAAATTAGTCCACTTCATATCGCCCCATATATGCAACTTTTAATTTAGTCCTCAATCCTCTAATTTGTTATAAATTATATATTTATTTGTAGATAAAGGGCATTTTAGGGTTTATTTGAATCTCGGGATGGAAACATAACTCCTAAAAATGCTCTGGACGATTTTCTAATATCAAAGGAGTAAAAGGATGATTATTTAAGTGCCACTATACTTTATAGGTCCACAGTAACAATATCAGAAACACTTTATCCCCCTCCATAAATGTCACATCATTGTGGGTACCCTCCATATATATTACCCCCTACTATCTTATCACATCCATATATAATACCCTGAAAAGTAATCTGGCATCCAATCGGGCCGTTATTATCTTACTTCCCTTTATTATTTAATTCACTAAAACTCATCTCTCATCCATTCGAGTTGTTAAAATATATAATCACACTATCCATGATCGATGCAATTTAAGCTTATTGCTGGCTGACCATTTTTCCCTCATGCTGTTCGATTCAAGGTCAAAGGTGAGTCTTCAATTAAGTAGGCCATCAGATAATACTCATCAACAAAGGTTTGGATCCTTTAAGGTAACAAGAAAGGCCCTGTAGTGAGTGAGCTCACTACATGCGTATAGTGAGCTCTCTCGGTCGTCCGATCCGAGATCAACGGTCCGGATAAATTGGAGTTAAAGTAAATGTAAAAGTGTTTTTTAAAGTGTAAGACGATCCAGACCGTTGATCTCGGACCGGACGGCCGAGAGAGCTCACTACAGGGCCCCCGGATCCAACAAGAAAATGGCCTGGATGATCTAGTTTTTCCCGTTTGTGGGTCCTTTTTAAGTCCACTTTAATGATTTGAATTATTAATAATTCATCTTTTAGAATTCATCGAGAACATCGACACCACAAGCAGAATAATCGAACATCGTTTGATATAACTTCATTCTTTTTATTTGAGAAAGAATAAACATATATTTATAAAAAAAAACTATTACAAAAGACACACCGGTCCCGAAAATAAAAGAAACAAAATAAAGTACAACCAAAAAAAAAAAAAAACTTCATTTTGTTTCTGATCGCTTTTTTACCCCTTGCTTTTGATTTTGATCCTTATATAATTAATTCATGCTTCAAGTTACAAAAAAAGAAGATCCTTTTTATGGAAATCAACTGGAATTAAGAAGGTTGGGCCTTGGAGAGAGTAATTATTCAGGTTTGCAGAGTACCACGTGGCATTGTTTACGTAGTATGCCCAAACATTTATGCATCAACAAAGGGGGTGTTTGGGAGACAACTTTTTCACTTTTCATTTTTGGCTTTTTGGATTATGGCCAGAATGAGTTTTGAATCTGGGAGAAGTGTTTGGGAGAAATGTGCAGAATGCATTTTACAAAAGTAGTAGTATTTAGGAGAAAAATGATGAAAATGAGTTATGAGTTGATTTTTACCAATTTACCCTTGTTGGTTATAAAACCATGCCAACAATGAACTTTTCATTGAAAAAATTACCGGATGTTCACAAATTGGGAAATAGCATCTGATCACAACCATTGGTAAAATTAATTAATTTTATTATATAATTGTCTATCAAAATTAATTTTTATTATAACTTACTACACCCTTTTGAAGCACCTTTTTTTTAAGGCTAAATTGTAATTAGTAGGGTTGTCCAGCGGATCATCCGATCCGCCAATCCGACCAATCCGAACCGATCCGAACCATCCGTTGATTCATCCGTAAATGTTCGGTTCGGTTCCGGATCGAGAATTTCTAATCTGGCGGTTCCGGATCCGGATCGGATCGGATTGGATCCGCTCGATCCGATCCGATCCGCTCCGATGCGTAACCGATCCATGAATGTTCGGTTCGGTTCCGGATCTTAAAAACCATAATCCGCTCTGAGCGGATCGGATCGGATCCGTATCCGATCCGTGGACACCCCTAGTAATTAGTAGTAATTTAAAGGTAAATTTTTAATAAATACAAAATAGATACCAACATATACACGTGGGTAGATTTGGATCACAGTTACAACAGGAGGAGTCTTTCAATGGAAACCACGCCCAAATTACTTCTTCTTCTACCTCCCTCCAGCTTTCATTCTTGTCTTCCTTTTTTGTTTTCTATTTGATTTTTGCTTGTATTGACTGATCAAAGAGAGAATCAAAGAGAGAAAAATGATCTAATCATAACCACCCCCAAATCTGCAACAAAAACTCCGGCAACAAAAGCGATGGAGGCTCGATTCAATGGTTTTGATACATGTATGTATGGATATCAAATATATCCGGGTATGTGTACATATAGATTGCAAGCCTCTTTCGCCTTTTCCCCTCTCTCTCTCTTTTGGTTTGGTAAAATGGAATTTTGAATGGCTTAAACAACATTCATGAAATGAAAACGAGAATGGGAAAAGAAGGGGATCCTTTTTTGGAAATCAACTGAAAAATGAAGAATGAGCGAACTCCTTGGAAGCGTAATTAAACACCAAAAACGGGAAAACCAAAACCGGAAAATGTAAAAAAGAAGCGCCCAAACAGGCTCAAATTATGCAATAAGGACATCATTATTCACTTTTGTTGAGTGATTGGGAAATAAGAAGTGACTCACATTTTGAGGTAGTCAGTGGTGGAGGGAGCCTAGGCCTAGTTGGGCCGGACCCCTACTACTCAGACTCTTTTAATTTTTCTCTTTTTATTACTAACTCTCATTTATTTTGTTTATCATTGTCATCTGAACACTTACTTCAAAATTAAAGCAATTTCACTGCAATGGGGAAAATGAGATGTCAAATTCAAGTATAGCAACCACTTACAATTTGAAACTTGCGCGCATAAGGTGCAAAATTCAAAAGTAACTAGGCCATGATAAGCATTTTACTTGAGCAGTTGTTTACAATTTTTACCATAGTCTTATTTTTTTTCTCTCTGTGAACTCACAATTGAAATTTTGAAATAAATTTGGAAAAAAATTATATTCTTTGAAATAGAGCAAGATTGGTAAGTATTGCATATTATTGACTTCTTGTGGATTAAATTGCATCTAGACTTGATTGATCCACTGTGACAATTCAAGCAAATTTGTTTGTGATGATAATCTATCTAAGGAGAATGGATTGGGGGGCTCTGCTGCCCCTTGGGGTGGCCAGGGTCTGCCAACCCCATCCGCGCCGTCCATTTCGCGCATCAACGGCTCAAATCTCACCTCTCCAAAGTGTATTCGAGCCGCCCATTGTTTGACGCAATCCGAAGCCGCCGACGCGCGAAATGGGGGCGCGAATGAACGGGGTTGCAGAGGCCACAACCCCACGGACAACAGGCCCCCCGGATCCAGGAGAATGATTTTGTTAACGTGAACAAAATCGGACTCTTAAGTAACTTTCTTAGTAAATGTGTTGGCTCCTATTTTTTTGGATTGCTATTTTTTTACACTAATGATATCTTTAGTTTGTAGCTTTCCTTTAGTAAACTACAAGCTAATTAACGTAAAAGCTGAAAATTAGTTGAACACTTTATCCGTTGAAGCCATAATAATAAGGCGGAAAAGATTGTCAAATAGTATGCACACATCAATCGTAGCATGTCACATTATTCCTTGCAAGAGTATAAAACAGCAGCGCGAACATCACTTTCAGCAATGTCAACCGAAAGCCATATTAATTTCCATGTCAATAGGAGTTTAATTATATCTAATTTTCCCTAACAATTTTAGATTTGTTTAAAAATTCTGATGTAAATTGGGTCATATATAATAAAGCCTGAAAAGTCAAACTATTGAGATTTAGCTTTTGAGTGTGGCATGCAGAAGAACAACATCCGGTTTACGGGTATCGGTAAGTCTCAGCCCAAGTTTGGCTAAAATAAGCAACTTGGCTTTTTTTTTGTCTTTATTTTTATTTTATTTTTCGAATTTGTTAGTTTAAAATTATAATCAAACTCATTTTTTTTGAATAAGGACAAAATGGATTATTAGTTAGAGAGAGAGAGAGAGAGAGAGACTAAAGTGAAAATCAAATTGGTAAAATTATAATAGTTATTTAGGGTGAGAACTCAATTTTTTATGAATAAAGACAAAATAAGCCCGAGAGAGAGAGAGAGAGAGAGAGAGAGAGAGAGAGAGAGAGAGAGAGAGAGAGAGAGAGAGAGAGAGAGAGAGAGAGAGTAAAGTGAAAAAATAAGCAAATTGGCTTATTAAGCCAAACCAAGCATTAGTTATTAAGAATCAACTTGATTCATTTCTTGCTCAACTGTCTACACTGGTGCTTGAGGTTGATATAAACAAAAGTACTAAAATTAAGATTAGATTAAAGGAACGATGTTGTAAGTTTTGGAGAGAAATACAGAACAATAACATCAGAGACAAAGCAAAACTTTTCATTTCGATGCTGAATTCATATGTTTTTTTGTTCATATAAATATTTTCATTAATCTCTCCACACCTTCAAGAATCAAACTATTGGAGTCGTCTAATTTTCAAAGTCCATCCATCAAGCTTGGTTAGTACAGGTTGGATTTTGCTCCATGATTGATTTCGATTGAAAATACCTAGAATTCTAACATTCTATCAAGGATGGGTGAGTCTTGGACGACTTCAAGGTTCGTGGGCTGAAAATTCTTGCCAAGTTTATTTGTATCGTCTATTCTATATATCTCTACGTACGATCACTTTTGTATACTACGAATCCATGTGCAAAAGTATTCGATTTGTCCAGTGACACTTTTTAAAGGGACCGACACATGATCAATATCATCATCTAGGCCACTTAATTAGTGTTGTTAACTTTTATTTTTCACGGGCCGGATAATGTCCTACTATATCCTACAATCAGAGTTCTCGCACAATCACAATTTAAAGAAAAACCATTTGAAACGACAAATTAAAAATAGGTATTTGGCAGAATTGATGGTTGGTCTGGCGGGTGGTCCCATCTGGAAGATTTATTGGTTTGGTGGGTGGTCCCATCTGGAAGATTTATTTTTAGTTGGAAGATTTATTGCATTTAGTTGGGTGTACAACACAGAGGCGTGGAATCTTTTTTCTTGTGAAATGATTAAAGGCTCCATGGTGCCTTTGGGAGGAAACAACTTTACTGTGAAGACTTTTGTATGTTTGCAGACTGTATGGGTTGTCAAAACAAAAATAATAATACATACACACCATTTCAGTCACACTTTATCACACTCTCACTCACGTGTGAGTGTGGGGATCAGCACCACCCGCATACATGAAATGGCGTATAGAGAGAGCAACTGAAAGAGTGTGTCTGTATCATTATTCCTTGTGACTCGATTTACATAGATATACATATACATATACAACAATGATCTAATAAAGGATCCCTTAACCAAATTTGGTGCGGACCTCACCTTTCCGAGCCAAATTTTGACGATCCGAACCGCTCAATGTTTTTAAAATGCATTTTCCTGTACAGTTTTATCGAAAACTGTTTGGATCAAGCCCTTTCGGGTATTTTTTTTTTTGAAGATTTTCCGCGTAGGCCTTGGAAAATGCATTTTAAAAACATTGAGCAGTTCGGATCGTCAAAATTTGGTCCGGAAAGTTGAAAAATGCCTTGGTCCGCACCAAATTTTGTATGAGGGATCCCTTAAGAGATCGGGACTCAATATATATATATATATATATATTAGACTAAATGGTGGGTTTTTGATTTTTGGGATGAGATTGATCACAACCATGTGGAGGGTAATTTCCGAAATAAGGTTTCCATAAGGTGGTCCCAACTAATTATACTGTAAATTTATACCAAATTTAGGGTGTATTAATTTAGATCTTTAGCTAGCTCTACAACTCACAGGTTTTATATTTGTATATATATTCATACAAATGAGTGTATTTTTTGATTTTGGAGAGATTGATCGATCCCCATTATCTAAGGTGAGGGAAATTTCCGAAAGAGGGATTCATAATGTGGTCCCAATCTTTTGTTAAGTGTGAGTATACCAAATTTAGGGTGTCTACATATTCATCAACTACAATTCCAAGATCTTTAACTTCACAATTCACATGCCATCTAAGTTACATACTCCTATATTTTCCTCCATCCAAGAATTTTCTCTCAATTCCAAGAATTTTCTTTTATATATTGGTATCCAATTTTCTTTATTCGATGTTAATTGGATACTAATAAATAAGAGATCGAAACACATATATATATATATATTGGTATCCAATTAACAGGTTTTAAACCAACCTACTGGTTAAAATATTGAGACCTAACCTATAGAATATGTCATGTAGTAGGGAAGGTACTGTGGGCTGAACAAAAAATATTCCAATGAACCGTGAAAATAGCCGGATCCGATCCAATTCGTGCATTTTGGATTGGAACCATGGATGAATAGTCCGGACACGGATTCATAAATTAGAAAACCGTGACTCGCTGTTCGGACCACACATTTTCATTTTGAAATCGTTAAGTAACCGAACCGGACTACTTGTGATATTCATTATATATAAATAGAAAAATTGTAAATAAATATATGTATATATCAACAATTTTACCGCTGTTATAAATATTTTGGTATTTTAGCTTAATGCGATATAGTGTATATCCATGTAAAACTTAGAGGCAAAATCTGATTATTTACTAAATGAGAAAAAAAAAAAAAAAAGTGTTATAACTGATACATATATACTGCATATTTGACACTACAGAGCATACTCATGAAAACTAGACCCTAATGTCAAACTTGATTTTGGAACCTTCAACCACGAATTTGAAATGATGGAATGAACCTGACATTCATAAATTGGTTGCTGGCATGCTACCTTGCTAGTTCTTGTGTTTTTGCTTGCAAGTTGTTTATTTTCTAATGTAATGGAATCCAAGAATAAAATCGAAATCGATCCATGACTTATAGATTGGATTAGAACTCAACCGTAAGACTTTTTGTCCAAACATAAATTGCATTTAAAAAAATTGTGACTTGCAAATTAGAGTTATAAGATTCATAAGAATCCGATCTAATTTAGACCATACGCAATCCTAATCATATCCTTCCCATATGTAGGATGCTCAACATCTTCATTCTTCAGGACCCACAACAACTATTGAACCAAGGAAACATCTGATCATATGGGATTGTGGCATGTAGTGAGTAAGCTCACTACACCTCTATAGTGAGCAATCATATTCACAGTCGTTCGCGTTCGGCAATCAACGGTTCAAATTATTTTAAAAAATAAGTGACTTACATCTCGAATAATTGTATTTAATCGGGACCGTTGATTGCTGAACGAACGATTGTGATTGCTAACCACAGAACTGTAATGAACTTACTCACTACAGGCCCCGAACCCTGATCATATCTTGTGACATTCACAGAAGCTTGTGATTATATGAATTAAAATTCTATATCCAATACGTACTCTAAAGACCGAAAAAGCAAAAAGAAGTGCCCAACATTATGAGATATATGTCATCAAAGTATGTGGACGACTAATTAATTAATTAATCAAATTAGCCCACTGCATCTCATGACCCACCACTTTAATAAATACTCCAATATAGTAACAAGTTAAGTCACACACACACAAACTCACACTTAACACTTTTTAATTTTAATAATCGGCTCTTTGTCCCAAATTGTTGCTTTTATTTTGGGAATCTAACTTTTTGCTATTAATACATAATTTCTAAAAAATGAAATATGTAAAAAAAATTCTTTGTTAACTTTTTAAATTGGACCTTTGTTTTGGGACAAAGAAAAAAAGAAAGAATTAGCAACATTTTGGGACGGAGAGAGTAATAAATTAAATTAGCTCACTTCATCACATGATTGTCCACTGCTATAATAAAATCACACACACCCATTGGTTTGGCGATTAGGGTGTTCAGGTCAGTTTGAACGTATCTTGATTAATCCCTTCTCGACCAGGTAAAAAACAAGTCATCCACCATTGGGACTGGAAAATTCACAAGAAAAACTCTTGCAATCTGCCTTAAGAGGTTACCAAGTTTCAAATTCAGCATATCTCATTTACAACTCGTCCCTGTTAAGGTACCCATTAGAGACTGTATTATATATAACTAACCCCCATTAAAATTAGGTGTAACAAAATAAAGAGAACCAATTTTTGTTGCAAAGTAGTAGCCAGTTGCCCACCCCACCCTCCTTTTGACTGGAACATCTCATCAGAAAACAATCCTTTTCTCTACCCAACAGCATTAGATTTTTGGTTTCTCATCATTTTCACAAACCCAAACAAAACCCACACACCATCTCCACCCCCACTCCCCCATTAAATCATGGGAGAAGACAAAGAGCACAACAAGAAAAAGAAGAAGAAGCAAAAGCACAACCACCCAAATGACCAAACCTCAAAACCCGCATCAGATTTCTCCTTCAAACCCACCTCCGATGTCAAGGGCCTTAAATTCGGCGGCCAATTCGTGGTCAAATCCTTCACCATCCGCCGCGCACGGCCGCTTGAGCTCCCCCGCCTCCTCTCTCTCCCCACCCAACAAGACAGCTGTAGTAAACCCAATACACATGTAACAAAACCGCCATTCCCTTCCACCACAGCTTTCCTCCCCACAAATTTCACAATCTTAGCCCACCACGCCTGGCACACACTCACGCTAGGCTTGGGGACAAAGAAGTCGAAAGTGGTGTTATTTGTATTCGAGACGGAGGCGATGAGGGCGGCGGTGGAGAGGCAGTGGCCGCCGGAGATACCGCTGGGGGAAGTGAACAAGAAGCTGATAAGAGGGTTGAGTGGGTGCGAGATGGCGAGGTTTAAGTTCCGAAAAGGGTGCGTGACTTTTTATGTTTATGCAGTGAGGAGGGTGGGTAGTTTGGGGTTTTCGTGTGCGGAGGATCTAAGGAGGATCTTGGAGTGTGTGGTTGAGTTGAATGATTTCTTGGATCATACAGCTATGCTGGCCATGCCTAACCAGAGGTCCATCAGTTTTGCACCTCCAGTACCCAACTAGCTTGCTTAATTCATCATCACATAACCATGCCGGCCGCGCGTTTTCTTCTTCTTCAATTCCTTCCTTAATTCGATCGCCAGAATTATTCATTTTGCACAAGATCGAAGAGAAATATTATCTAATCTGCTGTGCGCGCAGTCCAGGATTATTCATTTTTGTTTTCGAACAAGATTTCTGGGTTAGACTTTTTCGGATCTGCAGCATTATCTATACTCCTCTGTACGTTCTATCTCATCATCATTATCTTCATCTCTTACCTCCCTTTCTTTTTAATTTCAAGATTTCATTTCGTTTCGTCTTTTTTTTTTCCTTCTAATTTTCTACTGACTGATGGAAATACTGTATTTTTTTCCTGGTGGGATGGATTTTTTTTTATTTTTATGACCTTGGCTTTTTGTATCTTTATATTTTTTCTTTCTTGTCCAGATGTAATATTGATTAGTTTGAATAAAATGAAGGGTTTTTACTTTTCGCTGTGAATTCAGAGTCTGTTGTTGTATGTTGTCTTAATTTGTGTATTTGCGAATATAGGAAAGGGGGATTACTCTTCCATGCCTAATATGGATATGATTTTTATTTCCCTCTTGTTCATAGAATTGTGAAATAGTAGTTTTAATTTGCATTTTTTTAAAGGCTTTAGTTCTCAGTTAATCCGATCCATGATAACGTAATCTCTTCTCTCCTAGCTTGGGGAAAAGGAGAATGTGGGCTAAGGTTTGAATTCTTATCAAATGTTACTTGCCTGACTAGCTATGCCTAGCTAGGAGAGAACTTCAAATTCATCTCAACTGATGCTGCAATTCTATTCATCAATGCTGCATATGCTACCATTAATAAGCATTTCATTCAAGAGTAGGCTTGTCGGCAGTTACACTCACAGTACTGCATGGCTAATATCGGTTAGGGGAAAAAACCTCCCGAAAAAACGTATAAAAATGGATTTGATCCCATATGCTACTATTGATAACATTTCATTCAAGAGTAGGCTTGTTGACAGTTAGACTCACAGTGCGTGTCTCTTGATATTGGCTAATATCGGTTAGGGAAAAAAACCTCTCGAGAAAAACGTATAAAAATGGATTTGATCAAATAATTTGCTTGAGTTTGTTTTTTCTCAAAAGAAATGTGTTTCATACACGTATTCATTGATGTTCGATGAACATAATTTTCATTCAAACCTTTATTGATGTTATCCATTATATCCCCAAAGCAAACAATTCACATCATTAAAGTGGGCAGTGGGCTTATGAGGCAAACTCCATTCTAGAGTTTGTATACCAACGTGCCAACACCTTTGATTTATGGTGTAGCAAGAGCCCCTTCCCAAAAAAAAAAAAAAAAAATGGTGCAGCAAGAGCCAAGTGCAATGTTGTCAGCCAATTTGGGCAAAGAATATCAAAAAAATTATGGAACACAAAAAATATTACTATTATTTTTATATAACCACCATATGCACTTCTGAAATGTACTCCCATTTATAAGAAAATTGTACTCCCTTTGTCGCAATTTATTAGTCCTTTTAGAGATTCCAATTTATTAGGTGAATATTATCATTGTACTTGTCATATTTTTTTTTTCTCATTTTACCCGTTGAACATTATCATTACATCTAATATAAAAAGTAATGTAAGAGTAAAACAATAAACTCATTACTTTTTGGGCATTACATAACTACGACTATCTTTTGGGACATTAAAAAGTGCTAACAAGGACCAAAAATTTGACGTGGAGGGATTATGATATTATAGTGATTGATTTAGGGGGTGTTCCATTAACAAAAAACTGTTTTTTTTCAAAAACTAAGACATGTCATTCTCTCACAATACATCACATAAAAAACCGTGAAAGAACAATTTTTTCAAAAAATCACCTTAGTGGAACACTCCCTAGGTACCTCCTTTGGGTAAAAAACTTAATCCAGATTATTGATTTTTTGGTTTTTTGTCAAATAATCCAAAAAACCGGTTTGGTTTTTTCTTAAACTTAATCCAGATTATTCCCTCCTTTGGCTAATAATCCAGATTATGGATTATTGGATTATTCGTTTGTCCTTGTTCAAAAAAATTTGAGTTCTGACCATAATTTTATACTTGTTAGATTCGTCTCGTCGAGAGGAATCCAGAAACCACAAAATCTTGATGCAAAACTAACGAATGCAAAAAAAATTTGAATAAGGACAAACAAATAATCTGGATTATTGGATTATTACCCAAAACACTCTGATTTTTTGGATTAAGATTATTACCCAAAACACTTTGGTTTTTTTGTACCCAAAAAACCAAAAATCTGGATTAAGTTATACTCTTGCGCTCAAAGTTTGCAAACTACACTTGGGTTGCATATTTTAACAGAAAGTCTCCATAAAGCATAACATTAAATAAGGTAGACACACGAAACAAAGGAATCGAAGGATTGAATAAGCATTAATGTCCTGCAAATAGTCAGACAGTACTCACTGTTCTTTCGTAAATTGAGCTTAGATCAAATTTTTTATTTTTGAATAAAGACAAAACGAAAAAAATCAAAAAATCAGTTTTTCCTTTTTAGCCAAATCACCCCCAACCCCCACTGTGAACCCCTACTGGTTTCGAAATACTGCTGCAAAGTCATCACCTTTTCTTTTTAGGCTTTGTTTCCCGTGTTCTAAAATGGGAAATCCTGATATGTGTAAACCACGCTCGCGTATTGCAAATGCACATCAACGCATCTTAACCGTTCAAAAGTATTTTTAACATTCCGGATTTGAAATAAACTATTCGCGGGAAGAGTTTAAACTCTTCGTGCGAATTGTTTATTTCAAATCCAAAACATTGATTTCTAAAATGAACGGTTGGGATGCGTTGGTGTGCATTTGAGGTATATGTGTGTGGTGCACCCATAGATGCGTTGTTCGAAATACTGCTGCTGCTGCAAAGTTATCACATTTTCTTTTTAGGCTTTGTTTTCCATTATGCTAAAATGGGCAATACAGATTTTATGGTATTTTCATCTGTATTGCCCGTTTTAGCATATGGAAAACAAAGCCTAAAACGAAAACAAGGCCTTAATCATTTTGCAATTAGCACAACATTCTAAGAATAATTCATAGTATTTAAATACTTCCACAAAAGTTCAAATTAGGTTCTTCCTCGAAGAATCAAAGTACAAATTTGTACGTAATTATACATTTTAATTTTGTAAGGCTTAATATATGTGTTTAGCTACTACCAAAAAAAAAAAAGGGCATATGTGTTGGATGAATGATGGCTGTGATGGATGGATGGTGTGGGTGTGATGATGATGATGATGGTGATGGTGATGGTGATGAGGATGGGATACATATATTCTATATGATGGTGAGGAAAAGGTATAGTGGGCGAGCTGAAGCATAAACAAAGGGTTTGGGTGGACTGGACGACTGTCCTCTAGCTAGGGGGCCACCTTCCGAGCCTTTAAAAAAAAGTGAATGAGGAACAAAGAAAGAAACCTGAAACCTCTCTCTTTTGGTTAATTATTATTCCAATCCCACTCTCTTTGGCTTTAATAATTAATGCCATGAGATGAGAACATGAGATGGTCCCATTCCCATCCAATTCCAGCCAATTCTTTTTCACATGAATCATTTGATTTTTAGCTGTGTGTTTGTGTGTTCCATTTCGAAGGATAGGTTTTGCAATGGGATGTTGTAAAGAACTTTTGACACTGGACTGTCAGAGGATAATAGGTTATTCATATGTAGGATGTGGAGATAGCAAGAGAGAATTAGATAACTCAAAGGTAGGTCTACCCAGATTTTTTTATTTCATCAAGAAGATAATAATGTGACTATTGCTAACAAAATCGCACTCTAAAAAGGCTAGCAAAATTATGCTTTTTCCAAGCATTTTACGAAATCCATTTACGGTTAATTGTTCTAGGGTCCAGAAGTGGGGACTTATTGAGCATTTAGTCCATGTTAAAGTTTTACAAGGTCTAAGGTCCATCAATTTTTTTATTTTTATTTTTTTAGAATTTAGGCACTTTCAAAAGGTTCCTTAAGGTTTAGGTTTTAGGGTACACTTTCCTATTATAGGGTTTTAGTGGTTTAGGCACTTTCATAGGGTACCCTAGGATTTAGGCACTTTCATAGCGTACCCTAGGGTTTTAGGCACTTTCATAGGATACCCTAAGGTTTAGGTTTTAGGGTGCACTTTCCTATTATAGGGTTTAGTGGTTTAGGCACTTTCATAGGGTACTCTAGGGTTTAGGCACAAGACTTTCGTAGGGTACCCTAGGGTTTTAGACACTTTTAGACACTTTTGTAGCAATACTTTTTTTTTTAGGCACTTTCATAGGGTACAAACTTTTTTTTAAGGTAAAAAAAAAAAAAAAAAAAAAGATGCCAACATTAGAACTGGATAGGTTATAAACTTGTTTGGTGGATTAACGAGGTTACAAATTCTTTGCCTAAGACTTTTGAACAAGTCGCCCATCTATTTACTTCTTATGTCCTTGGTTATACGACATGAGTGCCCTGGCATATGACCCTTATAGCATGAATAAGTATAAGCAATAAGATATATTCGGGTGATAGTTGTATGCAAATAAAGCCGAACCCTCCGCACATAAACAAGTGAAGTCTATGAATGACGCATATAATTTAGCTTGTAGATTTTGGGGCCCAAGGTTGAAAGCATGTGGGAGCATCTCCAACCCGCCCTTCATATCTCTATTTTTTTCTTTCAAATCTGCTTTTTGAATCTTCTATTTCACCTTTGCCCCTCTATTTTTGAATAGTGACAGGAACTCCAACCCTCCATTTTGGAGGGTTCATGGGTTGGAGTTGCTCTCCCTCGATACAAGAAATAGAAGTTGGGTTGGAGATGCCCGAAGGCTTGTCCGTTAAGTTGCTACGCTGGGTTGTACCTTTCCCTAGGTGCCTTTCCCTAGGTGCCTAAAAAAATCCTGTGGTCCATTATAATTTGGTTCAGTTTCCTTGTGGTCATTACGTCTTTATTCACAAAAAAGTTTGCTCAAAAAAATAAAAATAATTTATACTTTTTAGATTTTCACAATCAAGTGCTTTATGATGAAAATCCAAACAAATTGATCTTTAAAAGTTTGTTTTAAAAATTAAAATAAAAAAATTGAATAAAGGATACAAAAACCAAAAAAAAAAACCACCAGTTTTTTTTAATTCAATGTAAGAAAATAACTTCTAAAGTTGTATGGCATTTTAAAAAAAAATCCTGTGGTCCATTATAATTTGGTTCAGTTTCGCCTATCTTACTATGGGCTCAAAACTGAAGCCCAAGAAATGGCTAGCTGGGCGTCCCACACACAAACGGGCTCACACACCGAGTCATTCTTTCCGAATCGCAACTATTCGCAAGCTTAACAGCCCCTCCAATCCATATTGTGGAAAGTTTTTTTTTTTTTTTTAAATTATTAATTTGTTTGAATATGAGGTAAAATCACTCTGTTTTTCACTTGAGTTTGATCTTGCTTATACATACATTGGCAAGTCACCAGAAGCAGAGCATAAGGAAAGGCAGAGTCCAGATAATTTAGTTCAGGCAATGAAAGACGAAGAAACAAATTGTAAGACGGACACATCTTTAAAAATTCTTGTGCTGGGCGAAGGTTGCGGATGATATCCAGATTACTGAAGTTGTAATCTGTAACCGAAAAAAATGCCACTGGAAATTCATATTCCACCGGATAAATATTTCACCACCATCCCTTAACTCTTTGCCTTTTGTATAAGATAAAATTATTGTAACTCTGAACTCCATTTCTGTAAATGAGTGAAGTACACAGCTTGATAAGCTCAGGACATTCGTTTCTAGGACTTGGATAACATGGTTCTTATTCCCAAGTTTCTTAAATGGACCCAAAATGAGTAATAAATAAAAGAAACTCAAATGGGAATAACATGCCAAAAGATGGAAATTCTAGAAATTAAGTAAAAATCAAAGAATTTAGCCGGTGCCAACAATGAATTCCTCGCCCCCTATTCATCAACCCAACAAGATTAAAAATAACAAATATAGCAAACAAAGGTAGAATGGAAAATCTCTTTCTTCAATTTTTCTGCTTTGGCGCAATCAAAAGCATTTTCTGTGCACAATTGATGGCCCAGACTCATCATACTCGGCCTTCGCAATCCACATCTGCACTCAGAAACAAGAAATAAGACCAATGAGAAATCATCTGATAGCAAATCAAACGGCATCCATTAACACTCAAGGCACCTTTTGGTTTCAGTTTCAGAACCCCATTTAAGAGAACTGTCATTGAAAATATAAGTACTCATCGTTTTAATATCTAATATATTTTGGAGCAAAGATGGTTTTCGAGAATTTGACGTTACTGAATTTCCTTAAGAGTCCTATCCTAAAATATTTGTTAAAATGAGTTCTAAGGTTTTTCAACTGAACGAAGTTTTTCCAATCATGTTCCCGAAAATCGATTCTGAAACACAGCAACAGATTATCACCCAAATGTCTGCTTGAAAAGACAAAAATACAAACCTGCTGGAAGGTGCTGAGAGAAGCCAAGATGGATCCTCCAATCCACACACTATACTTCCTCTCCGGCGGTGCCACCACCTTGATCTTCATGCTACTAGGGGCAAGCGCGGTAATTTCCTTGCTCATCCTATCCGCAATGCCAGGGAACATGGTGGACCCTCCACTAAGCACAATATTCCCATACAAATCTTTCCTGATATCGACATCACATTTCATAATGGAATTGTACGTAGTCTCGTGGATTCCTGCCGCTTCCATTCCGATCATCGATGGCTGGAAGAGGACCTCTGGGCAGCGGAAACGCTCTGCCCCAATGGTGATCACCTGCCCATCGGGCAGCTCGTAGCTCTTCTCGACGGAGGAGCTGGTCTTGGAAGTTTCTAGCTCTTGCTCGTAGTCTAGGGCTATGTAAGCCAGCTTCTCCTTCATGTCCCTCACAATTTCCCGCTCAGCGGTGGTGGTGAAGGAGTAGCCGCGCTCCGTGAGGATTTTCATCAAGGCATCAGTGAGGTCACGGCCTGCCAAGTCAAGACGGAGGATAGCGTGTGGGAGGGCATACCCTTCATAGATGGGGACTGTGTGACTGACACCATCTCCACTATCCAGCACAATACCTGCATAATTTAAGTACATAAAGCAATGGACACCAGAATCCAGCACAACGCAATGTCTAACGAGAGGTTATTGAGAGTCCAATCACAACCATTTCTCGTCCTGTATTCTTCGTCTTTTTTCAGAAGTCGTGTCCTATTATTGGATCAACAAATAATAAGACACATGTTTGAGACCTTTTCTCCAACAATGAAAAGATCTCAATTACTTTTTGGAGACAGTTTTCAAAATCATCCAACAAATAGTAAAACTAAAATATATCGACATTTATTTTTTTGATGTCCGGAAAAGAGCATGAATAAGGAAAGGTAAAGGAGTAATTTGTCCGCGTGCTTCATGAAAAATCATCACTCAGATAGAATTTACAACAAAGTTTTAGCCACAGTTAAGTCCTGCAAATTTCACGACCAAAAACATTCTTTTGCCCACATAGACCAATAAATACACTGGAATTCAAGTTCTGTGCCACGAGAAAACATAAAACACCGCGAGGAGCTATCATGGGATGATACATAAATCTAAGCCGAAAACAATCACAATCAGCCATTTTATTTGTTCTGTCATGCAGATGCATATTGAGTCATTACACATGCCAAAATTCAGTATATCATGGTTTCACAATTTACACAATAATCGAATAGAAAGCTTTACTACTGGCAATATTATAACTGACTGACTTAACTTACCAGTTGTACGTCCACTGGCATAGAGGGAAAGAACAGCCTGAATAGCAACATACATAGCAGGAGTGTTGAAGGTCTCAAACATGATTTGGGTCATCTTCTCACGGTTAGCCTTCGGGTTGAGAGGTGCTTCCGTCAGGAGAACAGGATGCTCTTCTGGGGCAACACGGAGCTCATTGTAGAAGGTGTGATGCCATATCTTCTCCATGTCATCCCAGTTGCTGACAATACCATGCTCAATTGGGTATTTCAAGGTTAAAATACCACGCTTGGACTGAGCCTCGTCTCCCACATATGCATCTTTCTGGCCCATGCCAACCATCACACCAGTATGACGGGGGCGACCTACAATGCTAGGGAAGACTGCCCTTGGAGCATCATCTCCGGCAAATCCAGCCTAGCAAATAGTAAACCGATTAGTTCTATCTAATCAGTGATTCCCCTTTCCATTGAAGTAGAGATGGATTTGCCACCACAAACAAAGACTTAAAAAGTGTTGGATTCATAATTGTTGTAAGATGAACTCAACGAGAATGATATATTGGCATTTGGCAGTAATTTACTATTGTTTGTTTTTTATTGTTAACTTTTCAAGTGGTAAGAGGGGGCAGGAGTCATTATGAGCAAGCATCTATTCAAAACCTCGAAAAGATGAAAATTTAGACATTACCTTAACCATTCCAGTTCCATTATCGCACACGAGTGGCTGAATATCCTCACCATCTGCCATCCTACACTACCTCCTGATAAGAATGTAGCTTTAATGAGAGCAAGAACAATGAAATAAACATATATTTTTATTCTCATTTATAGTTATCCTACCACACAATTAACCATATATGACAAATGCTTGGATGCCCCTTCTGACTATTTTCAACAATCCACATGAAACTTATGAGTGAAAGCTAATGAAAACAAGAATGGGGCGCTATGGAACGGAAGGACCACAAAAAACACATTTGACCTAGCATCTAAAAAACATATATTGGAGCGCTCCACTTCATTATGATTCATGTAGCATATATTGCTGTCGAAAGGTTTTGAAATTGGGATACGTATCGCGTATCGTAAGATACGTTAACCATAATATACAATGAACAAGTATTTATACTAATAACACCAACAAACTAAGTTTTTAAGTTGCAACTGGGATTTATCGGATTGAGGTTTCCTAGCTACTTAAAAGGACAGAAAAGAAAATCCCTAGTAATATTCTCCAAAAACACTATCGAAGTATGATTTTTCTTCTAATCAAGCCCTACATTGAGGTTTGATATCTTTCAAATGGTTTGAATGTCGCTCAAAAGACTTGGATTAATGTGTTTGAGGTTCCACTTCTTACAATAATGTTTAAATTTCTTCCAATAAGTAATCATAGGATACGTACTGAATTTGAATACGCATATATATCTCGTAGGATACGCCATCGTATCGTAGGATTTTTATACAAAAAGGATACGGGATACGTATCATTTTCCTAAGGAGATGTAGGATTTTAACAACAATACGTCGACATTCAAAACCAATCAATTCAAATGAATGAACAGAGAAAAAGTGCTACACGTCCCATAAATGTGATGGAAAATTCAGCAAAAATCATTAAAAATGCACTTACACCCAAACCCATCATCCTCAGAAAATGCAGAAAACAGGTTAACTCCATACAACAACAATAGTTGATCTAATCCTAACTCCGAATTTTCGCCCCATCGCCTACCCCATCTTTCTTCTGAAAGAAAGAATAATTTTCTTTTATAAAACCGTTTAATTGATAGAGTATTAATCATAAAAATATAAGAAATGACAACTTTAAACACGGGTCATTCAAACCCGATTCGAAAAAAGAAGAAGAAGACAATAACGCGGACTACATGTAATTAACAGCCTAAAGATCTCAGACTGTTCCGCTCAGATTTGAGAAGGCGAAGATCATCAAATTCAAAAGAAGCACTACTGACGTGAGATATACAAATGTTGCACATCTTAAATGTGAGCCATCATCAAACCATAAATTGAGAAGCTGGGAAAGAAAATAATCGTAATTAAAGTCGGAGAAAACCTTAAAGCAAAGGAAAACAGATTGTGAAATGGATAAAGCAGCGGTTTTGAACTGAATCTACTCCGCCAAAGGACAATGGGATTAATCAAAATGAAGATAAATGCGATTAAATTTTCTCTTACCTTTCTTCTGAAACACTGGATATCACGAGAGAGAGAGAGAGAGAGAGAGAGAGAATCGGGTCGGTCTGGGAAGGATGTGGAGATGAATGAAGGAACTCAAATGCAACCCTTATTACCCCCGGAAATTGAGGACTGGCTTTGGGTTAATATGGAGGACGAGGGAAGATCAGGGCCGTTCGATTTGGCTTGACCTCTGGATGGACGGACAGAAAGACACGTGGATGAACCATTGTGAGCGCTTGAGCCATGGAAAAGTACTCCTACTTATCTCTGTGTGTGTGTTTAGGGACTTGGGGAGGTGCTGTGCACCCCTCAGCCGTTGGATCGAGTTTTTGACGGCTCGGATGCGTTCGGCAATTATCCTTTAATTTTGATTTTTTTTACGGTAAAAAATCAAAACACATCCGAGCCGTGGCCCAAAACACGATCCAACACAGAGAGAAATAAGACAAAGTGTACGCACAACACGGCTGTGCACAGCACCCCCATTTCCGTGTTAGTTTCGACTCTATTCCATTATTGGGAACTCTTCTTTTTAAGACCGACCAAGCACAAATGTGCAGGGTCTAAAGAGCCCTCGAGTTTTGACGGACTATAGCCGTTCGGACCACGAAGATTGAGGCAATAATAGGTTGGTATATATTCTTGAACATAAGTGCGGACACTACAAAATGTGTGAGGGTGGTTCATCTGTATGTATAAGTTGTGTGTGGAACTAGCATCGTGGTTCATCTGTATGTAAGTGGTGTGTGGAACTAGCATAGCTCAAGAGGCCCGTTCCACTAAATAGATTATCAAGCTTTTTGGCTTTTCACATTTTAGGATATAGGTCATTCTCTTCACGTACCTCGACCCAAAAAACAACGACGCTTAAATCAACTTAAGATATGAAATATTTTTGCACTCTCTTTTCATATCTTCCCACTTCTTTCTTTTCTTTATTAACATCAATTTATCAAAGGTAATTGATTTTCACACCCCTTTATAAATAGTGGGGGAACCAAAATTTCAATCTAGGAGAAGCACTTATCATTCGTAATATTCTAATTAAAATTAAAAAAAACAAGAACTATAATTATTCAAAAATAAAAAAAGGCTAAACTACTCATATTTTTACCAAAATCAATAAAAACTTGAATTGTACTCTCAATACTTAACTAAAAATTGAACAATCAAAGAAATTGTTATTGTAGGGCCACAATTCACGCTATTGTCTAAATGGTATTTTGGTATTTTTGACTTCTGGTCTATGCTGTGAAGATAACATCTTGTCTACATGGTATTTTATGAAATAGTATTTTGATTGTTAAAAATACCAAAAAAAAAAAAAAAATCATTTACAACAAAAATACCGACCTTGATATTTGTATCGGAAACAACTGATATTTTGACGTTATTATGAAGACGAAAAATTTAGCATGAGCTGGCCAATAAATTTCTGTTTAGTTTTATAGTGGTTTGTAGGTTATACATTAATTCCGGTCTTATAGTCCTACATCAATTATTAAAGAGCCTTATAGGAGTTGAGATTTGAATGTCTAACCAAGGATGGAGCCAAGATTTTTGCATAGTGGGGCGGGTAATATATGTGAAGGAGGGGCGGGGTTATATAATTTGATGATATATATATTTTTCAATATATTTATAGGGTTTTTTTTTTTCAAATTGTAGCAGGGGTGACAACCCCTACAAACTACCCCTGGCTCCATCCTCGTGTCTAATAAATCATAATGCGTCTCAAATAAATCTGCACGAGAAAGAAAGAACCAATTTTGTCGAGTCTCAAAAAATAAAAAAATAAAAAAATAAAAAATTACAGAGAAATTGTACTACTACTCCAGGTTTTCATACTAATATAGTTTTTCTCACTATTAAAAAATTAGCAAGAAACTTCCCAATACCATATTGGTGTCACTAATTAATTTTTGTCAACTTCTAACTACTGTAAGATTAAAATCTCGACTCTGTCCCGTTCCGTCAATGACATCACCAATGACATGACTTTGCCTCTAGTATGTATTAGGGCTGTCCAGCGGATCGTCCGATCCGCCAATCTGACCAATCCGAATCATCCGTTGATCCATCCATGAATGTTCGGTTCGGTTCCAGATCGAGAATTTCTAATCTGGCGGTTCCGAATCCGGATCGGATCCGCTCGATCCGCTCAATAATCCTTCTTTAATCTGTCAAATCCGCCCGATCCGATCCGATCCGTGAATGTTCGGTTCGGTTCCGGATCTTAAAAACCATAATCCGCTCTGAGTGGATCGGATCGGATCCGTATTCGATCCGTCCGGATCCGATCCGTGGACACCCCTAGGATGACCGCGACCTCGCTCCACAGATGATACAATGGGCCGAATTACCCGCTTGGCAATTCGGGTGCACAACCCTAGGCCTCCCCCGGTCGGGCCTGGACCGGCGCATGACCCGCCAACTGGCCCAGTACACAACTCTTAACAGAAAGGTTGAAGGCACCATAAAGTTTGCAAGCTCTACCTCTTTGTTTATGACCCCACATCTCAAGCTGTCGGAAAGCTCTGGGCCTTTATTGCAAAAATAATTGTTTTCGGTTTGAAGATGTGCACCACATTGACAGATTCCATTGCTGTCATTAATTGCAATAACAAACCTTTCCAACCCATCCAAAGATTTAAAAAAAAAAAAGTCCTTTCCACTTCATTGAGTCCACAGGCTGAAAGATTCAAGCCACATGTGGTGTCTGAAAACCCAACTCATACAACAATAAGTAATGCTTTTTAGCATCCAACAGTTGTCACCCAATCTTTTCTTTTTTCTTCTTCAGCTTTGGGATTGTTCTCTCTACCCAGAATCCCAACAGAATTATGAAAATGCATTACCAGTTGCTGTAAAAGCCTATTTGTTGTATTATATGACTGGAGAAACTTAAGACTAAAAAAGCAATATGCATCACTTTTGTAGATGCTCTAAATTTTCTTTTAGCAGTGGGCCGGGGGGCATCTCATTTATACCTTTACATGTTGCAAATATCCATATAAGAAATGCAGCAGATACGGAAACCATGTGCATCTTTCCAAGATGCATGGCAACTCAAGTGAAACGGAAAAAAGTTTATTAGAAATTGGGACTATTATATATAGGAGCATCACAAGTGGTTTTTAGAATAGAGAGGATCACATCCAGTACTGATACTCATCCACCACGCTACGAAAAAGGACTAGCTGAGAACCTTATCTTTAAACGCAACCACCTGCTGAGAACCTTATCCTTAAACACACCCAACTCCGATGTGGAATGGATACGAAACAAAAGCATTGAGAGTTGAAGACTTTACTTTTGATAGAACACAACAATAGAGTACTGGGCATATCTCAAGATAGTTTCACCTTCTTGCAAATCGCGACTAGGGGTAATACCTAGCATGAGGTAGCATTTTTAAGTCCATTGCTCTACATTAGTATTATTTGAAGCTTTTCATGTACGTAGATGATACAATGTTGTTTTCTCAACTATAAGGCGAATTAGATAGCTTTATTTAATCAAACCAGTGCAAATTTTCAAGAAGTAATGTCTATAAAATCAATGATCCTTCATCAGAAATGGCTCAAAATATCGGAAGTTCACGAGAGCTGCAAATTTGCAATACTTCAAATAATAATCCAAAGTAATTACATCCAACAAAAGTACAACACATAAAATTAGCAAAGATGGTCTAAGAGGCATCCAATCCGATGATGAGCATGACGACTGACAGCAACAACAAGTGTTCTACGGACAATTTGATAGAATGGAAGAAGGAAAGAACAGAAATACTTCAAACTGGACTAGACTCCAAAAGAAGACTGTGATATCAAGGAGCAAAGGTATCTCATCCCTTATTAGCACATTTTGCTAAGAACGGCAACTAAAAACTCCAAACATCTTGCTACAACGTTGTTTTTCTACTTATTTCCATTTTTTTCCTTTTCCAACAAATGGACTGAGTAGCTAATTTGCTAATCCTTCCTACAGGAATGGGGGCAGTATGACCCATCGTCGAGGATATTTGGGTCTTCCCTCCTTTCCATCAAATAGCTGCCACAAGAAAAAGTGTTTTAAGGGTAAGAATCAACATGTATAGCTCAACGAAAAACAAGAACAACAAAAGTGAAAAAGAGAACAAAGAAAAAAATTAATGAAAGATAGAAGTATATAAAATTATAAATGTAAAAACAAAGGCGAACGGGCAGTGCAAGGTGTAGGCCTCAAGGCGTAAGCATGTAGTCTTAATGTTAAGTTTCATAAAATATGTAACATCAATTAAAACCTTAAAAAAATGAGAGAATAAAAAATCCTAAGTAACAGTATAAAAACTCTTCAAAACCTATGCCTATATGTAACTTCTATTTAATAAACTAGATGTTTATAAAAAAGCACACCCATGCCATATGAAACCAACCCTACTAGCCATCACATGAACAAAATTGGTCACTTCTCTATCTCATTCTCTCCTTAATACCTATAAGGTATCAAATAGGTACTCACTCTCTCACTTTGAGTACATATCGATAGATGAAGGGAGAGGGAGAGAGTACAAAGATGTATAGTCTGTCGTGCTCCAAAGAAGAGCAAGCCTCACATGGAGTGCACGAAATTTCGCAAGTATTGGAAGCCTCTTGTTAAGCAAAAAGACAAAGAAACTTACCTTCTTCAGACGGCGGTGCTTAGCAAGTGCCCAATTAGTCATGATCAGAGCGGCAACTACAAGAAAGACATAACCTGCAATCGTCTGTGTTGCAATATTGAATCCCAGCCACTGATAAATCTCCGTTGTATAATTTGCGCATGTGACAATATTGAACAAAAACCCACGTGGGATTTGGTAGCCACCATTTCCATCAGGTCTACGAAGCTTCCTCAGCAAGATGTGGCAATAGAAGTTTGAGATTTGGCAAAGCACTCCAAAAGCAAAACCAATTTTCATTTGAAGGTCACCAACAGGGGTGTAAAGTGGGTGATTCATGTAGTAAGCAATGTAAGCACCAAATGTCCAGTAATAAGTACAATTCCGGAACACATTAGACAGTGGTGAGGTTGCATGGCTGAAGCGATGAACAAAGAATGTCTCCATGATACGTTTGAAGTAGTGGAAACACCAGTAGTACAGGGCATATGTCTGAACTGGGTGAATGACACGCTCTCCTTCGTAGCCGAAGTATTGATACACAGGGAAGTAGTAGAAAATTGGATAGATCAACAGTGGACCCAAATATTCAAAGAAGAAAAGTGTCTGGTAGGAAACTTGCGGACCTAGATCCTTGAACACCACAGTCAAGTTGTCTGAGTTTTCGATACAGTATTCCTTGAGACTTTTCCTATAGTGAAGTACATTAGGCTTTTCCTTAGATCCAGGTTGGAGGGGGAGAGTCAGGCGCTGCCTAGATGGATAATATTTTTTGGCTGTAAATCAAATACATCAGGTTGATAAGTCAGATGAAATAAAAAGCAATCAATATATGGAGAGAGATAAAAGTTCAAAAATCAAACAAGTAACAAGAGCCCAGAAGAGCAAATGCAATGGTAGGAGTAAGTACTTTCAGGTGCAAATTCAGGCACCACATATGCTAGCATTTTAGCAGTCAGCCAATTAATAATTGTGATTCTATACATATTTTGTGGTCATCCATCCAAGAAACTTGACTAAAGGAAGCAAATTTGAGGGGTGCATTCTTAGTACAATCTGTATGCACGAAAGGAATACCATAGTACAAATTATAGAACAGTGGAAGCCCGAAGTCAGTTGATTAAAATAGACCACATGACAATAGTTCAAAGACAAGCAAACTGATGTTCAGCAACAATGTATTTTAGCAACTCGCTTGTCAAGAGTCCAGGCTCCAAAACTGTGTTCATGAATAGAGTCACCTGGGAATGCCAATGTAAACGTTGTTTTATGACTTGGTATTCACTTAGTTGAACCATCAACACCATAATCGAGAAATACGCAGCTAGACAATCCCAGGGAATACAGAAATGACTCAAGTTTTTATAAACAATATAAAGCTCAAAGAAGCAACTTTTTTGTTCTTGAATAAATGGTTTCATCAAAGAAGAAAATTTGAGAAGAAGTCAAGAAAAGAAACTGAGAAGTCATCTCTCAACAGTGCAATCAGTGAATCACAAAAAACTGAAAAGATGACCATGGTCTAATTACTGCAACTTTTTTTTTTATATGGGCGGATAGTCTAACAATCGCACAATGGCAACAATTTTCTGACATTCTTGTGGATGGACAGTAGTAAGCAATTATTTTCTTTCCTCCTATTTAACACAACTCTGGATCCAGCAAGCCTTGAAAAGTACAGAAAATTTCCCCCGCCATCAACCACAACAGTCTTCTTAAACGGTGCACATCAAATGTTGAAGACAAACCCAACATGGAAACAGCTTCAGGGAAAATGAGTACAATCCGATGCTAAATGAAAAAGTTGAAGTCTTCGTGGTAAATAGGCAGAGATATCTCCACATTGGCCATGAAACAACTTTGTTAGCTAAATGAGTTTATTTCCTTCCCTATGAACTGCATCCAAGGAGTACATAATTCCCATGGAAAAACCGCAGTTTTCAGATCATGGATTAGAAATACTGGTATCGTTAGTTTATACCTATCCCAACTCAATATATTAACCACCCAAAGTCCGTATGTTAGAGGGGGTGAAATCATCAAAAAACCGCCCCTCTACAACCGGATAACTTTTGGGGAGGTTAAGGGGTGCCCAAAAGTTATCCCCCTTAAGCCCTTATAGAGGGATAACTTTAGAGAGGGTGAAATCTTATCTCCTGGTTTTTCGTTTTGCCAAACCATGGATACAAGGCGGGGCCCAAGGATAAGAGGGGGTGAAATGTTATCCCCCTTCCATGTCCCCCATCCAAGCAGGGGCTTTAAGCTAAAAAAATAGAAAAATGCTTTGAAAGCAGTATTCTCTCAATACGATACTTTAAAATGCAACTCAATTCATGAGTAATTCAGTTGAAATTGATGTCCTTGTAGGAATTGTTTTAGTTCATTCACTCAGCAAAGGAGCCGCCCCGACTGACATGCTAACTCTTAGCCTAACCACGTGACTCAAAAGGTTAACCTCAAGTTAATAGTAGCTGGTCGGCCTTACTTTATAAAACCACATGAATTTTTCATTTACTCCCTGATGTGGGATGTTACAATCTCCCCACCTTGGCTGCAACGTCCCTGTTGCACCCCGTGGTCCATTACTTCCACCCACCAAGCGATGTGAGATAAGACCTGCCTAAGTAGGACAAGCTCCTCTCTCACGTGGGACCCACTCAAGCACGACAAGCAACTCAAGCTCCTCCCTTGTCGAGCTCGCCGAAGCACGTCTCCATGCAGGACCCGCCTCACACTTCCGGTTGGTGTTGGCTCTGATACCACTTGTAAGTGACCTGCTAACTCTTTGTCTAACCACGTGGCTCAAAAGGTTAACCTCAACTTAATAGTAGCTGGTTGGCGTTACTTTATAAACCACATGAATTTTTCCTTTTCTCCCTGATGTGGGATGTTACAATATGCATTGTATAGTTGGACAGAACCCTGACACTATGTTAGGTGGATCTTTCAAAATGTACAAATTCATAGATGTCAGACACTCGACACTCGGAGAAGTGCATGGAATTCTGTCGGAAATGTTTAGTTGGAAAATATCATAGGAAAAATACTCTCATGAGCTATGTCTTCATTCTCGAACACCTATAATATGCATAAAGAGGTGGTAAACGTCATTCAAGCTAGCAATTGTAAGTGACTAATTCTCAATAATTTGTCATCCCATAACCTAGAAATGAAAAATTAGATGAATTCGACGGTTAGAAACTTCCCCGCCCTGACATCCATACCCAAGTCCATGTAACATAGTGTGTCAGTATTCATCAAGAGAATCAGGGCAAATGGAATAATTCCAAAGCTTTTCAACCACTCCCATAAAAGTAAAAACTATGGGATCTCGCTAAAATGGCTAGCCAAGAAGTTGTCCTTGGGTTCTATTGCTCCTACAATCCTAATTTTATTTTATTTTTAACAAAACCCTCCATTTTAAGATACCCAATATCTTTGGTGTAAACCAATGATCTGCGAAGGGGTCAATATGATAAGTGACAATGGTAACAAAAAGTGCTTTGTGCAAATTCCACACTAATCAAAACTCAAAACCATTGATTTGGATGAAATGACTATAGATGGACATAGAAATAGACAGAAATTATGCATCATAATGTGCGAGTGAGTGTTAGAGAGAGAGATAATTAAACCATAATACCATTAACAAACATGCGAGCATAACAACATATACTTACTCCGACGATGAATTGCTTCTTGCAGATCAGCAACAGTAGCCTGCGAACAAAATACCCAAACACAATTTAAAAGCTCAACCCAGAATACCATAAGATACAAACGACATGCGTGTGTACTTATAGATCAATAATAAGACAGAAACTAAGAATTTTTAAAAAAAAAAAAATCCAGTTGATAAATCAAAAACAGGGAGAAATTAACATACGGAGTCATTGAGATCAAGGCCACCCTTGACGAGTTCTCTACCACTACGTGTAACTACGCTCACTTTCATTTTCTGCGGATGAGTGAGATAATTGAAACCCAGTCAGTGTAGAGCACTGCGGGGAATCTCAGATTTGTAGTTGTAACATAGGACAGAGATTTATTAATAGGGTGTGAGACAGTTGGGCGAATAGGGTGGGCCCAATGAGTGGCGCTGTGTGAAAATTAATGGCGTGTGGTTGCGGGTAGATGACCGAAACCCTTGTTTGCGACTAACCACCATCTTATTGACTTTAATTAATTTTAGGATAGGATGATGAAGCAAGAAAGGTTTTGACACCGATGTTTAGCTCCAAGTATTATTTATAGAACCCATACGACTAATCCCAACCCACAATTCATCCAAGTTCGAGACAATTTTCCCTAGATTATTATTTATAGAAGTTGGATTTAATAATCTCAGGATGGCTACTTATGAACTGCCCAAATCCTATACAAAATAATACTCCCCCTTTTAAGACCCTCTAATTAATCCTTATTCCTCTATTTTAACTAAAAAACAAACCAATACTCCCTCCGTCCCTATTTAAGTGATGATGTTACTATTCCAGCTGGATTCGAAAGTTGTTTATAATTTTCAATCTATATTACATAAGATATGCAAATATGGATATTGTTTTATAGAAATCAATGAGTTCTAAAATACAATTTTTTCAAAAGTACATAATATATTATAGATTGAAAGTTATAGACAATTTAAAAATAAAGTCAAAAAGTGAAAGTGGTCACTTAAAAAGGGACGGAGGGAGTACTATTTTATCTCCCAACACTGCTATTGGTACAGATGGAAACGTACCGACCAGGTACCAAACCTACACGAACGGTCCAAACCGGTCATTCATTTTAGAATGATTTTCCGAGGGGTCCCACGAGAAATCATCTCCATCGGATATGCGTAAGTAGTTGATCCAAAATCCTTTCATTTCATTTAAAATCGTGTTACATTAGTGTTACGCTGTTATCTTGGGGACCCACTTGGGTGTATAAATTTGTGTGTGGTTGTAACATTAGTGTTACGTTGGTTGACTTTCTTATTGACTTTCTTATTTTGTATAAATAAGTGAGTTAGATTATTTTTTTTGTCTTTATTAAAAAAAATTACATTTGTTAGTTATGCGTCAATTTTTTCGTGGATCATTGGTTAGTCTCGACGAGATGAATTTAAAAAGTAAAAAAATATTGACCAAACTAAATTTTTTGTTAACAAAGACAAAAATAATTTTTAAAAAAATTATGTTTGTTTCGAATTATTTTTGTGTATTTTGTAAATTTTTCAATTTTTCGTAGATCATGACCTGGGGTTCTCTAGTGAGCCAACTCATTACATCTCTGTAGTGACCTCAATTGTAGACCCTCTAAATTTTTTATTAGGGATCGGAACCGTTCATTTTTTTCAGGAATGTTGAACACATTATGGATATAAAAATTTATGATTATCAAAAATTGGTAAACACATAATTGAGACGAATTTGTCTTAAAGTGTATTCTCCAAATTCTCCAAATGATATTGGTCATCCGTACAAATAGTATTCCAACATATAACTACCAACATCCAATTAATTTAATTTTTTACATGAATGATCTACTCAACATTCCGACAAATTGTACGGTTCCGATCCCAAATACATATTATAGAGGGCCCACAATGGGGTCACTTTGGGTACCCAAATCCGATCAGTGGTTCGTCTCAACGAGATGAATCTAAAAGGTAAAAAATTGTCACTTTGGGTACCCAAATCCGATCAGTGGTTCGTCTCAACGAGATGAATCTAAAAGGTAAAAAATTATTAACTAAACTAAAATTTTTGTGAATAAAGACAAAAATAATCCAAAACATTTTAAAGATTTTGATCATAATTTTTTTTTACTCTTTAGATTCCTCTCATCAAGATGAACCAATAATTCACAAAAAAAAATCGACATGAAACTGGATTTTTTTTTTAATAAGGACAAAAATAATAGGGAAAATTATCTAAATGGTCCTTGTAGTTTCACCCGAGTCTCGATTTAGTCCCTCTAGTTTCAATTGCACTCCAACAAACCCTGTAGTTTCGATTTTGGTCCAATTGATAACAGACGTTATCAAATTAGACGGAATCTCCAATTTGGGGCTTTTTTAGGGGGGTACACCAGTCATTTCCCCTTCCTCTCGCCCTTTACAAAAACCTGTGAACACCCTGCGGAGTATGTCCACGAAAACGGTTGATGTTTTGGAAAACAGTTTTGATTGATTGATAGGAGTCGCCACCCGGGTTTGAGGACCATACCCGAGAAACCAATTGAAAAATGACTCTTTTGCCCTTTGAGTAGAAAATATTTTACTGGCCTCACAGAACGAGATTTCTCGGGTCCGGAAGCTAGGTTACGAGAGGGGAAGGAATTTAAAGCACCCCTCTCGCCCGGTGTGACCACCGGTCTCTACTAGATGTTTAAGGGATTTTGAAAATACCATTTGAATAGACTTTGACTACAAATTCATGCGAAAACACATAAATGAATTGAGACGATTAATGAAATATGTGTGGATGCTTGTGCAAAAATGTCATGTATGGATGGTTTATATGCATAAAACATTGAAACTTGATCAGATCATGCTCAAACTGCTCCAAGGTATCTCAGAAACTGATCACAAACATCAAATATATCACACCTGGATAGCAATCTAGGCACCTGGATAGCAATCTAGGCACCTGGATTAGGCAGATCCAGGTGCCTGGAATGGGCCAATCCAGGCGCCTGGAATGGGCCAATCCAGGCGCCTGGATAGAATGCAGGCGCCTGGAATGAGCCAATCCAGGCGCCTGGATGGTCTACAAGACAGAAACTTCAGAACTCCATTTTTCACAATAAGTGCCAAGTGCAATGCTTTTAACCAATTCTCACACACCCTAAACGATGTTTGGAAATGCAGTAGTAGACATGAACCTCAAACTCTACTCAAACACATGATATGAACTTGAAAGAGACTTGATTTTTGGAAATATACACGACAAATGCTAGTGAAGAACTTCCATTTTTGTGAAATTTGAAACCTTTCCAAACTCTTAACTAGTATGAAGAACTAGTAAGAGCTTGGATGGTATCCCCTCAAGGCCTTTTGAGCACAATTGGTAGACAATCTACCTTGAAAAGCTTTGATTGATGAACTTGGGTTGGAGGTTTGGATGTTTTTTGGTGATTGTGTAAACTGAAAGAGGTCTTCTAGGACAGAGACAAACTGATTGTATTGGTTTTGGTTGAGTTTGATGATGGATGGTTGAAATGTGAGAGTTTTTGATGATCAAAGGGTGGGTTTTTAGGCTAGAAGTTGGGTTTTTAGGCTAGAAATGAGTAGAACAAAGGGGAATGGATTGGGGATGAATTTTCTGGGTGCATTTCTACAACATAACAGTAAGGGAGTGAGGGAGGAACTGATCCCTTGAAATGGAGTGGGAGGGGGGTATATATAGGGAGAGAATGAGGGAGTTTTTGGGTTAGTTTGAGAGGGAAAATGAATTTGAACTCTCAAATGTGGAGCCAGAATCTGTTGGAGGGAGTTTGGAATGAAGAAAACGTGGGACAATGCAGGAGGGAGCCATAGTTTCATCAAAAACCAGCTGCAAAATGCTTACTGGAAGTGACTCCAGGCGCCTGGAATTGGGGAATCCAGGCGCCTGGATTGAGTCCGGGCGCCTGGATTAGGGTAATCCAGGCGCCTGGACTGGGAGACTGCACAACAATCCAAACTTCGAGGGGCCATTCCGGGTGCTACCGAACTCCGTTTTGTGCATGGTTTGAAGCGTTGGAAAGCTTGTCAAGTCTACTTTCTAACCCAAGTGGTTTGAACCCAAGATAATTTGTACATCAAAATATGTGACCATTTTACCCTCAGAAGGTCGGGAAAATAAGTCGTTTTGGTAAAACGGACACATCTCCCTCATTTCAAAATGGATTGGGACATATTATATATCAAAAAATAGGGTTTTGAATGTACTAGAAGGTGGTGTAGGCTTGAGTTTATTTTAAAGAGGTTTTGGAGGGGTTTCCAAGTTCACAATCAAGCTCCGCGTGCTCTTATCGGGCATTTTCATCCTTGGGGATGCTTGATAAGTTTCTCGGGTCAAAATCGAGGTGTCTACAGTTGCCCCTCTTGGATGGAACTCTGCATCATTGCTTGATGCGAGTTACATCTAAGATAGAGACATCCCGATTCGTTCCCTGAGCCTTTCTCAAGCTGCAAAGGAAAACATTAAAATCACGGTCGCGCCACTCAAGCTGCCTACGTACCCCATTGTAGGGATCAGACCAGCGTAGTTCTTCGGGGCAAAGGAATAGATTGATGATTCACTTGATAATGAATGATGAAATGATAATGCACACAATAGATGATTGATGGGTGATTGATTGAATGATTGATGAATAATGATTGATTGAATGATTGATTGAAAGAACGAGTGATGATTGATTGGATGCGCCAGCTAGGCAGCTTTTGAATGATGATTGAATGATTGGATGCGCCAGCTAGGCAGCTTTTGAATGATGATTGAATGATTGGATGCGCTAGCTAGGCGGCTTTTGAATGATGATTGGATGTGCCGACTTGGCAGCTTTTGAATGATTGAATGTGCCAGCTAAGCGGCTACGACATGTAATGAATCTATTTTTAAATTGAATGTAAAGATTATCCTAAATGATATTATTGAAAAGGTGACAAATTAAATTTGAAATGACCATCTCTGGTCTTGAAATTTTGTTTGAAATTGACCATATCTGGTCTTGAAATTAATCGTTTGTCCCTCACAACGATTGATTTAAAAGTTGTCCCTCAGGACGATTGATTTAAAAGTTTTCCCTCAGGACGATTGATTTAAAAGTTGTCCCCCAGGACGATTGATTGAAAACTGTCCCACAGGACCATTGATTTAAAAGTTGTCCCTCAGGACGATTGATTCAAAAGCTTGTCCCTCAGGATGATTGATTGAAAACTGTCCCGCAGGACCATTGATTTAAAAGTTGTCCCTCAGGACCATTGATTCAAAAGTTTGTCCCTCAGGACGATTGATTCAAAAGTTTATCCCTCAGGACGATTGATTCAAAAGTTTGTCCCTCAGGACGATTGATTGAAAAAGTTGTCCCTCAGGACCATTGATTCAAAAACTGTCCCACAGGACCATTGATTTAAAAGTTGTCCCTCAGGACGATTGATTCAAAAGCTTGTCCCTCAGGATGATTGATTGAAAACTGTCCCGCAAGACCATTGATTTAAAAGTTGTCCTCAGGACCATTGATTCAAAAGTTTGTCCCTCATGACGATTGATTCAAAAGTTTGTCCCTCAGGACGATTGATTGAAAAAGTTGTCCCTCAGGACCATTGATTCAAAAGTATTCAAAAGTTGTCCCTCAGGACGATTGATTTAAAATTTTGTCCCTCAGGACCATTGATTGAAAAGTTTGTCCCTCAGGACGATTGATTCAAAAGTTTGTCCCTCAGGACGATTGATTGAAAAAGTTGTCCCTCAGGACCATTGATTCAAAAGTTGTCCCTCAGGACGATTGATTCAAAAGTTTGTCCCTCAAGACCATTGATTGAAAATTGTCTCGCAGGACGATTTGATTTAAAAGTTATCCCTCAAGACGATTGATTGAAAAACTGTCCCGCAGGACGATTGCATGCGACTCGTGCATCGACACTTGACAACAACAACGATAACATTCCTTCTTTAAAAAGTAGGAGGCTCAATAGGGTGGCTCTTTTGCTTTACTGTCTTTCCCTTTTGGCCAAGGTTTGTGTTTGAGCTTGGCAAGACTTGGGTTTTGGATTGGTTTCAGACTTTTAGGCTCCTATGCCCCAGTCCTAGATTTGGGTATATGCTTCCCCCGGAAGTGGCATTAGGCTGACATGCCCCAATTTTGGGTTGAAGTGCCTCCACAAATGATGAAACTCAATTCTGATTTTCTTTCTCGGCTCTGCTGTTGGTTTTGGCGACCAATTGACCATGTACCCAAACATGAGTTCTTTGATGCATTGAAATCATTTCCACGAGTCAAGGATAGACAAGACTAAGGCGACATGGTTAACCAAAAAAGGTGGATTTTTACAAGGCTAAAGAATTTGATCGGCCTTTTGACAAGAGGGTGGACATTGATACGACTGACATGGCCAAGGAATTTGATTGGCCTTTTTGACAAGGGAATGGACTTCGATAAGATTGATAAGGCCAAGGAATTTGATTGACCTTTTGGACAAGAAGGGCGGACTTTGACAGACAAGGCTTGAGGAATTTGATTGACCATGTTGACCTGACGGATAGGAGCAAGAATATGTTGACTCGAAAGATATGGAAGATTACATTGACCTGAAGTTTTGAAAGATGGCAAACATGCCTCACCATTGATGTTGAAATTGTCATGATAAAATTAGATTTTGATTTTGTGATTGTTTCACTCCATCAAGTGATGTTCATTCAAATCTACTTATAAAAGCACAAGATTTCTTATCATGAACCCATGCCCCAGATTGCTGATGATGCCTCATTGATTTTCCTTCAAAAATGCCCCAGTTTAAAGGGCTACTGATGAAGACTCATTGATATGCCCCAGTTTGGATTTTTGCTTTGAATGACGCCAGCGTTTGCACAATGCTTTGACTTTTTAAGAGAGATTAAACTGTTCTCTTGAATTCTCACTATCAAGTTGCACTTTCCAATCTGAAAGGACTTTTATCTAGGCTGTAATGGGGCCAAGGTTATGGGCTTTAACAAAGGAAGAATAATAGGCTAAAAAATCTCATTTGTCATTGGCTTATCATAGCTAGCAGTTATCTCAGACTTTATCTGTGCCCTTTTTGCTTTTTGATGGACGCTTCTTCTTTTGTGCCTGATTTTGATTGACACTTTCTTTCCATTTGATTGTTATGTTTCATTTCTTCAATGCTTCTCATCTTGTTGAGTCCACGTGTTTGGTGTTATCACACGTTTATCAGCTTGGAACTTCCATTCTTGAGATGCTTCAAATTTTCACACGCCTACAGCTTTAACAATTTTCATTCTTTCCTTTTTGCCCCAGTGTGGGGGATAGCTGCCTAGCTGAGTTCTTTTCCAAAGAAATTGATTTAGGCTCAAAGGGGCTTGCAATGGATATTTATGTGGGGAATCAAACAAAGAATGTCTTTCTTCATCTTGAATTGCACAACTTGATAGGGAGAACTCATGCTTGCTCTAACTTTTGCCTAGATCTCATTTTGAATTTTGATCTAGCGAGCTTTTTGCCTTAACTTTTGCCTAGGCCGCCCTTGCGGGTTTTCGACCTAGCAAGCTTTTCTTGTGTCAAAGCATTGCTTCTTGATAGCGCTGGGGAGTGGTCCCTTGGAAATCCTCCTTGTGCGGGGCAAGGGTTCAATCAAATTTCATCTCGTGTTTCGAAGTGATTATCTTGTTTCTCAAATGATGGTGTAAAACAATTCCAAGTTGAGAGATTATTGCAAAAACCCAAGTTTATGATTGACAATTTCGACACAACAGCATGACATTTATTTTTTATGGTTGCGACCGAACCACTAAGGGTTGCCTACTGCTTGACCGAAATCCTAGACCTAAATAAATGGGTTGCCCCAAGCGTAGGGCTGAGACCGGTGTAGCATAATACCCGGTAAGACCGGAATCGAATCCACAGAGACGGCGGAGAGTGCTTAACTAAAAACTCGGGTTGTGACCTTTGAAACGGCTCTTAGGTAGCCACCCTTTGTGATTTGATGGAAAAATTAACTAAACTAGAGTAAAACTGGTTTGATTAAACTGTTTAAAAGAGGATACGGTCGTAGGGTTCATAACACCAGTGACCAGGCCCAGACAGTTCCGCTCCGTTTGGTGTTCTAAAAACGTTTGATTTTAGAGAGAAAAAGGTACCCCGAAAGATGCGAATCCTCGTGGTCGCCGTTTACCCATGTACAGCGAAGAACGAGTTTTGGTCCCCCGTTCCCCGCGTTACATGGGCTCCGACAATGCCCGGATACGTCTGACGGAAGCTCTTTAATAACCTAAAATTGCTTGTCCGTTTTTTAATTCTGAAAACAGGAGCGAGAACATACCCAGCCCTGGCCACGGCGTGTTAATCACCCCGCGACCATACCTATGGAACTACTCACTCATGTTTAAACAATAAACGAAGAAAACCCTAGATTGAAACATGCTTCTGAATACGAAATAAACAATAGATACGAATTAAACAAGTACCAAAGAATAACTTTATAAAGAACGGGAATTAATAATGAATTACCGGAATGCGAGTAATTGAACAAAGCTTGAAAACTTGAAAGGGAAATCTCCAAAGGAAAAATCGGCTCCTCAAACGGAAGAAAAACAAAGTAAAGTTGGAACCCTAATTCTGCCTCAAAACGGGGTATTTATAACCCTCGCAGTCAAAACACGTGGCAAAGTTAAACGGGCAGAATAAAGGCCTCGGTATCGATACAGGAGAAGTCCTGTATCGATACCAGTAGGTTCTGTTTCCAAGATGACGCTTGGGTATCGATACAGGAGAAGTCCTGTATCGATACCGGTGCTCAAAGTTGACTTTTTCAGCTTTTGGTCGTCCTTGCTTTGGGTCCCACCGGTTCCCCACATGCCCGATGCCTTGTGTCTTCTTCCCGTGCTCCTTTTGGCCTGTTTCCTACAAAATAAACACAAAACACCAAAAACAAGACAAACACCGAATCAAGTGGAAAATGAAATAAAACGCGCCTCTAATGCGCTAATTTGCCCTACTTAGGTGCTTATATCTTGAGATATTGCGCGCCTATCACCTACGTATCCCTTTGCAAGGAATCAGGTCATGCGTAGTTCGGGACTACAAAGGTTGACTCTTTTTTTTTTGAATTTTTCTTTGTTTTTGACAACAACAACAAGACTCAAACATGAGAACATACAGACAAGGAAAGCAAAGACATAAACTGACATGAAATACAAACTGACTCAATCAGAAGTGAAAACTTGACTTGACACTTGAAGACTTCCAAGACTCGTGGAAGATTGAATTATTGCATGGCCATCGATGGTTCATTGGTTCGGCGAGGTGCTTGGTTTCGCCAGTGGAGCAGAGATGGATCCGTTGTCGATGAGATCTTGAATCTTGTGGCAGAGGCGGTGACACTCATCGATAGCATGACCCGACATTTGATGGAAGGCACAAAAGGCGTTTGGGTTGTGGTAGGCTGGGAGCTTTTGAGGTAGAGGAGTTGGAGAAAGTGGTTTGAGAAGACCGGCTTTGTGGAGCTCTTTATACACCAAGGATAGGGGTGTGGTGAACTGTGAGAGGGTTCTTTGTGGTTTTTTGGAGTGGTTGGTTTGGACTGTGATTTTGTTGATGGGTGTTGCTTGGTTGGAATGGTATTTTGTGGAGCTGGATGTAGTGTTTGCATATAGGGTGTTGTAATCCCCAGAATGCCGTCCCGTATTGCTTCCTCAATTGACAGGCCTGTTTCAAAGTAGGTCTCAAAGTTATGTGCCTGAGCCATCACCATATATTGGGCCAAGTCGGGCTACAGATTCTTGGTTATGATCCTCATTTGGTCCTTATCACTGGGGCGATCGGTCATTTGTGCGGCCTTTGCCCTCCACCTTTTCACAAACTCTGCAAAGGACTCCTTCGCTTTCATCTTGATGCTTTCAAGTTCACGGGTGGTCACCTTGAGTTGGACGTTATATTCATATTGCTTAATAAAAGCAGCTGCCATATCTTCCCATGTCCTCCTTTTAGAACTATCAAGTGAGAGGAGCCACTGGAGCGCAGGCCCTGTGAGGGTTTGGTGAAACATCTGGGCCATGGTTGGCTCGTTAATATTTTGAAGTGAAAGGGAGCTTACATATGCTTGAATGTGTCCCTTGGGATTCCCAGTTCCGTCAAACTTTTCAAAATCCACCGTCTTGAATTTCTCAGGGAGTTTAGCATTCGGAAACAGACAGAGCTTATCCATATCAAATCCGGTGGTTGCCCGTTGCTCATTCTTGGCTACTGACGCCTCAAGCTTAGCAATCTTGGCTAGCATCTCGGCCAATTGAGGATTTTCAGGTGGCTGCTTTTGGCGGTCGTCGTTAGGGATCTCATGATTTCGGGCCCCACCATCGGATATTTGTTGCTGTGGTGGAGGCAGCCGGCTTTGGATATTTACCATGATTGCCATGAGTTGGGCAGTTCGAGTGTCATTCCGGACCCTCTCATCTTGCATTTCCTTCCTCAGTCGCTCCATCTCATTCGGGTAATCTTGTTCTTAATCTGCCGACATACTCGTCTCAGACACTGGCGATGAAGGTTGAGATAATCTTTGTCCGAGAGGCCGAGTCCAAACGAGTAAGGTCTTCTTCTTTACAGGCCCAATGGTTCAGGACTGACAGTAAAGCAAAAGGTCAAACTCAAATTGTGCCCCTGGTTTTATTGAAGAAAATGTCGTGCATGCGTCGTTGTCGTGTCGTCCTAAGATCTAGATTACCGGTCTCGGTCTCACTTAAGACATTGCATAGATGTTCGAAACAACAACCACGGGTAAGTCGTGACAGGCAGGTTAAATTCCCATCGTCGTGGAATCAGAGCCAATCTCCTTATAGACCATCCGAGATAGAGCAATAAGGTTGTTGAAATCTGGATACAAATGCACTTAAGGCTAGCCCGAGACGCGGGGAGCCGTTCGAGCACGGCGAACACTGGAGGTATCTTAAACTCCATGGATTTAAAGTCTCCAAGACTGGAATCAACAGCTTTGGAAGGTTGCCCCGATCCTCAAGTTTTCTTTTTAGGAAAAAGTCCTTGACATTGGATGGACGGATTTGAGAAAACATGACTTGGACAGATTTTTGGCAAAGATCTAAATTTGGATATTTAAGGGCGGTTGTCCCTTCTCGGGCTAATTACCCTTAAAACCCATTTAGATCGTTGTCAAGAATCTGATCACTCAAATTTTCCCACGTCCGGTCGTCCTAAAGACTAACTCGTAAGAACAACGCGCATATGATATGCACGACTCATCATCGGGCCAAGGCAACCTTCTACGAACCGTCGGGGACCTAACTTATACTATACTAACAACATGTGAGACAAGAATATGTACGGGTGCAAATGTATGCATGTATGCAGTATGGCATGCTTGAGAAAATGGGAACACATAGCACGTAACAGGATATAACACATAATCCTAACACATTGGTTGGTTATCTAACATGGGGTTCTATGGTTATCTATATGCAAATGCCGGTTTTGGTTTAAGATGGGTATCCCGGACTCAAAGCCAAAGTTGTCTCCCACCGCCAAGGATCCCGCAAGGCGATGGTAATAATGACAATTGTGACTTATCACGGTCGGGGGGTGCTGAGCATTTCGGGATTCCCCGTCACCGGCAAGCCGGGCAGGATTGCCGAAACACGCCAGCGAGGGCTAGTAACCATGCACGTGCAATGCAAAAAGTCCATAAAAACAATATTTTCAAAATCCTTTAAACATTTTTCAAGTTTAGCTCTCGATGATTAATATATGTTTTAATAAAATCACACATGTAGACACCCCGATTTTGACCCGGGATACTTGACCAAGCACTCCCGATGATGAGAAAACCACCCGTGAATACCTTAGGGTTGAGAAAAAGGCTTGAACTTGTCTTAAGCCACCCCAAACCATTTCTAAATAACCTAGACCAACCCAAATGACCAGAATACCCTTCAAAATACCAGAACCAACCATGGTGCTCAAAGGGGTTTGAGCGCTCAAGCTCTGCCCAGTCTGTCGGTGGCAGAGCATCTAATGATGAGATTTCAACTGAATGGCTGCCACCCAGCCGTTTTTCTGTTGCTCGCATGCAACTAATAGACCCCAGGGTAGGCCTGAATTACTTCATTAGACCCTCCACTTCAAATCAATGCACTTTCCCCCCATTTCACTCTATAAAAGAGCTCCTTCTACACCATTTGGAGAGGTTAGACACACTCCCATATTCTGAGCTATTACTCACTCTCTCTAAGTACCATATTTCCAGCAACCATCAACCCATCACTTCAAGCTTAATCCCCCCCTCTCATCCATCAAACATACATTTGATCATCCAAAACCTCTCACTAGAATACACCATCGTCTACTCAAAATCAACCCAAGCCAACCTACATCAAACATAATATGTCCTAAACTACTCACATTGTGTCAATAAACCCTTCCAACACTCATCCATCAAGCAAAACCCCAAGTTCAAGCTTTGATCGAAACCAAAAGGTAGAAATGCATGTGAAAGTTACGGGTTGGTGCTCCTGAGGGAGACCAGTGGGTTCATGGAGGTCCCATATACCTCTAATGAACTCACAAGGTCTTAGATATGCAAGAAAACAACCTTTGAAAATCCCAGCATCAAACAGCTTGAGCGCTCAATCCTAAGGCCATGAGCGCTCAAGCCGTTTGAACACTCTTTGTATTTTGTGGCTTCTGATCATGTTTTATCCTGATAATATCACCCTTATGGCTATTCGTTGGTTCAACAACTTTCAAACCAGTTTATTTTGTCTTTGATCATTGATCAATGAACCCAAAAGCCATAAGAGTGATGTTTTAGTATCATCAACCTTGGATGATCTCATTCCATGAAGCAAGCAGTGTATCTCACTCCTTTTAACAATGATCAGAAGGTTTCAAGTTTACACCAACATCAAAGGATGATCATAAGTCACAGAAACTCACAACACCTGAATGGGGTTCGAGCGCTCAAGGATAGCACTATGAGCGCTCAAACCTTGCTCAAATTTTGAAGTTTGAATCTTGTTTATCTCAGTTCTGTATTCTGTTTTCAGTTTATGAGGTGTGTGTGTGTTGATGTTTGGCTAAGCCAACCTAATATCAGTGTGTGTGTGTGTGTTGATGTTTGGCTAAGCAAACCTAATATCGGAGTGTGTGTGTGTGTGTGTGTTGATGTTTGGCTAGGCCAACCTGATCTCTTCCCCCCCCCCTTCACTCTAATCATGCTTATGTGTAGTCTAATGCTCATTCTCCACTCACATGGACACCTCAAGTTTATTTTATTCATGTTGGTGAAATAATTTCAATACATTATGCATCATCATATATCATGTTGAACTAATTTGTGGTCCAGATGAGGGCAACTTGCTGCAGAATCACTCAAATCCAGAAGATGGCTTGAGCGCTCAATGCATCCCTTTGAGCGCTCAAACTGTCTTCTGGGTCAATCAAATCATTCTCTTATTTCAGCTTGTTCTTTGCATTTTGAGTATTCTGCAAAGTTTCAAAGCATTGAGCCTCCATTCATTCTCTACTGATTGCCTCATTTTGGTCCATGAATTAGCTTTAAACCCATGGTCATATGATTATGTCATTTTGTTCAGTGATTTAAATGTTGTTTCTAAACAAACAATGAGGATTAAGTCTTGTTTTCATCAAACCAGAATCATCTGAAGTATCATAAGCATGTGTGGGTGAGAGGAGACTGAGCGCTCAAGCCCAAGCCTTGAGCGCTCAAGCTCCCGTCGATGGATCAGATTGGTTTAGCCTGTTTTCTGTGTTGTTCATGTTATTTCCAGTTTGTAGTCTCTGTTCTGATATCTACTGTTGTCACTCTTTTGCTGCTTAGTGTCACTTGTAGTTCATGTTTATTCATTGTCATCATCACTCATGTAGATCACAATGCACAAGCATTCACCATAATCCACTATATATTGTGTTCATCATCGTTATGTGGCTCCCATCCCCCATCCCCCGTACTTGTTCAAAGTTGAATTATAAACATCTCCCGTAATCCCACAAAAGTCAAGTAGAGACCGGTCTTCGAACCGGGCGAGGGGGGTGCCGTAAAACCCTTCCCCTCTCGTAACTGAGCTCCCGAACCTAAGATAGTATGGTGATGACGGGCCAGTAATCCTTATCCATTGAATGAGGCACGAGTCAATCGAGTTCGATTCCTTGGGGACAATCCGCTAAAACCCGGGTGGCGACTCCGAATCGATCGAGATCCTTCCAGAGGGGCGTCCACAATGAGTAAGACGATGCCCTGTTGTGCAAAATGTTTCCCTCAAGTTTAGGAAAGGTGGCCCTGAGTTGGTACCACAAACTTCCAGAAGGGTCTATCTTGTGTTGGGCTCAACTAGCCGAGGAGTTTACTGCTCGGTTCTTAACAAGCCGAGCAGCCCCAAAGACCTTTGATGCATTGACCTCTATGAGACAGAAGGATGACGAGACCCTGCGGCAGTACTCCAAACGTTATTGGGAGACTTTCAACGAGATTGAAAACTGCAGTGAAGAATATGCTTTGGCAACATTCAAGACGAGCCTGCCTATGCACAGTAAGCTACGAGAATCGCTCACCATGCATCCAGTAAAGACTATGGCCAAACTTAGGGAGAGGATCCAGGAGCACGCACGGGTAGAGGATGATATCCTACAAGCTGGAGGGAAGATTGTGGCTGGACAACCTCAGCTTCCGGAGAGAAAGTGGTGGAGTCAAGGGTTTACAGGAAGGAGTACACAACAGGGCGGAAGGATTATACGCAGCAGAGGAAGGACAAAGTCGATCCGGACCACAAATCATACTTTAGCGTCATGGCGACCTTCAACGTCCCAATCTACAAAATGCTGTACAGAATCAAGAATGAACCCTGGTTCAGAAGGCCCCCAAAGATGACGGGGAATCCGGAAAAAAGAAGGGCCAGTAACCAGCACTGCAGTTACCATAGGGATTGGGGTCACAAGAACGAAGATTGCGCGGAGTACGAGAAAGGTCCGAAGGGAACATCCATATGATACATGGATTGGTGGCCCCGTATACCAACAAGGAGACACTCCAGGCGCCTGGATTGCACCAATACAGGCACCTGGAAACCTCGTCATGCACAATTCTTCTTTCTTCCAAGCCACAAAGCAAACATCAAATGCAACTATGGGTGCTCATTTTCTCACATACAAAATGACTCTCTTTTTTATGTTGTTTTAAACCAATAAAGATCATCATATGTTCCTTAATCTAAAATGCAAAATGCTTTCTTTTGAACACTAACTTTGCATTCTAAATGTCATGTATCATGCCTTAGAACCACCATCTAGACCATACAATGTTTATACCAGCCATAAATAATGTACCAATGTTTCAAATGAATCAATGCATCATGGAAAGAACAAAAAAATCAAGACAAGAGAGAAGGGATCCAGGTGCCTGCATTGGGCTAATCCAGGCGCCTGGATCTGGTACTGGAACACAAAATGAAATCTCTTCCTGTGATGTTTAAGACCTTTCCCAAACTCTAAGCCAGTATGGAAGACTAGCTAGAGCTTGGTTGATGTCCCCTCAGGGCCTATTTGAGCACTTTGGTAGAAAAATCTACCTTTTTGACTTGATCAATGAACTGAAATGGGTTTTTAAGTAGGTTTTATGGAAGTGTAGCTGCTGATTTTGAGTTTTACAGAGCAACAAAGGGCAGTTTATGAATGCTTTGATGGAGTTTGGTTGATGGGAGTGATTGGATGATGGATTAATGGGGCAAGAAGGTCGTTTTTGGGGTTGAAATGGAGAGGATTTGAGGAGTATCAACTGGAATAGGATTTCTGGAAAGAATTTTGCAGCATAACAGTAAGGGAGAGAGGGAGAGATGGTTCCCCTTGAAATGGAGTGGGAGTGGGGTATATATAGAGAGAGAACGATGGAGTTTTGGGTGAGTTTGAGAGGGAAAATGAATTTGAACTTTAAAATGTGGAGGCAGAGTCTGTTGGAGGGAGTTTGGAATGAAGAAAACGTGGGACAATGTAGGGGGGGAGCATTTCATCAAAAACCAGCTGCAAATTGCCCACTAGAAGTGATTCCAGGCGCCTGGAATTGGGGAATCCAGGCGCCTGGATTGAGCCTAGGCGCCTAGAATTGGGGAATCCGGGCCCTGGACTAAGAGACTGCACAAAATTCCAAACTTCGCGGGGCCATTCCGGGTGCTACCAAACTCCGTTTTGTGTATGGTTTAAACCGTTGGAAAGCTTGTCAAGTCTACTTTCTAACCCAAGTGGTTTGAACCCAAGATGATTTATACATAAAAATATATGACCATTTTACCCTCAGAAAGTCGAGAAAATAAGTTGTTTTGGTAAAACCTGCATATCTCCCTCATTTCAAAATGGATTGGGACATATTATATATCAAAAAAGAGGGTTTTGAATGTACTAGAAGGTGGTGTAGGCTTGGGTTAATTTTGAAGAGGTTTTGTAGGGGTTTCCAAGTTCACAATCAAGCCTCGCATGCTTTTATAGGGCATTTTCATCCTTGGGGATGCTTGATAAGTTTCTCGGGTCAAAATCGGGGTGTCTACAACAATATAGGGTTTGTTTGAATTTGAGGATGGAAACATAACTCAAGATAGAACACAGGATGAAACCATAATTTTAGGGTACTTAAAGGATGATTATTTAAGTACCCCTTTAATATAATATATCTGATTTTGGGATATGAAATATTGAATATTTTGTGGGAAGAAAAAAAAACAGCGTCAATGGACCAAAAAAAAAAAGCACATTATTATTTTATTTTTTTCAAAATAGATGAAAACAGTGTGTGTGTGTGTGTGTTATTGGGTGATTTTCATGTTTGATTACCGGACAAGCGGGGTGGGACGAGGGGATGGTATTAAGGGGTGGAATCATACGTCACCCATTTTTCATTGACGACGTGTAAGGGCAGATTATTTGTCCTTTAACTAAGAGCATCTCTAGTGCACTATCTAAAAAATGTTTGCTAAAGTGTACACCTAAGCACATGTAGGACCCTATTTTGTGTGCTAAGAATTTAGTTAGCTAGCTAAGGAGAAATGCACTTTAATGGGACTCCCTAAAAATGTTCATTATCTTTTAGAGTGGGACCCATTTAAGTGGTGAGGGGTGTCAAGTGGTCCCACAAAATTCTCCTCTCTTTCCCTTCTCTCTATCTCTCTCCTCTTTCTCTCTCCTTAAGTCTCTCCCCAAATTTAGGTAGTCACTTAGGGCACTTTAGGTAGTGAGGGGTGTCACCTAGGATTTTAGGGAGTCAATTTTTGTGCTCTAGAGACCATTTTTTGAGTTTTTCTTAGCTAACTGGTTAGAGCACTTTAGGGAACTATTTTAGGTAGTGCACTAGAGATGCCCTAACACCAGGGGGAGGGGCCATATTAGCTAGTCTCCCTTTTTCGGAATATATCCTTTTTCATCTAAAGGTCATGGCCGGCCCAAGGGTTTGGAGTGCCCTAGGCTTGGCCTAAAAAATGTGTCTTAAGGGTACAACACTTAAAAAAAAAAATCAGTAACAATCACAATACGATAAAGCTAAGACACTAAACGTTTTACTCTAAAAAATTCGGTAAGTTGTTTTTGTAAGACATGCGGCAACCCTCACGTATTCTCAAGCACCAACCACAACTCTCTCCCTACGTGGAGATGAGTGGGAGCAAATGGGGGACTCCTTGCATACTTGTTGTATGCAACTGGAAAAAAGTAACGTTATTATATTATATAGTATATATAAGCATCTACATACGATATACATATTTCTTACATATAATTGATTCAAATTGTTGTTTTCAAAAATATTTGTCAAGTATTAACCAAACACCGGAAAATAAAATGAACAAAAAATAGTTTCCACAAAATTATTTTACGTGTAAAACATTTTACGTCGAAACAAACGGAGCCTCATATTTTGATTTTTTTTTTCTATCGATTTTTTTTTTATCAGGTTTAACCTTTAGGCCCTTTTATAACTTATCTTTGGGCCTTTTTTTTTTAGATTGGGCCACAATGGTTTTGGCTATTTTGTTACTAATAATGGTTTTTTTTTTCTTCTTTATTTTGGTCAAAAAAGAGTCCTAGTCTAGCCCATTTGTAAAAAATGTTGGAGTGCCTAAAAAATTAGCTTTTTTTGGAGTGCCCTAGGCCCAGGCTTTGTGGGCCTTGGGCCTGGGCCGGCCCTGCTAACGGTAAAACATAATCGTCTTTATCTCCTCTTTATCTCATTTTAACCAAACACAGTATAACTAAACGGAGACCATCTTATCCAATCATTTTTAAAAATAGTTCAACTATCAAACGTGTCAATGATACTCGATGTTTCCATGTAAATGAAAATGCAAGGACTGATAAAGTTGAAGTGCCAATGGCAGTATTTAGGAAGTTGGAAGTAAAGCAAATGGCACAATAAAGGTTGTAATAAGACGTGTAGTAATGAAAAGCAAAATGATTTCCTATGTAAAAAAAGAGTTGCTTTCATTTGGTCACGACAATGCATCAGGAAAACAGTAAGCTTGAGCTTTCCCGCTCACATCAGCTATAACAATTGCATTAGTATGTATTTTTTAAGCCCCAATAGTTACTCCGGTTGGTCACTCCCCGTTCAATTGAATAGGGTTTGATTATTAGAGTCACGCAGTAAGAAAGTAATTTCTTATGAATTCTTAATCTAGGCTTGGATGGCTTAACTTTGACCGAACCGGGAAAGAAATTAGTCAAGATGTGCATAATCTAGCCCAAACACTTTGACCCTCCCCCACCCCTGCTCCTATCTCCTAAGAACAACATGAACAACCTGTTTTGATGGCATATTGATTTTGGAGGGATTATATAATAAGGGGGATAAAATAGTCAAAGGAATTAAATAATAAGGGTGGACAAACATTGATGTGACAGTTAAGAATGAGAGATTAAATAGTCCGTGGTTTGGATGGGGTAGCAGAAGTTGCCATCGTGGTGGGTATGGCAGTGTCGGTAGGGGAAGGCGAGGGGATTGGGTTTGGGGACAGAGAAAGAGATGATTCCAGCCTTTCTTTATTTTTAAGTCAGATTAGTGGTTGGGCCCACTAAAACGTGTCATGAGCGCAACACACGTGTGGTGTGGTTTGTGGTGTGACTGGTTTGTGTGCCTGTAGCATTATTCTTTCAACAAAGACAAGAACAATAGTTTCACACTCAGAGAGAGAGAGAGAGAGAGAGAGAGATTATTATGTCTGGCCTTCGGAAGTTGTAAAGATATGCTACTCTGGCTCATTTAAGGGATATTAATGGTGCCTAATATCCCACCTATAAACAAGAAAATAGACCCAAGTCATACTTATATTTGGGTTCAAGAGACAAGTGCTCTATAAACCAGAGTAGTGAAAACAAGGGGGAACTAGCAAGATCGATATCAAAAGAGCACAATCATTCAAGAGGTCTAGATTGAGTAAAGTTGTCGAAGGTGGTGGAAATGGAATGAAACAACCAAATCTCGTTTTGCAAACAAGTAAAAACCACTTTTTCTGTAGCAAAAATTTCTGTAATTTCAAAAAATTTAACATCTGTTCTTTGCGAAAACAAAAAACAGCTACAAACAAGGTTTTATTTTCTGTTTGTCATTCTGCAACAAAAAACAAAAATAAAAGCTAGAAATGGAAGCGTTCCCAATACTCTTGTAAACCTTGTACGTGGAGATCTGAAAATGGTTAGGAACAGATACGCTTTTGAACCAAAAGAACTCACTGACGAAACTTCTGTTTTCAAACAGTGTGGTAAATACAGGGAGTACAAAATCTTTTTGCAAAACTTCATCGCCACAATCCCACTTGCCAGATGGGAATTAGAAGTCGGATGAAGGGTTAATTTGTCTTTGAAACTCCAACATAAGAAATACTACTCCCTCCGTCCCTTTTTAAACGTAGACATTTCCATTTTGGGCTGTCCCTAAATAAGTGTGGTTTGAAAAGTTAATGGGTAAAAGTTTGTACAATTATCATTTTGCCCTTTGAAAAGTTAGTGGGTAAAGAGTTAATGGGTAAAAGTGGAGGATAATTTTGGAAAGTAGGGGTAAAAGTTGATGTGAAAAGTGTAAAGTGATGTGAAAGGTGTAATGATGATGTTTCTTTAATAAGTTGGATTTACAAAGTAACACATTTAAAAAGGGACGGAGGGAGTACTAAGAAAGACAGCAACAACTTAACATAGTACAAGCAACAAAGCAAAGAAAAAGGTCCATAGAATGGGTAATTTGAATTGTTTGAAGATCCTCCATTTCCCTCCTGCATCTTCCTTCTCTCTCCACTTCATCCTGATAAACCTGCAACGAAGCACCAGAAATCATTAAAGATGCTGATGAAATCTGAGAATTACCATGTTGTGTCAGTTCCTTGCGCATCAACTTCCCAACATTTGTGAGGAAACAATTGTAAGGAAGGAACTAATTGACACGTAAAACCAACGAGACACGTAAAACCAATGAGATACTGTTTACAAATTAAGAAGCAAGTACAATTTGGTAATAGACAATCAACCCTGCTCTCTAAGCATTTGAGTTTGGATGAGAGGGGAGAGAGATGTTAATCAATGGGACAAAACTAGACGCAAAACCTGGAAAACAAAATTTGAAAATTGTATGGAACAGCAGTAGATCCAATGAAGTGAAATAAAACCCAAACAAGGGCCAACCTTTCTAGGACTTGGTAAAGGAAAAGAAAATATGTTTCCTTCGGGGATGTATTGGATCGATACGGAGAAGAGCTTAACAATGACAGGCAGAAATCCAGAAACTAAAGTTTTTCAAAAACGATTTGGCAGCTTGTATGCTTTCTCAGTGCAATGGCTCATAGGGGAAGTTCAGAGGCAAAAGCATTCCTAGCCTCTTAAGCTTTCCTCTGCATAATGTAGTTCTTGGCAGATGAGTCTTAGCTCTTCTGTATCTAGCAAATAGTAATTTCTTGTTCCTTGTAAATGTTGATAGGTTGCATACTATTTGTTTTGTTAGGCTTGATAGTTTACTGGAAGAGTGGAAGGTATGCCTGCCTTGGTTTTTCTGTATTTGTTTGAGCATTCAATAAAAAATAAAAAGAAAGAAAACATTTCCAGAAATTATATCCCCTAAGAACCACAAGGGGGATTAAAAAGGGAAATTTTGCATAAAAACTGAAACATGTTTCTGTCCAGATGTATAAGAAAATGCAGAAAGCCTAATCAAGATGTTTTGCGGCTTTTGCCCATTCAAGGTTTTCAGGGAAAATAAAACATCCTCGACTCACCAACTTCAATGAATTATGAACATGCCCAACAATTTGAGGTACTGACCGTCCTAGAAGCTGCTAAAGACAGGCTAAAAGGGATGTTTCCACAAATAGATTTCCGGACGAGTAATGTCAGTGTTCTGCACACCAGACTTCCAGTAGTAATGCCCGAGGGCAACTTGAATCTTTCAACAAGTGCCGTCAAATGCACCGTCAATCTTCTTGATTATAAACTCATCACCAGCCACCTATAACAAATAAATATAGACGATATTAGAATTAAAAAAAAAACAGCAAGCACAAGAAAATATGGGGGAATTAAATAAACTTACATTCAAGTTATGCACCCTCACGTAATCGTTGTAATGACCCACAACATTCTTAAAAATGAATACAATACCCAAGAACACATTTTGGCCAAATCCACCATGACCTTCATATTCCTTCACTTTACGTTTGTACACGTCTCTTATAGGACCCTCAGGGGGCAGCAGAGACGACCAATGTTCCTGTTGACCTATAGCCAACGTCATTTCCATTTGGTAATTTAAATTTGCCAAGCCACGAAAATGCTTGAGGCGATGCCCACGGCTAAGTAACTTCTGGATTAGACTGTACTTCTCTGCAGAGGTCCAAAAGAACGCATTGTCCAGGATTCAAATGATATCCCATTTGTTGCTAAAACATTTAAAAAAATACCAAGGTTCTAAAACTCGCTAGGCGCTCCCAGGTCGGTAGGGGACCTTCGAGCTTCCAGGCCGAGTACTCGGAGAGTACTCGGGCGCCCAACAATTACTCGGTTAGGGGTTTATTTGTAATTTTTCATATTTTTATGGGGTAAATATGATATTTCTTAAAAATGTCGGGGTAAAGTGTAATAAATGTTGGGGTAAAGTGTAATAAATGTTGGGGTAAAGGCATAAAGCTGTACAGGGGTCACAGGTGTATAAGAGTAGAAAGAACAGCTGTACAACACTAATGCATTTACTGTTGCACCCATAAAAACAGTCCACGCTTTTTCTTTGACTGTTCCTAGAGAGACGATCAGAGAAAGAAAAGAAGAGAGAGAGAGAGAGAGACCAGGGAGTAGGAATTGGCCGCGAAGGTCGACCGACGATTTGGTGCGAAACAATAGAGAAGTCGCGGAGTACGTCGGAGGACTGACCAATGGCTACGATTCAATCGTGGTCGACGACGATTGCTCCGTTACAGAATACACGTCTTTGAGGGTCCATTGTTACGATCACGCCGTTATGGAGTATGAGGAGCACTGGTCTGCTGCTATTCTCCTCTAACCCAGAAATTATAGCCCTGCAAAATTCTCTCCGTACCCCGACTTTTCCGACTCTACAACTCGCCGACTTCTCCCGACTCGCCGGCTAGTCGGCGACTTTTCCCGAGTACTCCTCCGACCGACTTTACCTACCGACTACACCCTTCTCGCCTCGGTGACCCTCCGAGCAGCGACTACTCGGCGAGTACTCGGCCGAGTAGTCCGACTTTTAGAACACTGAAAAATACCAATTTCAATATCAATCGAATAGCAATGGTGGATTTTACAGAATACAGAGTACTTACCAGACATCATCTACAACCAAATTCTTAATAAACGACACCAGAGATGATGGAAGTACTTGATGGAAGTACTTGGTCTTTGAAATGACTTGACAACGCTGCATCAGTCTTCTCCACATCCGGGAAAGGGATCAACAGAATGTCGACAATCAGCTCTCGCAAATCCCTGAGGTCCTTCAAACATTGTTGACGATATTCTACAAAGACAGGAGATTAAACATACTAGTTTAGTTTAATGCTAAAAAGACAGGAGAAACAATAATCCTATAAACATTGTTTGACGATAACAGTTACATACTGTTAAGACAACAATTATCTGAATTGAACATACTACTGATCAAACAGTGAATACAAATAATCTAAAAGTACGGGGCATTACAATATACCTGCATTATTCGTAGATCCTTTCTTCATAATCGCCAACTGTGCCCCAACACATTTTTTCCCATCTCTTTTTAGTACCGCACCTTCCTTCAAATTCCCACAATAACTCTTACCATCTTCCAAAGAGTAAAGATGCATAAGAGCCTTAAAAATGTCACTAAAGTTTTTAAAAAGAACAGAAAACACAATTAGATAACAATTACATAATGTTTTAACAATATAAGAAATCTATCACCACGTCTTCTCACCCAATAAGGACTATAAAAAGATTTTTAAAAAGAAATCTATTACATAATATTGGTAAACAATAAAATTTCTCACCCAATAAGGACTATAAATGGACGTGAAATAAAATCCCACCACGACGTCTTCTCCTGTTCAACAAAGTCCTTATTGCAAGCTTTAAAATAATCCACGAGATCCATGTCAACAGGACCCACCACCACATCGGTGTGGTCCACAAAGTGCGCAGGTAGAATTTGTTCACCTTTACAAAAAGAAAGTAAATCAAACGCCTCTTGGGCATCTTTCTTACTCCCTAATGAAATTAAACTAACTCATTTTGCTTTAGCAGGATCATAACGGGATGAGAAGGAGTTGTAACCGCTCCTATAACTTTTATACCGCCCGTCCAATAAATAAACAATGCTGATAGAATAGCAAAGAGGGGCAGGAGGGGCAAGAGTGTTAAGAGAAGGACGAGGGTCAGAATGGACGGAAGGTCTACCCCTTGGCTCAGGAGTGTTAACAGGGGCGGAAGGGACAAACTGAACAGGAGGTCTATTCCAAACAGTAGGAAGCCTAGGTTCTGGAGCAAGTCCAGGTCCACGGCCATGGCCAACCATAATGCTTGAGAATACTTCCTGCATTTTGTATTCATGATATGGACTCCGGTTGAAAAGTTGTTGGTTTTGCTTGCTTGTTGTTTTAAGTTGCTATTTTATTTCAAAATTTATTTGTACTTGTGTTTTTCTGAAAATTGTTACGATTTTATGAGTTCGCCGGCCTGGCATTATTAAAGAAAACTGAACACCCGCGTATCCAATGTTCATTTGTCCACTGTAGCACTTTATCTCTCCAATTTGCGCTAAGCAATGTAGATATTCTTCTTCTCTTCTCTCTCATCTGTTCCCTCTTTTCTTCTTCTGTTGATAAAAGTTTCTTATGACTGCATCATCAGCAAACAATGATTAAAATTTTGTTCTCTCTGAGTGCAGGAAGTATTCTCTAGCATTATGGTTGGCCGTGGACCTAGACTTGCTCCAGAACCTAGGCTTCCTGCTGTTTGGAACAGACCTCCTGTTCAGTTTGTCCCTTCTGCCCCTGTTAACACTCCTGCACCAAGGGGTAGACCTCCTGTCCATTCTGACCCTCGTCCCTCTCTTAACACTCCTGCCCCTCCTACCCATCCTGCCCCTCTTTGCTGTTCTACCAGCATTGTTTATTCATTGGACGGACGGTATAAAAGTTTTAGGAGCGGTTACAGCTCCTTCTCATCCCGTTATGATCCTGCTAAAGCAAAACGAGTTAATTTAATTTCATTAGGGAGTAAGCAAGATGCCCAAGAAGCGTTTGATTTACTTTCTTTTTGTAAAGGTGAAAAAATTCTACCTGCGCACTTTGTGGACCACACTGATGTGGTGGTGGGTCCTGTTGACATGGATCTCGTGGATTATTTTAAAGCTTGCAATAAGGACTTTGTTGAACAGGAGAAGACGTCGTGGTGGGATTTTATTTCACGTCCATTTATAGTCCTTATTGGGTGAGAAATTTTATTGTTTACCAACATTATGTAATAGATTTCTTTTTAAAAATCTTTTTATAGTCCTTATTGGGTGAGAAGACGTGGTGATAGATTTCTTATATTGTTAAAACATTATGTAATTGTTATCTAATTGTGTTTTCTGTTCTTTTTAAAAACTTTAGTGACATTTTTAAGGCTCTTATGCATCTTTACTCTTTGGAAGATGGTAAGAGTTATTGTGGGAATTTGAAAGAAGGAGCGGTACTAACGAGAGATGGGAAAAAATGTGTTGGGGAACAGTTAGCGATTCTGAAGAAAGGATCTGCGAATAATGCAGGTATATTGTAATGCCCCGTACTTTTAGATTATTTGTATTCACTGTTTGATCAGTAGTATGTTCAATCCAGATAATTGTTATCTTAACAGTATGTAACTGTTATCGTCAACACTGTTTATAGGATTATTGTTTCTCCTGTCTTTTTAGCATTAAACTAAACTAGTATGTTTAATCTTCTGTCTTTGTAGAATATCGTCAACAATGTTTGAAGGACCTTAGGGATTTGCGAGAGCTGATTGTCGACATTCTGTTGATCCCTTTCCCGGATGTGGAGAAGATTGATGCAGCGTTGTCAAGTCATTTCAAAGACCAAGTACTTCCATCATCTCTGGTTTCGTTTATTAAGAATTTGGTTGTAGATGACGTCTGGTAAGTACTCTGTATTCTGTAAAATCCACCATTGCTATTCGATTGATATTGATATTGAAATTGGTATTTTTTTTAAATGTTTTACCAACAAATGGGATATCATTTGGATCCTGGAAAATGCGTTCTTCTGGACCTCTGCAGAGAAGTACAGTCTAATCCGGAAGTTACTTAGCCGTGGGCATCGCCTCAAGCATTTTCGTGGCTTGGCAAATTTAAATTACCAAATGGAAATGACGTTGGCTATAGGTCAACAGGAACATTGGTCGTCTCTACTGCCCCTTGAGGGTCCTATAAGAGACGTGTACAAACGTAAAGTGAAGGAATATGGAGGTCATGGTGGATTTGGCCAAAATGTGTTCTTGGGTATTGTATTCATTTTTAAGAATGTTGTGGGTCATTACAACGATTACGTGAGGGTGCATAACTTGAATGTAGGTTTATTTAATTCCCCCATATTTTCTAGTGCTTGCTTTTTTTTTTTAATTCTAATATCGTCTATATTTATTTTTTATAGGTGGCTGGTGATGAGTTTATAATCAAGAAGATTGACGGTGCATTTGACGGCACTTGTTGCAAGATTCAAGTTGCCCTCGGGCATTACTACTAGAAGTCAGGTGTGCTAAACACTGACATGACTCGTCCGGAATTCTATTTGAGGAAACAACCCTTTTAGCAGCTTCTAGGACGGTCAGTACCTCAAATTGTTGGGCATGTTCATAATTCATTGAAGTTGTTGAGTCCAGGATGTTTTATTTTCCCTGAAAACCTTGAATGGGCAAAAGCCGCAAAACATCTTGATTAGGCTTTTTGAATTTTCTTATACATCTGGACAAAAACATGTTTCGAAAATCAGCTCTCGCAAATCCCTGAGGTCCTTCAAACATTGTTGACGATATTCTACAAAGACATGAGATTAAACATACTAGTTTAGTTTAATGCTAAAAAGACAGGAGAAACAATAATCCTATAAACAGTGTTTGACAATAACAGTTACATACTGTTAAGACAACAATTATCTGGATTGAACATACTACTGATCAAACAGTGAATACAAATAATCTAAAAGTACGGGGCATTACAATATACCTGTATTATTCGCAGATCCTTTCTTCAGAATCGCCAACTGTGCCCCAACACATTTTTTCCCATCTCTCTTTATTACCGCTCCTTCTTTCAAATTCCCACAATAACTCTTACCATCCTCCAAAGAGTAAAGATGCATAAGAGCCTTCAAAATGTCACTAAAGTTTTTAAAAAGAAGTTTTTGAAAAGAACAGAGAACACAATTAGATAACAATTACATAATGTTTTAACAATATAAGAAATCTATCACCACGTCTTCTCACCCAATAAGGACTATAAAAAGATTTTTAAAAAGAAATCTATTACATAATGTTGGTAAACAATAAAATTTCTCACCCAATAAGGACTATAAATGGACGCGAAATAAAATCCCACCACGACGTCTTCCCCGGTTCAACAAAGTCCTTATAGCAAGCTTTAAAATAATCCACGAGATCCATGTCAACAGGACCCACCACCACATCGGTGTGGTCCACAAAGTGCGCAGGTAGAATTTGTTCACCTTTACAAAAAGAAAGTAAATCAAACGCCTCATGGGCATCTTCCTTACTCCCTAATGAAATTAAACTAACTCGTTTTGCTTTAGCAGGATCATAACGGGATGAGAAGGAGCTGTAACCGCTCCTATACCTTTTATACCGCCCGTCCAATAAATAAACAATGCTGGTAGAATAGCAAAGAGGGGCAGGATCGGCAGGAGGGGCATGAGTGTTAAGAGACCAAACTCTGCAGTTTGTGGCTTAGGGACCAAACTCTTCAAAAAAACAAATTCATCGGACATTTTCTTGAATGTGGTGCTTCTTTTTTTTCTTTTTTCTTAATTTGTAGAAGGAGAAAGATGTTGTTCCAATAGCAATTGAGCCGTCTGCCTCGTAACATTTTATTGCCCAGTGAAGTGATTACCTCACAACATTTTTTAATCTATCCTGGATTGCTCTAGCTTCTATATTTTATATTGTAGGCACAGGATCTGTAGATCTATGATGGTGATGGGTATGTATCTTTATGTTCAATAGATGGAAGAATGGTCCAAAATGAGTGCTTGTGAATCAGAATTTGTGTAATCAATCAAATCCCTCGAATATACATTGCTTATATCTGATAGCGTGACCCAACACTGGGACAAAAATATGAAACCCATCTCTATGAAACAAACAAGAAATCAGAAACCCATCTCTATGAAACAAACAAGAAATCTGAAAAATATGAACGAACTCATTGGAGATATCAAAACCCACAATCAATGGCAGAAATTTCACATAAACAAACACAAAAAACACAAAAATTTCGAGCAGTCTCCTTGATTCAAAAGAGAAAACGAGAGAGAGAGAGAGAGAGAGAGGAGTACATGCGTTCAAGCATGTCGTTGATTCAATCGGCAGATCCGGGTGTAGTTAGAGAGAGAGGGAGAGGCGGCAGAATGAGAGAAAGAGACGATGGTTTAGGGTTTACCAATGGGTATTTTAGGTATTAGATTAGATTGATAGGAAGGGTAAATCGGGAATATAGATGTCAGGAAGGAGAGAGGTATATTGGGGAAGTTGGGAAAAAATGTGTTTGTATCTACACACTTGTATATAAAGGGAGATGGGTGTGGTCGCTTGCCATTTGGGGTAGTTTTGTAATTTCAAATCGAATTAAGGTAGTCTTGTAATTTCAAATCGAATTAGGGTAGTTTTGTAAGTAGCTCATCTGGCGAGTAGTTATGGTGTTACAGCAAGTACAATGTGATCAGCTCCTGTAGAACCAGCTAGAAACTGTAGAATCGGCTAGCAAGTATGTACGTGATCTAGCCGAGTACCTATGTGATGATCAGTTTCTTGTGTCCTTGGAATGGAACTGAAAGGTTTCCTTGGCTTCAAAGGAAGAGCTCAATAAGTTCTTACGGTGGTACTGTGATTTGATTGTTTACTGTATCAAAGGCTCCACTATACATGCTTCTGATTCTCGCACTGTTCTAGTGGCTATGAATATAAGCTTTTGCTGAAGGATAGAGAGAACCAGTGGTTTCATTGTTGCGCTGCGTTTGGTGATTCTTTGTTAGGAATTTTTTTGTTTTTTGTTGGATCTGCTACTTTTTTCTCTAAATTTCGTTTTCTTTTTGTGATTTCAGCATGAAGTTGCTTGTGCTTGCATCAAATACCGAAGGAGAGAAGAAATCGATTAACCATAGTTTTTATTCGCGACTTTTGTAGAGGTAATTTCTTCTCAACTGATTTTGTACTATTATGTTAGGGGTATTTCCTTCTGTTTCCCTGCAAGTTTTATTATTATTGATTTGTTGTGGCTTTGTATAGGGGTTTTTCTTGGTATTCGATTTTTGTTGCTCCTTTGTAGAAATTATAGTCGATTTCGCCAGTGCTTGTGTGTTTATTATCTCCTCTGGAGTCCATTATCTCGCTGATGAAGGGGCTTCTTATCTCTTCAAATTGACAGCCTCCTGGTTAGTTTTCTACCCTTTTCTTAATTATAATAGAGGATAAAATACTATTTTTGATACCCAGATGAGTTAGTATCTACAATTTGTTAAAGTAGTATGTATAATTTCAAATTATGTTCCTTAAGAATGAAGCCCTCCTCTAAAATTAGTTCCCCGCCAAGTGTTTGATTATAAGCTTGAATGAATTTCGCCCTTAAATTGTATTAGCAAAACAACCAAAATAGTAGAGGAAAGAGAGATTAATTGCCAAAAAAAAGTCCTAATGATGCTATTTTACTAAAAATTCAAAGTCCCTTTTGTGGTGGGCACACAAGGAGATGAGTTACCCTTAATAAGCTGATGTTACCAACATGGTGAAAATGGTCATATTTCAATTGATTGTTAGAACTTCGTATGCTGATGTGCTAGACAGTTTGAGCATACAGTAAATTTGTTAGTTGTACGACGAAGATGTATTATTTTTGGTGAAAAAGGAAATAGTTCACAAAGTGTATATATACACATATATCTTTCTATATTCAAGTTTCCTGTCAAATGGAAATCTTTCCCCAGATATAAAATGATCTGTCATTTTTGGCCTTCCATTCTAATCATGCAAATTGATATGTTTCTAAAGCAAGTACCAAGTTTAGATGGAAAAAGAATTTGTCTAAACATTGTGTCATTGGGTAATATGGAAACTGATGTAGATGCAGTTTCTTATCTTATTGTAAATGTTAATAAAGAAGGAAACAAATTCCTCTTCAGATATATATGCATTCCTCTTCAGATAAATATGCAATCTCTTGGGTATGCAATTTTCCTTCTTTCCTCTAAGTTCTGGTTGGGATTAGTGTAAGGTGTTATTCTGTCAAATTCCATAGGTGTTATTCTGTCAAATCCCATAATTTTCTATTCCTGCTACTTTTCTTTTGTCTGGGGTGGTATCTCATATGAAGAGAATGTGGTATTTACTTGGACATTGAGATAAAACTAGGCAAACAAAGAAAGTGTACTTACTAGGCTTAAGAATTAGTCCAGTTCTTTACTGTCTTTGATTTTGTTCTAATCAAGATGAGTTAACTTGATCAAAGCATCAGAGAGATATTAGTAGACCCCATTAAAGATATGAGAAACCAAATGGAACCATATCTTTGGAGTTCGATAATAAAGGATTCAATTTGAACAATTTTAAATCCAGAAGAGCAAGTTGCAGATATGGTTGATATGGAAATTACAAGAAAACCTCTCAAAAAACGGAGTAGATATAGGCTTAAATAAAGCTTTCACGTAGGTTAAAACCATTTTCTAGCTAATACTTTGTCTTAGCTACCAATAATCAACTGTTTATGTGCATAGCTTGTAAAATGAATTACTCGAATCATTAAATTGAAAAAATCATTCAACTGAACTATCGTGTGTTGAATGATTTGTATGAGTAATCTTCACACGATGGGAATCCGATCACTTGACCAGCTTTCGAACGTATGAGGACTCTTTTCATCTTATCCAAACGATGTCACTTACTAATTGCCCATCTTTTTCATACCTACTGTAATAGGGATTTTTTAAATCAATTGATGCTTACCTTACAAGTAATCTTTTAAATAAAAACCATTCACGTTTAACTTCGGAGTCCTGGCGATGGAATTAATTTTTAAGAATAAATCGATGTACATGAAAGTGGATCCAAAACAACTTGGATTATAAAAAAGAACAGAGCCTGGAGTGTTTGATGTAGTAATGGATTTTTTGAAGTGAAGGTTTGGGATGCGTTTGTTACTGAACATATGCTGAAACTTGGTGATATGTTCTTTAATCTCCACATCAATTGCAAGTGCCCTTGGTATTATTGAAGAAAAAATGCAGCTTTTCCAAGACAGGACTGTAAGTTTTGATCTCTACTTTTGATGAAGTTTGTTGGAATCAAGATTTGTTTTTGTTAGACTTTTGACCTTGGTTTAGTTTAAGCATATATTTTTAGGAATGATAATTTGTAAAGATTTTGGGAACTTATGTAATGAATGGCTTCTTCTGCCAATGAATGATGTTTTGGATTCAAAATCCATTAATGTAGGTATTGGCGTATTGCAATATGGTAATGATGTAGAGAACCTATGTTATGAATGGCTTCTGCTGCTCATGTATGATGTTTTAGATTCAAAATTTTCATTCAGTTTGATTAGAGTGATGACCTGAATTGGAGAGTAAATGCTTGGGATCTGAGAGCAAGTAAATTGCAAGGGCCAGTATCTTCAAAATATGATTAGAAGATAGAAGTTTGAACAAATGTTGTTTTGTTACCTTACGACAAAATACCAATGAGCACGCGGTTACGTGCGAAGCACGTAGCCCGACACTAGTTTAGCCAAACAGCGGTTGCTACTACTCCGTAATAGAAACAACCTAACATAAAAGAAAGGGGTGAGATCTCGTCGATCTGGTCAGTTGGTTGGGCTTGTAATTATGTTTGGGCTTAAAAACTTAGTTGGGCCTGAAAAAAGAGTTCTAAAAAGCCTAATATTAAAACGTATGGGTTTGCCTCAAATTTTTAAGCCCAGGCCTCTTCGGCCTACGGCCTGGGCCGGCCCTGTGTTCCCTTACTTCTCACCTAGCTGATCAAATTTGTCGGTTTGCACCCAAGATCGGGGTCCTGTGCCAACTGGATTGTACAAGCCTGTCGATTAAAAAACAAGAGGAGAGTAAATAAATAGTGTCATACAAAATCAGACCGACCACATCCATGAGATGGGATCTATGGATAGAGCTGACGCTTCCACACCTACAGATCTGAAATCCATGCAACGAAAAAAGCATAATCAAAACAAAAATCAAAGTTAACTATTATGTTGTAGCACAGAACAAACCTTCTAATCAAGGTGATAGGGAACTCCTCCTCCTCCTCAATTATTAGAAAGAAGGCCATCTTCTTTGAAAGTAACAAGCTTTTAGATCTATATGAACCAGAGGAAAGAGAAGACTTTTTTTCTATGGGAGCCTCTTGTGCATTTATTTATTAGTACTACGTTTACATCTAAGGAGCTGTTTGGGTAGAGGAATAATTTAAGGCCTCATTTCCATAATTCTATATTATTGGAGCACTAGCTTTTCCTTTTACGTTTCTTTTTTAGTGACTAGTGTATCGTATCATTAGATCCTCTGTCCAATTTTCTTTTATTTTTTGAAAAATTGTTAGAAAAAAAAAAAAAAAAAAAAAAAAAAAAAAACAAAACAATCACCCAATTTTATTTAGTGGAAAAAAAAATCTAAAAATCAATACGAACCCAATTTCATTAGTAGTCCTTTTTTATTCAATGCCAAACGCTCCGCTAAAGTATCCAACAACTAGTCCTCGTTAGTCGTTGGGCACGCTGACAGCCTGACAGACAACTTGCATCAAGTAAAGTCGTATAAAAAAAAAAAAAAGGGAAAAAAGGAAGTGGAGTATAGGAAAAGAATACTCACGTAGAAACTATCCCACCCTAGTTGTGTTGAACCACGTACGAGGACCGCTGATTTCAACATCTCTTGTCTTTCTAACATGTGTCGAAATCCCGTCCCGTGATTACGGATAGTAGCGTTTATATTGTTGGAATACTAGGTACAAAGCCACGTGCTTCGCACGAAGTTAATGCCCGTTAGTGTGTTCCCGTTATTCATGAAATAAAAATAACTTATGTAACTAATAACATTAATATGTGATGGAATTGATGCAACTGTGAGTTTTCATAGGAAATATGTGCCATGAAGGTGGCCAAAGATGTGCATCTAATACGATATAATGAGAGGTCACAATTGTTTCCATAGGAAATATTTACATAATTTGTTTATGAGCTTGTAGCAGAATACTCATACATTGACTGCAAAAAGATTCGGTTGGGAGCAGACTGAATATACCAAATGATTTGTTCCCTTCCTAATGTAGTGATGTTTAGGAAATGAGTGCAGCAAAAGACTTTGTAGATGACAAATGTCGCTGTGCAAAAGACTTGCCTTGAAGTTTTTTTGGCATTTGTTTTTTGGAATCTGAATTGAACGACAGAGCTAGTCATTCCTTTTGTAGTGGGAGTTAGATTCTTCTCTACTTAATTTGGTCATCCATGTTGTTGCTTTTTGTTGGACTCTGCACTGCCTGGGACTTGAATGAGTTTTTAGCCTTGTAGTACGTTGTCTTCATCTTTTTGTTTGGTGTATTTGGAGCCAGCAGAAGAAGCGGCTTGACTAAGGTCTGGTCTTCCATTGCCTCCTTGAAGAAGAAAGCCTGGATATTAGATCTGCACTGATTTATTCCTCCATAATTGTACATATAGGCTTTCAGGTAGAGGGTGCAGTTCTTGAAACGCCACCTAACGCCCGTTCTTCATGATCTGACTGATGGTTACTGTTGAGGAGGCACCTACATCCAGATAAATAAGTTCGATTCTTTATGTCATCACTTTTTGGGTAGTATCAATTTTAATATGATAAAACTTAAAATAAGCTTACCCAGAAAGCTGTATCAACGTACCCAAGTAAAAGAAAAATGTTGGAGACCATTCCTTTTGCTCTCAGTACCAAAATAAGGTGATTGTAAATTAACAAGCTAACATATAGTATCAAGACACATACATAATGATGATCCCATAAAAGAGAACCTAAGTTAAGACAAAAATCACGATCACCATAACATAACTTTTTTTTTTGGATAACTACCATAACAGAACTTAAACTTCACTAAGAACCAATTATCCATTTGAGCTTAACTGGTTTTTTTATTATTCTCTCTTTTTTTTTTTTTCTTTTTTTTTTTTCAATTTTCCTGAACTTTTGTATTAATTCTTGTTTAATTTTTTTTAAATTATTCCCAACAAGATTAATCTACAAGATCAAAAGTTATAAACTAAAAGCTTAAAAAATTCACTAAAAACAGTAAAAGAAATCCAATTACTGATTCACAATACCAATTCACGATTAGTTGTTGCCCATTGATAAGAACGGTTGCTTTTCTGTTGGAGATTTAAACACAAAAAACAAACCTAAGAGGTCCATGTCATAAATGACAGTTGCATGTATTATAAAACACAAATAGTGTCCACTTTGTTGCCAATGATTGCAAATTTACTCAAACTTATAATTGAGGCATGCTATGCCTCTAAAATGAGTATAGGACGTTAACTTCTACGATGCAACCGGAGCAAAGAGTGATGATATTGACGTAAATAGTGACCTGTCAAAATTTGAACTTTTATTATGAGGTTTTTAAGCATTAAATCAACAATGACCCATCCATTAGGAGTATCTCAACAGCAGACCACCTTGAATATCTTTAGCAGCGTAAGTCGTTCAGCTAAATAATTTGTAAGATTTTTAGTAGCGTAAGTCATTTTTTTTTTTTTTTTGGATCCCAGTGTAGATCTAGATTCAATAGATTGTTTCTAAAAATTGTGCATCCTCTGTAATTTCTTATTCCCGGTAACAACATGAAACTCCTTTATTTATGCATCTTTCAAACAACTCTAAATTCTAACACATATACATACTTGGGGTTCCCATAAAAAAAGAAAAAAGAAAAATCTCCATTAGACCTTGTAAGGTGGAAAGGCCGCATGGATGGAGCCAGAGGGGGACAAGTGGTCGCAGCCGCCATCACTAGTGTTTTCAAAAAATGCAATTATTATATAGAAAATAAATTTTTATTCCCAAATTATAAAGCCTCGCCACCACTAGATTTTTTTTAATTTTTTATTCTTATAATGCAGTTTGTCTTTTTATTTTTTAAGTTCATATTTTCGCCACCACAAAGATAAAATCCTGGCTGTGTCCCTGAAAGGCCGAGTAGTTAACTATTCACACTTGCTACTAATTAAATTCCATCAATGATCAAAATTCTTTTGAAAAATAAACTAAATAAATAGAGCTAGAAAATAGTACTCCACCTGTTATTTGTAACAAAAATGATTGTGACACAAACTTTGTACCACAACCAACCACAACTCCACTCACATGGGATGTGGGTCCCACATGGGCCCCACGTGCGGGCCCCACACCCCACATGTGAGTGGGGTTGTGGCACAAAGTTTGTGTCACTATCATTATTCTATTTGTAACTTCGTTCTTCTCATGATTATTTCCAAACCAAAGAACTAATCGCCAGGTGCATTGATTGTACATGGAGCTGGTGTTAACTTACTATATATAAAATTGAACAATGGTAAAAATGTTTCAGAAATTTCCGTCAGTATTTTCATGTAATTAAAATGATTTAAGTGTTTCATAAATCATTAACGAAGTTCATTTTGATTTTGTTGCCCCCTTGGCAGAGGACCAACCAAGGGTGGATTTACATTGGGGCTGCGGGTGGCCCGCCCCCCGGGTTTTAAAACTTTTATTAATACAATACTAATTATAAGTATTATTCATATTGTCCATATAATATTTCTTATGATCTTATTGTTTTAATTTGATTTTCTAAAAAAGCAAGTTATTTTTTATTATGATTTCTCAATTTCTTTTATAAGTGAAAAATAACCATAAGAGTGTTGTAGTATCGTAAAGAATAGAATAAAATGATTCATATACTTTTAGGTTAAAACAATCTTGATGTATAAATGTGTTATGTTGAATAACAAATACTCCCTCGATCGCTTTTTTAGTGTGTTGTTACGTAAATCCAACTTATTAAAGAGACATATCCTTGTATTTTTCATTTTAACTTTTACTTTTACTTTACACCTTCACATCAAATTTTATCTCCATTTTTCATGTTAAAATTATCCTTCACTTTTACCCATTTATACTTTAGCCACTAACTTTTAAAAATGGCAAATAAATAATTGTCCAAACTTTTACCCATTAACTTTTCCAAACACACACTTATCAAGAGCAATGCTATATGCAGAGAAAAAATTTGCAGGGAATCACGCAGGGAAGGCCCTGCGGGGCCCAGTACGGATCCCGAATGGCTAATCCGAGCCGCTCAAGAATTTTAGAAAGACATTTCAAGTGGGCCCTCTAAAAAACAGCTTCTTCTGATATGTGTAGATGTTCGATCCCAACTTTCATTTTTTCTTTTTCATCCTAGCCATTCAAAAATGAAAGTTTGAATCAAGCATCCACACATATCGGATGGAGCTAGTTTTTCGCAAGCCCACTCGAAATGTGTTTTTAAATTTTTGAGTGGCTCAGATTAGCTGTTCGGGATCTGTACTGGGCCCCGTATGGCCTTCCTTGTGTAATTCCCTGCAAATCTTCCTTGCACATATCATTTTTGTTTATTAAGGGACATCTCAAATTAAAATGGAATAGCCTTCTATAAAAAAGGGATGGGGGGATAATTATATGCTTAGATAAAAATAGAAATATGTCTATTTAGTCGGCTAGCCCCCTCGGGTCAAAATCCTAGCTCCGCCACCAGGACCAACTGGCCAAGTATAACCTACCATCACCTTTTCGGAAGCTCCTGCGACACATATTCTAGGGAAAGCGCAATAGGAAAGCTTAAAGGCTTTTTAGATTTTCTACCTCCTGTCTACATAGGGGTCCCTATTCAGAAACTACAAAGAAACTGCTAGGCTGTTACATGGCTAAGTTTGATATGGTCAATTTAGTCCAAGAATTTTCGCACTCACGTATGAAAATTTCTCATGAAGTTGAGTACTGAATTTCCCATGAAGTTTCAATCTGAAAGTAATAAATGAAATAGTACTACAAATAAGCCCATTCTTGATAGTATATATAACAGGAAGAGTCCCTGCTTTCTTTCTATAGCTGACATAATTAAACTCCTTTCTTTCTTCTCTTTGCTAAAACTATATATACCAATCTTTCCTCGAATTCATTTCCATTCTTCTTGTGCTCCAATCCACTTACGAAAGTAACCGGCAAATTAAAGCCCATGCTAGCTTGATACTTTTTTGCCTATATAAATCCCAAGTTTCGATCCCTGCTTTCTTTCCATAATTGACATAAATTAATTCATTTCTTTCCTCTCTTTGATAAAAATCATCTGTCCGCGATATTCGTCTCCATTCTTGTACTCCTTCCACAAAAGTTACCAGCAAAAGCTTCCAACACATATCAAGTCAGTCCACATTCTGCTCTGCTAGGTAAGGAAGACTAACTAAATGGTGTACCCATAGCAATAGCAATGCTCTTTTAATTTAACAAAATAATCTCAGTGGCGGCTCCATGAATTTTTGTTAGGGTTGTAATAAACGAAATTTTATGGTTGTGAGTGGTATTCAACAAAGTACGTACTTTCACCTAGAATTAGACAATTAGGGAATACAGCTATACGTTTTCTTTGCTCCTGAATACCACTCACAACTGAATACCTCATTCAAGCTGTAGCGCCTCCTATGATTGTTGTAGGTGTTACATATATCTTATGTGAATTTGTTCGATCTTCAGGCCTTCAAATTTCTTGTTTTTGACCCTGACTGATTGTATTTTTTTATTTTTTTATTTTTTTATGTAACGCTGTGAATTTGTTGTTTAGTTGTCAGATTCATTGTGAATTTGTTACTAACATGGGTTTTTTCCTTGATGATTTTCTGAATTAACAGGAAAAGGAATTTACTACTACTTAGAATAGTATCTTTTGTGGCATATATTTTTTGAATGGGGTGCCAAGAGAATTTGCCGAGGACTTTTGTCCTAAAGCTGAATCTCCACTGCTTCTGCCAAGGTTGTGTGAAAAGGGTGAAGAAGCTTGTGCTGAAAATTCAAGGGGTAGATTCAATTAAGATAGAAGGAGAAGAGGGGATGGCAACCATTTCAGGAAATGTGGACCCGCACAGAGTCATCAAGGAGCTTGAAAAAGATAAGACAAGTGCTCAACTTTTGGGGGAGGAAGAAGAAAGCCCACCCCAAGTTAACAAACAGGACAACCAAATTGTGGTACGACAAAATTCTGTTCGAAAAATCCTTGATCAACGGAAGGTCGCCCCACAGCAGCTTCCAGGTAATTAACATCAATTTTTATACTTGAAGAAGAAACAGAGAAACTGCAAATTATGACATGCATGTTTTAGTGTTATTTTAGCTACCATGGCTTTTAGTATTTCCAAATCAATTGTATGAGGATATTCAAAGTCAATCTACCACCTGACTCAAAACTCCTTGTGTCTCGGTGAGTTTTTTCATAAGTTCCTGTTTTACCAAAAGTATTTGGAAGTTGAAGCAGTTTAGTTGTAATTTTTGTTATAGATTTTATCGCGAACACCTGTTCAATCCTACAACGAAAACGCCCCTACGGATCTTGGGAACAATGAATCACAGAAAAAAGTAAACAAATATGTGCGTAATGAAAAACCGGAAAGAAAGCAAGACACAAGATATACGTGGAAAACCTCAACGTGAGGAAAAACCACGGGAGCCACACCAGTCCACTATGAAATCGAATCAAAGAGTACAAGTCTTCTCACAATCTCTCTGAGATTGGTTTTCTCTCGCCTCTCTCTATTTTTCTCGCTCAGAAAAGTAATTTTCGATCTAACCAACACACAGGTCGGCCGAAACCCTAAAAGACAATTTTAAGGCTCGCGGTAGCGCTACAGGTAAACACCTGTAGCGCTCCAGAACTCTCTGTCCCGAAATTAGGTCCTAGGTAGCGCTACACCAAAAGCTTGGTAGCGCTACCGAGCCCTTTAGGCTGAAGGTTTGCTGCACTCCTAACAATTTTGGCATTAAATTGGGTAACATAACAGAGGAATACCAAAAACAGAGAAACGCCAAAAACACTGCTAATTTTAGCAGGGGTTTTGTTTAGTTCCCTCAACACCCATATCCCCACCATACTCCTCAAGACTTCAATTTGTGGACTTCACAAAGCTCACGATACTGATCCGAATCTTTCACCTTGTAAAAGGAATTCTCTTGAGGGGTATGGTGGGGATGGGGGTCTTGAGAGGTGCTACTCCCCACATGAACTGGGTAACATTAGTATCCTATTTGTGTTTATACATGTGTATGCACGTAGATACTCTTGTATATAGCATTATATTAACAAAGAAAAGAAGACAATTATTGGGTAGTGACCGTCTCACTCTTTTTTTTGGTAATCTGCACTCCCTTTCTTGCTTTATTCATGTGATTATACCTTTCATAAGTTCACTTTTTCACAAATGAAGGGGCAATATAGTAAACTCACACCAATAAAGACAAAAAAGGAGTATGGATGACAAAAAGAGGAGTATTAAAATCAATTTCCAAAATATTTTTGGAGTTCTCTTATTTTTTTTACATTATGTGATATGATTTTCATGTTTGAATTGCCCTCAACTACTGTTGTTTGCATGGTTAACTGCCAAAACAATTTCGTTCTTCATCATTTCTCAATCATACTGCTTCAAATTTTGTTTTTTGATCAATCACTGCTTCAATTTTTTATTTCATCATTTAAAATTAGGTTTTCTCAAATTTTGAAACACGCATCACATGTGGACATTCTCTTGTCTAATGAGATCTAAACTTCATTTGTTCTTCTAATTTTCATCGGTTCATTGATTGGTATTGTTCCAATTTGATCAGATCTCATCGTCAAACCTATTGACAATTCAATAGCAAAAAAAATTCAAGATTTCTACCGAAAGCACGATCATGAGCTCGAGCTAAGAAGCTACAACAAACCTTTCAAATGTGATGGATGTATGGAAGATGGGTTCAGATGGAGATATAGATGCGAGCCATGTAATTATGATCTCCACGAGGAGTGCATGTACCCTAAACCCACGATAACCCACGAGCTTTTCCAAGGATCCACATTCATATTTCGCGATAAACCTGGAAACATTTGTGATGCATGTGGGAGGGAAATCCGCGGCTATTCGTATCACTGCAAAGCGGACGACTTGGATTTGCACCCGCGTTGTAGCAACCTAAAAGGGAAATTGTGCATCGGTGGCACTGACTTTGTGCTCCGCAAAAAGGCCAAAAACAATTGCTTTTGGTGTAAAAAGAAAAAGCCTACCTTGTTCACAGAAAACAACGTTGAGGGTTGGTGTTATGTTTCAGAGTGTAACAAGTTTTATTGTCATGTGTATTGCGTATCTCAAATGGTGCATGAGGCTTGGAAAAGAGGGGATTTGGATCGTAACGATGCTGACGACGACGACGACGATACTTCTCTGGCACTTGAAAAAGTTGATTTGAAGCTTGTGGCTAAGTCCAGTACTGGAAGTGGGGGAGGTGGCAGTGTGTTTCTGAAGACCATAAGCATATTCCTCAAGACAATAGTTGGTATTCTATTTGGGGATCCAACTGTATTGATTTTGTCTATGCTGGTGGAAATAATCCCAAGGTGACTCTCGAGGGTCATTCTAGGGTTTGCTCATTATGCAGTGATTTATTGAATAGTAGGATTTATTTTATTTTTTATTAATTGGTGATACATGTAACGCGCCATATAGGATATGTGATAGCATTATATTGAATAGTTGGCTTCATCATTTCATTATTTTATTAATTGGTGATACGTACTATGTGTCCGATAGAATGATGTTATTTTATAGCAGATATTTACTCAAAATAGATGCTAGCTTAAGCTACCTTATGTGTAATCAATCTTTGTAATATTTTCATTCAGATTCCTTTTTCTTATCCCATGATGTGCTAGTTGTTGCTTGGATCTTATTATTGTTTATGCTTTTGTAATTATGAATGTAGCATTTTGTCCTTCATTTTATATGTTCATTGACAATTGATATCTTCTCAAAGATCACAAAATTCATGGCTGAAAGCCTTAAATCTATCAATACGATCTGCATATTTGGTTGCAATAGAATGATGGACAAACAAAGTCGAACGGAGGGAGTAGTCCAAAATCACTAACGTACTTGATTGATCCCAACACTCTCAATTTATCTGGACCAGACAATTCAATTTACCAGCCGTTTTCTTAGGGTTTTGTACTTCTTCTGGTTGTGCATTTTGTTAAATCTACATATCAGCCATTAATGAAGAGAGGAGGGAGGGTGGAATGGACTAGATCAGGCACACTAGTCAGTGCATAAATACTCCTTTAGCATCCATCAGTGTGGTTGTGTGAATATTTAGGGTGAGTTTGGACTAACTTCTTTAAGGAATTTTTGCTTATTTTGCAAACGTTAACTTTGAAAAAACAGACAAGTTATTTGGGCTAACTTAATTGTCTTCATATTTTTTGTATGTGGCTAAGGTGTAGTTAAGGCTTATTGTCGTGATTGGGAAAGGCCCAAGTGCTAGTGGGTAATGTTCTCCGGAAAATCTCTTTGAATTGTTTGAATTTTAGCCCAAATACTTGGACTTTTGGTTCCCAAAAAAGTCAATAAAAGGTTTTGAAGAAATTTGTCCAAACTCGTCTTAGAGGTTTGTCCAAACTCGTCTTAGAGGTTTGGCCTAAAAAAACAACTTAACTTTTTGTTTTGTCTTTATTTGATTTTTTTTTTTGCGTTTGTTAGTTTTGCATCGATTTTTTGAATATTATTGGTCCGTCTTGGTGAGAGGAATCCAACAAGGTAAAAGATTATGACTAGAACTTTCAATTTTTTGAATAAGATCGAAAAAGTGTAAAAAATTGACTTTTTGGCTTATTTTTGTCTTTATTAAAAAAAAATTATGATTGGATCATAATTTTTTACTTTTTTGATTCCTCTCGCCGAGACGAACCAATAATACACAAAAAGTTGATGAAAAACTAAAAAACACGAAAAAAATCAAAAAGGCAATAAAAGTTAAAACTTTTAAAATAAGCTACTAATTTTGGGATCAAATCATTAAATCAATAGAAGTCTGGCTCAGCCTGTTTTCCTTGCTAGGGATTGTGATATGAGGCCGGATTTCAGTCCTGTTAATCAAGGACCAAGTTAAAAAATAAAAGGCAATAAAAGTTTAAATAAAATAAGCTACTAATTTTGGGACAAATATTATAAAAGAGCATATACAAATAATATAATGCTTTCAAAATGGTCCACATTTTATTTTTTTCCCGAGTCATGTCTTTTTTGCCGGGGTTCAAATCTAAACCACATAATTTTCGTGTGGGAGTGCAAACGTGAAAACGTCTTTAAAAACATCATGAACTACTAAAATACGTGAGCGGGGATTAAAAGCGCGAGCGTAAAGTGAAGATTGTGAGCAAGAACAAAAATATTGTGGAAAACTTACCTGCATTTGGATTTTAACTGTAAAAATATCTAAGCTTCAGTTCATAACTATAAATTCCCTAAATAAGAACTGATTTTGATTTTACTATCACAAAATCAGCTTAGGGAATAAATCGAACGGAAATATTTATGAAACACTAATACTAATAAAACACGGTCACCATAACATTGCTCGTTATGATACTCTATTGAATTTTCTCTAAGTGATCAATTTTTTTGAGGACTCTTTCTTGAAACAGCTAGTGTTTTTCCTTCAGTCATGTTAATTTGACGATAACTCTGTAAATTTAAGCCTTGATGAATTAGCAGGCCCGGCACTGAGATTTTTGGGGCCCTAAGCGATTTTTAACAATGGGGCCTTAAGTGTTCATATATATATTAGTTGTTCCGTCTAAAATAGCAAAAATATTTTCCAGTGCAGTGGCAATGCGCAGTGTGTAGTGTATTCAACTCTGAGGTCGAGAGTTCTAGTCTCAACACCACCATATTTTGATCATTTTCGAAGAATATTGTTGTAAAAAAAAAACAGTGCAGAGGAGGATCGAACCTGCGACGTGATGGATAAATTACATAGAACTAACCGCTGAACCATCACACTCGAATGTGCAAATCTATTGACATTGTGGAGCCCTCTTTCTCTGGTAGTTCCTCCTGGCGATGATCAACGACGGAGATGATACCCTCGCTCTTGAACTATGCCTAGGCCTGCACACTCAACAAACCGTTAGCACCGGACAGGACCTTGGAGCCCAGAACGGTACTCCGGCGGTCAAGTAAGTAGAGGAAAGAGATGAAGTGTAGACTTAGGGTTCTGAGAGGAGAGTTGTGCGTACCTTTTCTAGGTGATGAAGTCTACCTTTTATAGGTGATCCTTGGCTTGACCTCCAAGCACAGCTGTGCTCATCACGTGACTTAACCGTTCGGCTGACGTCACGATGACGAGCCCGGAGGAATATATTGCAAGCACATGCTTCCAGTAAAATTGCTACACGTGTCATAACCGTTCGGATGACGTCACTTGTCATGATCACGGTTTGTTACGGGCACATGTCGCATTAACTGCTATGCTGACTCAGCATTCAACCTTTCGGAACATTCTCGCATCATAGAGTCGGTTTAAGTCACCCCTCGAGTGCGCCCCGAGGTCTATTGACATTATCCCTGAAAGCTCGCTAATAAATCAAACGTAGGCTAGATCTCGGAATTTATCCCGAGACAGTGGAACCAAACTCCACTCTACTGCTTTTGAGCATGTCGAATTATTCATCCGAAGAGTCCCTCAATGACAGCCTCTCGGCGATTAACAATGAGGTGTCTCTTCATATGAACCAGGTGCTCGGTATATCCGGACCCCTACAATAGCCCCTCGATCCCTCCATATGGTTTACTTTCCACAGGAGGGGTTGAATACTCGGGTTTCGAGCAGGGTCTGCTCCGAGCCCCAAACTTCGAGATAAGGCTCATAATTAGATTCCCTGTCTTCGCCGACTTCTCGCCCACTCAGGGTCTGCCACGTGTCCCCTAAGAGTAGGGTTCTGCGGCGATGTGACAGTTGTAGTCACGTCGCGCCGTGTTGCTGACATACCGGTTGAGGGATGCTACGGTGCTCCATCACTTTGGACACGTGTCTCGCATCTAACGTCCGAGCACACGCCGATCCGAGTGCCACGCTGTGATCGTGTAGGTTTCCCGCGCAAGTCCATTAATTTTTGAAATTCGTCCCCTTCTATAAATAGGGCAACGGGAGAGAGGATAACGTTTTCTCTCTCTCCAGCTCTTCGATTTTCAGAGTTTCTCTCTCTATAATCCTTTGATTTTGCACGTGGATCGAGGTCGTTGCTTCTCGTTTTAATCAGATCTCCAGGTAAAATCTCATTTCAACTCTGTTTCTGCACTTGTTTGCTTATTTCTCTGTATTTTCATCAAGTTTTTCCCGTTTTCCTCTGTGTTTCGAGTTTTTGAAGATGAACAGTCGTCTTCAACCTGTTCATGAGGTTGAAGATGATGCCGAGAGGTATAGAGCGTAGAATATTTTCCCCCTCGACCACGGGCGCTGAGGGATATCACTTCACACATGCACCTATTAATCTGGGATCTCAAACGTCTGGTGGGCTACCGAGAGATAGGTTGTTCGGCACTGGTTTTAGGACCCACTGCATATAGCTAACGGTCTTTTACCGATGCATTCTTTTTGTTAGGTCTGGCACCACCAGTTGTTGAGATCTCCTCAGATAACGAGAGCTCAGGATCTGAGACCTCCAGCACCGGTGCTTCTTATATTGCCCACCTTCTCCGTAAGTATAGCGTTCGGCAGAACCCTTGCCGAGAGATCGTACCAATGGATTACGATTTCAGTAAGCCCGTAGACGAGAGGCCCCTTCAATCGATTCCTCCGAACCCTGACCCGGTTGTTGAAGAGCCAATCGACTCAGGGGTAGAAGAAGATGTTTCAGACGAATTCCTTGATGATAGTGACGCCACTGAGTCTGACGACCGTTCGGGTTTGGGACCTTCCACCACAGGAACGACCGCGAGCACCGAGCGCGCAACAAGCTTCCGTTTCGAACAGGATGCCGACGCTGCGGAGGAAGTAGAGCAGGCTATATTAGCCGAGATCGGTGTCGTTAGTTCCGGAGAAGATATATCGTCCGGTACAGCCTCAAGTAGTGGGAAGAAGAATGACCCTTCTTGTCCCTATCTCCATTACTTCACGAACGGTAAAGCCGGGTATGATAAATTTGTAGAAAAGTACGATATCCCGGAGGGGGTGTCGGTGACACTCATTCCGAAGGGGATGGTTCCGAGCTACGGTCCTAACCACCTGATCGTTCCGCTGATGGCGATCACTGAGGGTGGTGTCCGATTCCCTATGAACACATTTATTCGAGCGGTAATAAATACCTATTTCCTTTCCCCCGACCAGCTGACGATCAACAGTGATTGGGTAATTAATTCCGCATATGAGTAAAAGCTGAGGGATGACCTTGAGCTTTGGGTTTGGGATTTGTTCGAGCTCTATGCCATGTCTCGGAACGCGAAGTTCGAGAGATATTTCCAAATGACTAGGCCAAAGAAGAAACAAATAGTCGAGCGCCTCCCGGACTCTGACCATTTCCAGGATATTTGTGTTATGGTTTCGGGAAGTTATTGCCTACCAATCACCGAGGATCCATTCCCCGTACCCACCCTTCGGGGTGACCATAGTTAGTATTCTTCACTATATCCTCTCTTTGACTTTGCAAATATAATATCTCATGTGGTTTGCTAACTTCTGTGCTTTGCAGGTCCTTCTCCAATTACTCGGCGCCTGAAGACGCGAGCCAGCTCCGAGAGAGCACATAAGTTATCCCAGTGATCCGGGCGCTTCGCTTACGACCTTCTCAAATATCGACCAACTTACAGGTGTTGGTTGAAGAAGAAACCGAAGAAAGCCAAGAAGCCGAGAAAAGGGAAAGGCATAGCCGAAACCTCTTCCATTTCCGAACAAGAGCGGCTCCAATTGGAATCCCAACCTGTCGGGTCACTGCGTGGAAAAGAAAGAATCCCCGTAGAACGAATCTCCCCCGATCCCTCAGAAGAAGAAGAGATGGCGCCGCCAAAGATTGATCTGGAGGCGAAACTGGCTGAGATGGCGGCTAAGGCCAAGAAGGCACCTGCTCGGAAAAAAAAGAGGGTCTCGGCAGCCGCTCCTGGAAAGGTCCCCGCTCATGCTGAGTACAAATCAGCATCTTCAAGGGCTCGGGTATCCATTTCCGAGTGGGAGAGGCCGGCGAAGAAGCCACGGGTTGAAGACCCCAAGGCCAGAGTGCCAGATCACACTGGGTTCGAACAAGAGGATGTTCCCGAGGTGGAAGTCTTGACTAGGCCCTGGGCCCCAGCTTTGATAATCGGTGAGGGGAAAAGCATTATGAATACAGATAGTGTTCATGCTGAACCTCGTCTCGGATTTTCACTCCTCCCTGCCCTCGCCTTTAAGAACGATATGTCGCAGATCCCGAGCAAGCTGGAAGATAATTTGTACCATTGCTCGACGCTCATTGTGAAGGTAAGGGCTCGGACCCCTAATAGTTAGAAAATTTCTTCTTTATTTCTTATCGCTCCATTGTTTCTTCGCAGACCAGACAGTCGATGCTGAGGCTCCATGACCAGGTACTAGAGCTCAACGGTGTTGCAAAGAAGTACAAGAACTGAGCCGATGCTGCACTTGAAAAAGTGCAAACTGCCGAGAGCCGTGCCGAAGAACTCCGTGCTGAAAACGAGAGGTTGAAGAGGGACTTGGCTGATTGGAAAGAGAGGTCAGAGAGGAGGCTGGAGCAGGTTAGGGCCGAGCATGCTAAGACCTTGGATGAAGCTCGAAAGGAGGCTCATGACGCAGGATTTGCTGAGGCCGGAGACGCGTATGCCGGCGACATTCTGAGGCTTGTGAAGAATGGTGAACAAAGAGGCTTCGGAAAGGGCTATTTGCATTGCTGTGATGATCTCGGGGTCCTTCCCGAAGATCCAAGAAGAGAAGGTCCTGAGATGCCTGACTCCCCAATGGCTGAAGACACCCCGGAGGATGAAGAAGAAGCAGAGGATGTCGGCACTCCCATCCCCGAACAGTCTGGAGATGAGATTCCTGCAGAGAGGACTTCTGAGGACAAGGCTTCTTCAGAAAGAGATCAACCCGAGAGCACGACAGAAGAAACAATCAATATTACCCCTTAGGATAGGGTTATTAAAACATTGCTTTAATTTTATTTGTTTTGATATAATGGACGGCTCCGTACAATTGGAGTTTGCCGTGCCATGGGTTTGTAACACTTAAAACAATTTTTGACAAGGAGATGGCACCGAACAAGTACCACCCCGCCATGCTCCGGTTACACCGAAGTGGTGAAAATTTTGAATGGTTGAATGTTTTGACTTAGGATGAATGAATATTTTAACGTTGCATGCAATATGCTTGTTTGATTTTCAAATGTAATAGGGAGGTAGTTGCTCGATCTTTGCCGAAGTAATTTATTGGTATGAAAACCTTTTCGATACTTAGAATTTTTTTTACTGTTTATGAGAAATGCATCCACCTGATAGCCCCTGCTTCGGGATGAATCGGAGGAATAATTGCTCGGATTGGTACCGAAGCAAAACGAAATGGAATGAAAATTTTCCAACACTTGGAAGGATTTTCCACTGATAGCCCCTGCTCGGGACGAATCAGAGAAATAATTGCTCGGATTGGAACCGAGGCAAAACGAATTGAAATGAAAATTTTCCAACACTTGGAAAAATTTCCACTGATAGCCCCTGCTCAGGACAAATCAGAGGAATAATTGCTCGGATTGGAACCGAAGCAAAACGAATTGAAATGAAAATTTTCCAACACTTGGAAAAAATTTCCACTGATAGCCCCTGCTCGGGACAAATCAGAGGAATAATTGCTCGGATTGGAACCGAAGCAAAACGAATTGAAATGAAAATTTTCCAACACTTGGAAATTTTTTCCATCTTGATAGTTATCGTCGAGGTGTTAGTAGGAACACCGAACCTTGATCGTTTTTTTAACAAAGTAATCTGAATAGGCTGCAGTGGTGAAATCTTTCTTCATTTATTACCAGAATATCATAAAGACAAAGGGGCAAAACATGCAGCCCAAATATATTTGCTTCTAACAAAATTGTCACTAAGCATAAAACTTCCTAAGTTTGGTTGCATTCCAGGGGTTGCCAATGGGTGTGCCGTCCATCTCCGCTAGCTTATAGGATCCATGCCCTGCCTTTGCAATTACACGGAAGGGACCTTCGTAGTTTGGTTTGAACTTAGTCTTTTTGGACTTCTGGACCACCTCTCGGAGGACAAGATCATCTACATTGAAGGGCCTCATCCGGACATTTTTGTTATATCCCCGATCGACTTCTTGCTCTTCGGCTAGGTCAAGCTCCCTGTCCATGGCCTCATCGTTGGTTGGCACATCAAAGCTCTCTGTCCGAGCTGTCGGGATTAGGGTGGCTAGGGGGAGGACAGCTTCCATGCCATATGCCATAGAGAATGGCGTTCGGCCAGTTGAGCGTCGGGGCATGGTCCGATAGCCCGAGAGAACTTTTGGGAATTCCTCGGCCCATTTTCCCCTCTTCAGAGTTAGGCGTCTCTTGATCCCTGCTGATATGGTTTTATTTGACGCCTCGGCTTGCCCATTTCCCTGTGGGTATGATACTGAAGAGTGGAAGATCCGGACATTGTACTTTTTGCAAAGCTTCTCGATCGCTTCGGCCACAAATTGGGTCCCGTTGTCCGAAATGATCGCATAAGGGACACCGAAGCGAGAGATAATGTTCCTCCATAAAAATTGTTCCACGTCGGTAGCCGTTATAGTGGTTAGGGGTTCGGCTTCCACCCATTTGGTGTAGTAATCTGTTGCCGTTATCAAGTGATTGAAACCTCCTGGAGCAGTCGGCAGCTTTCCCACTAAGTCGAGCCCCCACTGTGCAAATGGCCATGGGTTGGTGATTGGTTGTAAGACTTCGGCGGGCTGGAGCAGATGGGAGGCGTGTTTTTGGCATTGTTCGCACCTCTTAACGTACTCTTCGGAAGTCTTCTTCATCTTCGGCCACCAGTATCCCTGAGTAAGAGCTCGGAGATGAAGGGACCGTCTGCCTGAGTGGCATCCACTGCTTCCTTCGTGGAGTTCCCGAAGGATGCTTTCCACTTGGGAATCGTGGACAACCTTCAAGTCAGGGCCTGTGAAGGACCTTCGGTATATGTTGTTGCTCGGGTCTAAGTAAAAGTATGAGGCTTTACACCTGATCCGATGAGCTTCCTTCTTGTTAGTTGGGAGCTTCTCATGCTTGAGGTAGGCGAATATTTCATCCATCCAGCTGGGTCCGAGAGATATTGTTAGCACTTCCTTCCTCTCGTGTTCGATGCTCGGCTTTTCTATTTCTCCCAGCAGAATGGTTCGGTTGGAGGAGACTGCACAAGCCGTTGCTAGGGAGGCAAAAGCGTCCGCGTGGGCGTTTCGCTCTCGGCCAACCCATTCAATCTCCACAGAACCGATCTCCTTCATTAGCTCCCATACTTTGTCGTAGTATTTCGTCATCCTTGGGTCTTTTAGGCTATATTGGTCTTTGATTTGGTTAACAATTAGCTGGGAATCGCTGTAAAACTTGCACTGTCTCGGCACCTAAGTGTCTAGCCATCTTTAGTCCGGAGACTAGTGCTTCATATTCAGCTTTGTTGTTTGACGCCGAAAATCCCATTGTTAGCGCATTTTCGTGCATGATCCCTTCCGGGGAGATGAGCACGATGCCGGCTCTAGCTCCTCGGCTATTCGACGCTCCATCTACATGTAAATGCCATATTTCTTCTTGGAACATTTTCCAAATTTTGCCTCATCTTTCTTCTGAAAGTTTCTCGGCTTCCGCCAGAGTCCCTTTCGTGGTTTCACTTGATCCAGCCTCCACTGAGCGTTCTGTTGTGACTCCTTCGGGTAACTTCAGGTTGACTTCTGGGTTATCTTTGAGCTCAGGTGTCAGTTCGGCAATGAAATCTGCTAGAGCCTGTCCCTTAACGGCTGTTCGGGGTTCGTACCGAATGTCAAAGTTTCCTAATTCCAAGCTCCATTTTGAATTCGAGTTGAGAGGTCGACTTTTTTTAGCACGGTCTTCAAAGGATGCTCGGTGATTACAATGATAGTGTGGGCTTGGAAGTAAGGCAGCAATTTTCTTTTAGCCGTCACAAAGGCTAACACCAACTTTTCTAGGAGAAGGTATCTTGTTTCGGAGGGAATCAAAGTTTTGCTAGAATAGTAGATTGGCTGGAAGTTGGCCCCTTCCTTCCTCACAAGGACCGAGCTCACTGTGACCGGATACCGAGAGGTAGAGGTATAAATCTTCCTGAGGCATGGGCATCACGAGGAGGGGAGCTCTGGTGAGATACTCCTTCAACTGGCCCAACGCTCGGTCACATTCGTTGGTCCACTGAAAACTCCTTTTACTTGTTTTCAGGGACTCGGAGAAAGGTCGGCATAGATCCGAAGACCGACTGATAAACTTGTTGAGCGCTGCGGCCATTCCTGTGAGCCTCTGTACTTCTTTAATGGTGCTCGAAGGTCTTAGTTTCCAGATTGCAGTTATCTGCTTCGGATCTGCCTCGATGCCCCTCCGAGTAATCATGTACCCGAGGAATTTGCCAGAGCCGACACCGAATGCACATTTCTCGGCATTGAGGCGCATCTTATGTTTCTTCATCACAGAGAAGATTTCGGCAAGGTGCTCCAAGTGATCCGAAGCGTACTTGCTTTTTACTACCATGTCATCAATGTATGCTTCCATTGTGTCCCCGAGCTGCTTGGCGAACATTTTGGTGACCATGCGCTGGTAAGTAGCCCCAGCGTTCTTGAGACCGAACGACATAACTTTGTAGCAATAAGACCCTCGGGGAGATATGAAAGTTGTCTTCTCCTGGTCTTCTGCTGCCATTGCTATTTGGTGGTACCCGTTGTAGGCGTCCTTCATGCTGAGCCGAGCGTGTCCCGCCGTAGCATCGACTAACTGATCAATCCGAGGCAGAGGAAAGCAGTCTTTCGGGCAGGCATTATTAAGATTGGTGTAGTCTACGCAGACGCGTAGCTTCCCATTCTTCTTTGGCACTACTACTGTATTTTCCAGGCACGTCGGATATTGTACCTCTCGGATGGCGCCAGCATCAAGTAGTCTCCCAACCTCAGCAATAACAGCATCCGAGTGGGCTGGAGACGAGTGTCTCGGTTTTTGTACGATGGGCTTCCGGAGAGGGTCGACGTTGAGTGAGTGATAGATGAACTGGGGGTCAATGCCCGACATCTCATATGGTGTCCAGGCAAAGACCTCGATGTTCCTCTTAAGGAACTCCACCAGTTGCTCTCTTTCAAAGGTCGTCAAGGTCGATCCAAGGAGAAAATAACGGGTTCCCTCGCCATCAATGGGTACCGTCACCAGGTCCTCAACCGCTTTTTCTTCCACTGGCAACCCGACGTCTTCCAAAACTGGACCCTCGTTTGTTCTATTGACCTTGGTTTTGGTTCTTTCTTCTTCTTCTTCCCCTTGGTTGATTTCTTCTTCATGTGAACTGCATTCACCTGGCACCTTCTCGCTACCATCTGGTCACCTTTGATGTCTTCTTGCCATCCCTCGGCATCGATAAACCGGACAACTTGATGGTAGGTTGAGGCGATGGCCTCCATTTCGTGCAACCAAGTTCGGCCGAGGATGGCGTTGTAAGGGCTCGGCGCATCAACGACAACGAACTCCATTCGTAGGTTCCTCGTGCCGGCTCTCACTGGAAGGATAATTCATCCCATCGGCCAGACCGGAACCCCGTTGAATCCGAAGAGAGGGGAGTCGGCCGACATCAGATGGTCCGGATTCAGATTCAGTGCTTTAAAGGCCGAGTAGTATAGGATCACGGTGGAACTTCCTTGGCCCACGAGCACTCGTTTGACCCTGGGAATCCCCATGTAGACAGAAATCACCAGGGCGTCGTTGTGGGGCAGCTGTACATCCTTTAAGTCTTGTTCGGTAAACGTGATGGTCCATTGCTCGTCATGGTCCAAGAGTGTTCGCTTGGGATTTCCCCTATTGTTAGGACTTGAGAGGATAAGCTCGGCTCTGCCCGGAGTGCTGCGGTTTTCTCTTTGGTTGCAGCTCTGTGGATCACGTGCACCACAACGTCCTCCAGGGGGTCATTTTGCTGTGGTCGCTGCGCTCGGGCCGCTGTTTTTTGTCGGTCAATGAACTGGTTCAAGCGCCCCTATGTAACCTACCTTTCAAGGGACTCCTTGAAAGGTCGGCAAGCGGTGGTATAGTGCCCCAGTTCATCGTGAAAAGTGCATTTGACCTTACAGTCGGCCGTTTGGCCCGCCGCTATCCCCAGCTTATTGGCCGGCCAAACGAACCAAGGTTCCCGAGAGATAGCCCTTATCAATTTGTAAAGAGGCAGGTTGAATACCGTCGTTACGCCAACGAACTCGTTAGGTTTCGGTTTTCGTTCCCTGAATGGTTCTCGTTCCCTCCACGAGTCGCGGTCCTTCTTCCACCCTTTGCCATTCCCTGTTTTAACCGTATTAACTTGCTTTTTTCCCGAATAATCAACAGTGTGCCTGCCTTGTGATTTCTCGAGGTTCGGGAGAGCCTTTGCTCGGATATGATATCTTCCAATTGAGCAAACTTTTCAACGGTTTCCATTAACCGGCTCATGTTTGCCAGATGATTCAGCATGTGTTCTTCAAAGATTGCCGAGTCTCGTCTAAGCCGTACTTGAAAGATGTGGTCGCCATCTGCGGGTCACAGCTTTCAATGGCATTATATATCTCCCAGTAGCGCTCGGCATACTTTCGCAGTTTCTCGCTGGACTGCCGTTTTAGGCCCACGAGTGCATCGATCATTTTTGGCTGTGTACTGTTCGTCACAAACCGAGTTGTGAAGGCCTCTTCCAGTTCTTCAAACGAATCGATGGAGCTCGGTTGAAGCTGGTTAAACCAAACTAGGCCGATTCCTTGGAGTCTTATTGGAAAGGCCTTACACATCATGGCTTCATCCTAGCCATATAGCCCCATAAGCTATCGGTACTGCACGAGGTGCATCACCGCGTCTGATTTTGCATCGTACTTTGTGAATTTCGGGACAGTGAAATTCCTCGGTGGCTGGGCTTCCCTGATTTCTCGTATGAACGGCGAGTCCTGGATTTTCCGGAGCCTAGAATCAGTTGGCTTCTCGGATGAACGTGGGGCCTCATAGGCCTTGCCAGTGCTGAATGCCCTCTTGGCATTCAGCCTGTGCCGCTCGTCTTTCTCACCGAGCAATGGTGAATGCTCTTTTCATTTTCCGGAATCCCTGGGCTGAATTTCAGCTCGGTATTTTTTGGATTCTCCGGTACGTGGGTCCCGTACGACTATAAAATCGCCGGTATCATCCATATCGTACTCCGGAATATGGCAGTTTTCGTGACCTCGGCTATTCCGAGGGCTCCTATCACGAGGAGTATTCTTAGAGGGAACTCGATCGACATGTTCTCGGTAATGTCCACCGTGTTGGTCATCATGGCCAGCAGATCTGCTGCGTAGGATCTCTCGGCCATCTGCGTCGTACTGTACTGGAGCCTTATTGCGGTTTTTGTACGGCAGAGCGTCATTATGACAGGCCGTCTGAGATCCGGATCGCCCCGTTGTAGACTGGGAGCTTGCTGTAGAGTGACCTCCTGTCCGAGCGGTGCGCTCTGTACGCACAATTTCTGAACGCCTTCTCGGTGAGGCGGTCTGCTGTCTGGGGGGTATTACTCGTCCCGAGGCGTCGGTAATTATGAGCGGTTGGCCCAAACGATCTTTTGCCGAGGGGCGTTAGGTGTGTTGAGTAAGTTAGGTTGTCTGAGCTGCCGCCTTGCGCCGTCGCCTCGACGCCCCTAATCGTGAGGCTGAGGCGGTGGGTTGTTTCTTTGTCAGGGCTTCAATCTGAGCCTTCATGGCAGCCATTTGCTCCTGCATTTGCTGCACGGTATCCAAAGAATTTGGGCTCGGAGTGAGGCCTGAGATAGGGTGGGTAACGATGGCCGCCCGAGAGCCACCCCCGGGGTTGGCTCCTGCCGCCAGACCGGCGACGCCGCCGTCTTCAATGATCGCCATGAGAGAACTGAGGAAAGGAGGAAGAGTATTCTCCAAAGGGAAGAAAGGAACGCCGGAAAAGAGTGAATTACTCGTTCCCCATCAGAGTCGCCAATTGTGGAGCCCTCTTTCTCTGGTAGTTCCTCCTGGCGATGATCAACGACGGAGATGATACCCTCGCTCTTGAACTATGCCTAGGCCTGCACACTCAACACACTGTTAGCAATGGACTGGACCTTGGAGCCAAGAACGGTACTCCGACGGTCAAGTAAGTAGAGGAAAGAGATGAAGTGTAGATTTAGGGTTCTGAGAGGAGAGTTATGCGTACCTTTTCTAGGTGATGAAGTCTACCTTTTATAGGTGAGCCTTGGCTTGACCTCCAAGCACAGCTGTGCTCGTCACATGACTTAACCGTTCGGCTGACGTCACGATGACGAGCCCGGAGGAATATACTGCGAGCACATGCTTCTAGTAAAATTGCTACACGTGTCATAACCGTTCGGATGACGTCACTTGTCATGATCACGGTTTGTTACGGGCACATGCCGCATTAACTGCTATGCTGACTCAGCATTCAACCTTTCGGAACATTCTCGCATCATAGAGTCGGTTTAAGTCACCCCTCGAGTGCGCCCCGAGGTCTATTGACATTATCCCTGAAAGCTCGCTAATAAATCAAACGTAGGCTAGATCTCGGAATTTATCCCGAGACAGTGGAACAAAACTCCACTCTACTGCTTTTGAGCATGTCGAATTATTCATCCGAAGAGTCCCTCAATGACAGCCTCTCGGCGATTAACAATGAGGTGTCTCTTCATATGAACCAGGTGCTCGGTATATCCGGACCCCTACAGACATATATAATATTTTAAGTATTCTCAGATTTGGGAGGCCTAATTTCAAGCAAAAATAAGGGGGGCCTAAGCGCCGGATTTGTGGGCTTATGCCCAGGGCCGGCCCTGTGAATTAGTGAAGCACCCATGTAACTTGGTCAGATTGTTGGGTGCGGAAATATTTAGGATTTAAGAGCATAGTTCAGTGTTTCAAAATAAAATGGGTAATGATAATGCCAAAACTATTTTTTTTGTGTCAAAACTATAGTGCACAAAATGCTTGTACCTTATGCATGGTACAAAGTTTTTAAGGACTACATTTTTTGCACAAACAAAAAGCGGTTTTGACATTAACACCACCCAATAAAATTACTTTAAATTAGTGAAATTGATTTTTTTAATTGTGATTTATATTAGTCAAAAACATTTCACTCTAGAATAAAATTAGTTTAAAAACAGAAAATTTTAAGCAGAGGAGTGGCCATTGAAATTCTCGATAAGCATGAACTCTTTTTATCCATGCATTGTGCAACATAACGTTTGAAGTTTTTAAGTGAAATATGTACGCAAAGTAATTTGAGTTGAAAAATATAAGAGACAGAGTCTTTGGTAGTTATTCCAACACTAAACGAATGATTAATGCTAATCTGAAAACTTTACAAGTCATCATGAATCTAAATATTACTTTTTGTGCAAATTATTATACTCCATAAATCCGGACTTCGAATAAGAGATACTCCTACATAGCCCTGCTCTAGCTTTAAATGGGGCTCTCGCTAGTGAACGGTAAGACTCCAGAGTTAATTAAGGTGCGCAAAAATTGGCTCGAACACCTGGTTATAAAAAATAAAAAAAAGGACTCCTATGACCAAGAATATGGCATATATTAATGGGGTTGAGCACGTGGAAGAACGTACGTAGTGGGCTTATTAGAAGTTGATGAGAAAAGAGGTATTTTTATGGTGCCTCAAAGTGGTATTGGGGCACTGGTGCCCCACTAAATCTCAGCCGTTAAATAAAAAATAGATGAATCTGAGTCATTAGATGAAAACCACCACAAGAAAGAGAGTGTATGGAAGAAGAGAGAGAACATGATTACACGGCTATGCATGCATGTGGCCTCAAACATGCATGCGTGTATGAGTAGATATATGATACTATATATCAAATTAAACAACACAGTACGCGCCCCCACACCACACCCACTTGAATTTCTAAAAGCACTTTCTTCTGTTTCTTTCTTTCTTTGCACTTTTCCATTCTTCTTCATCAGATCATAACCCCCACTCATATAGACAATATCGAGATCTCTATCTCTATTCAGTACAACATGCACGACACTTACATGGAGAGAGAAAGAGAGAGATGCTTTTTTGAGGGGTTCGTTTTGTGGGGTTGATAGCTTTATAGAATCAGGCATCGGTTTTTGCAAAAGCAAATCCGGTAATCAGATTCTGTTTTCGAAAAAACAAGCAACTACTTTGGGATTGCAAATTTACCATCATACTCCTATCTGTTGCTAACATGTTTCTGTAAATATTACTGTATAAGTAGTATATGTTAACAATATCATTACACATTCCTATGAAAGCTCAACATATCCAAAAAGTAAATCCCAAAACCCACATGGTGATTTTTTTTTTTTTTGGGGGGGGGTAAATTGGTGACTTTTCTATTCACACATTTGTGTGTTGTGAATATTTGTTTAGATGTTGTCAGTTTTTAATAAGTAAGAAGTAAGATGATTTTGCCACCCCATATTTCGATAACCATATTCTAATTTTTGTCTATTAGTATTTATGTAATGTGTATTTTAAACACTAAAAAACAAATATTATAGCGTGGAGTGTCAAAATTAATTACCTTTTAATAAACATGATGAATTATGTGCAAATGTTATGACATCTCTTTATAGTGATTCAAGGAGATGGATACCAAATAGAGGTATGCATTATAAAATTTTTGCTCAAAAAACTAACAAATGAACGTACTATGGGTTTTGATCCAGAGCTTCTCTCTGTAAGAAAGAAATCCTAGCCTCCTTCTCTTCCCTCCCCTAAGGTTTTCATCACTCTAATGCGACAGCGGGAGGGGAGGGTTTTACACTTGATGAGTAATTTTCTTCCTCCCAAGTGATGGCCATTTTTCTCATTTTCCAAGAGAATTTTTCTCTCTTGATCTCAAATTTGAGAGTTTCTTTGTGTTTTCTCCTCTCTGTCCTTTCTCTTGGCTTTTCTTCATCATCGAGGTGCCATTTCATGTTCCGTCAATGGCGGTGGTGGTGGTGGTGATGATGGTCCTTTTACGAAGCAAAGGCAGCGGGGATAGTGATTCAATGACGAATCTGATCAATTAGACTTGCTTGCCGTAAGTGTTTGTATGTGATTATTGAGAATACACAATGCCTCAAGTTTGTGTTTTATCAGTGTGAGTTTTTCTTTTGTGCATATGACTGCTAATGAGGTGGCCTATTTTGTGGCTATGAGAGGTGGTAGTGGTCTGTGTGTCTCTACCTGAAAAGGCTATCCTCTTGTATGGCTTTCTAGTCTTTCGATAAAACACGGATGCTACTTCTAGATGATTAACTAATGTATTTTTGTTCTCTATCAACGTAGTGTGGTTTTCATTCGTTCTATTAGCTTATGTAATGTCAACTCATGTGTACGTGTTTCAGCAAAATAATTGATCCAGATTATTTTTTATCCTTATTTAAAAAAAAATCGCATTTGTTAGTTTTGGGTAAATTTTTTCGTGAATTATTGGTTAGTCTCGACAAAAGAAATCTAAAAAGTAAAAATATATATATATATTCGAAATTGACATTTTTGTGAATAAAGACAAAAAGAGTAGATTGTTGGACTTTTTTTTGTCTTTATTAAAATAATCTAGTTTTGAGCATAATTTTTACTTTTTAGAATCTTCTCGTCGAGACAAACTAATAATCCATAAAAAAAAGATGCAAAACTAATAAATGTGCAAAAAAATTTAATAAAGACAGAAAAAATACTCTAAACGAATTGTTTAGCCAAACCACCCTCAATTTAATAAAATTCCGTTTTCCTTACACAAGAATTTTACCAAGTCTGTCTCACGCAAGAATTTTACCAAGTCTGTCTCATGCATTCTCCAATATTAACAACTTAATCATACTATATTTTTGTAAGTGTTCGCCGGAGACAGACCGCTAGGTGGCTAAGGATATCTGGACCTTAGATCTGACCTCCATCGCCAGAAATGGTAAAAGCCTGTGGATAAGGATTTAGGGAAAGATATCTGGGCGTCACATCATCTGTCTCACCTCTTCCGATCGAGAAATTATAGGAATAATGGAGAGAGAAAGAAGATTGAGAGAGAGTGGATGGGGATCGAGAGGAACAAACGCTGACGATAGAGATACAACGGTTTTCGTAGACAACCTGCCCTTCCAAATTCGCAAAATTTGGATTTTCAATCTCTTCTCCAGATTCGGTAAAATCAGAAACATCTTCGTTCCAACCAAAAGAAGCAAAATCACTGGACAAAGCTTTGCTTTTGTGAGATTTCTGAAGATTGAAGAGGCAAAAGAAGCCATCTCAAGCATCAATGAAGCATGGTTCTGGAACCACAAACTGGTGGCCAAATCCCCGAGTTTCCTGAAAAAAGAAGAAGTGCAAAACCATAGAGGGTCACAGTATACCAATCACAATCAGGTTTTTCCTTCTTTCGAAAAAGATAACCATTGGAAGCAAAACCCCCAATTTCAGCCGTTTAAAGAAAAAGAAATGGGTCACCAATCGAGGATGCATGTCATGAAAGGGCCTCAAAATCAGCAAATGCACACAAAGGAGAAAAGAGGTAAGGAAATATGGAGAAGAAAAGGATTGGTAGAAACAAGCAAAAAAGGAGAACAGAGAAACACAAAACCCCCTGAGCCTCCAACAGAAGTACATATGGGAAGCATCAAAGCTCAACCTGTGGGAAATGGTTGGTTATTTAGAAGTGCCTTTGCAAAAATGAGGAAACTGCTATCAACCAAAGATCTCGAATATGTATTCAAGAAAGAAGGGGACATTGAGGCTCAAATCAAAGCAATAGGAGGAAGATTTATAATCATCACTTTTCCAAATACGGCATCAAGAGATTTGTTTATCAAAGAAAAATGGATTCTCAAATGGATTGAGGAAATAAGGCCATGGAAAGGTGAACAAGCAAGTGAAGAAAGATTTGTCTGGTTAACATGCTATGGTATGCCTCTTAATGCATGGTCTAATCCTACTTTCAAAGAAATCGGTGATAAATGGGGTAATTTCTTACAAGTTGATGAAGCTACATTGAAGGAATATTCTTATGAGAAAGCAAAAATCCTGATAGCCACAAACCAAGTCCACAAGATTAATGGTTGTGTTGATCTGATTGTTAACGAGTTTAATTACTCAGTCAGAGTTACAGAAGAAGAGTCATTCAGAACCATAGATGAAACACCAGTTTTGGCCATGGTAGAAGATGATGACAAGGCAGCGAATAAAGATGAGAGGGACAAAAAAGATGACGTGGAAACATATTATGGGTCTCAACATGATGACTCAAGATCAGAGAAGGAGGAAAATTCAAAAATCGAAGCAAACATGCCATACACAATTAATGTGGCGGCTGAGGTGATGGACTCAAGATCAGAGAAGGAGGAAAATTCAAAAATGGAAGCAAACATGCCATACACAATTAATGTGGCGGCTGAGGTGATGGACTCAATAAACTCTCCCTTGGAGATTGAAAATTCTATAGGGGGAAGTGAAATAGTGGCTGACAGTTTGGAGGAGCTTTCAATAGAGAAACAACCAATCAATAATGTGTCCAACTGTTTTATTGATCAACCAAACAACCTGATGGTGGTGGACAAACAACATGACAATGAAGTAAAGGAGACAGAACCTTTCCAAGAGAATAATGCATGCAACAACGCCCTTGTAAGCAACAATGAAGAACAATTCGACCATTTTGATGCAAATCAAGTTTCCATTCAAGCAACAATCAAGGGTATAAAAGGAAAGAAAAAAAGGAAGACTATAGATGAGATTCTGGGGTTTGCAAAAGTTAATGCAAGAAATACCAATGGAAAAGGGAAGAACAAGAAATGTGTGGTGTTAAGATCAACGATAGCATCAGCAGCACTATCTGCGTCAATTTCATCAGGAGGAATATACAACAGGAACAAAATTCTACTTGATGAAGCCCAGGCCATTTGGGAGGTAGACAAGCTGTTTGGGATCAGTTACAATGGAGAAGAAGAGGAGGTCATAAGTAAGATAGCAGAAATGACAGCCCTTAGCAAAGAAAGGGCTGGGGTTCAACTCTAATCTAAGTCTATATCTCTCAGGCCTTAACATTGGAAACTATGAAAATCTTGTCTTGGAATGTTAGAGGCCTGAGCAATAAGGAAAAAAGGAGCAGAATAAAGAGACTTCTCAAAGACAAAAGGATTGATGTGGTTTTTTTCCAAGAAACAAAACAGGGGTCATTATCACAGGACTTTATCAAATCACTATGGTGGGAAAGCAAATTTGAATACCAAGAGGTGGAAGCAATTGGCTCAGCTGGAGGACTCCTGTGCATTTGGAACCCAAAAGTATTCACAATAATGGAAGCTTGTGGAACCAGGAACTTTATTTTGCTTAAAGGTACGCTTCAGAATTCACTCAATTGTGTTTTAGTAAATATTTACTGTCCATGCTCCACTGTGGGTAGGAGAAAAGTTTGGTCATCTCTCCTAAATCTTAAATCTGTGTTTAATGAGCCATGGTGCATTGGGGGGGATTTCAATGAAGTTAGGAATTCAAATGAGAGACAAGGATGTATTAGTAGAAATAATGGCATGGTTGACTTCAACAACTTCATTGAGGACATGGAACTAGTTGATCCCCCTATGTTAGGAAGGAAATTCACTTGGTCAAATTACCAGGATGGGGAAAAATGGAGCAGATTAGATAGATTCTTGGTTCACAAAGAATGGCTTGAACATTTTAAACTGAAACTCTGGGGACTTCCTAGGACTCTCTCTGACCATTGTCCCATTCTTCTCATGGAGGATGAAAGTAATTGGGGGCCTAAACCATTCAAATTTTATAACTTCTGGCTATCTAACCCAAGCTGTCTCAAAGTTATGAAATTTTCTTGGGAAAACTGCCAACACTACCCCAAGGATTGGGCAGCCTTTAGACAAATGAAGAAACTCCAAAACATGAAAGAAGCCTTAAAAGTATGGAGCAAGGAGGAATTTGGAAATCTGCAGCTGAGATTAGACAACACAATTGAACAAATTCACTCTCTTGATCTAAAAGCTGAAAATGGGAACATTCAACCTGAGGAAAACTCTAGGAGGAAAAATCTGAAAGCAGAGATGTGGACCTTAAGCAGACAAATTGAAAGGATGTGGATACAAAAGTCTAGAGTTCAATGGCATCTAAAAGGGGATAGAAACACCAGGTATTTTCACCTAATGGCCAAATTCAGAGAAAGTAAAAATTCCATCAACTCTGTGACAATTAACAGCCAAGTAATTGATGATCCATTGCTGGTAAAAGCTGAAGTTTTTAAATACTTTCAAAAACTTTACTCTGAAGATTGGGAAGTAAGGCCATTCTTTAATACAAATAGAGGGATCCCAATTGATCAAGCTATGAGTGATAATCTCATTGCTAGCTTTACTGAGGAAGAAGTGTGGGGTGCAATAAGATACTGTGATGGCAACAAGTCCCCAGGCCCTGATGGCTTCAATCTAGGATGCATTAAAAAAGGTTGGGATTTCATGAAAGCTGATTTTATGAAGTTCATGGAGGAGTTTCATGCCAACAGCTGTCTTCCCACAGGCTTTAACTCCTCTTTCATCACTCTGATCCCTAAGTGTGATAACCCCACTAAACTTTCTGAGTTCAGACCAATCAGCTTGATTGGATGCATGTACAAAATCCTATCAAAAGTACTTGCATCCAGACTCAAACCTACCCTGAACACTGTTATTGGAGAGGTCCAATCTGCCTTCACTGGGGGGAGAAACATTCAGGATAGTATCCTAATTGCCAATGAACTAGTGGATAGTTGGAAAAGAAGGAGAATTAAAGGCTTAATCATCAAATTGGACCTTGAAAAGGCTTTTGATAACATTAATTGGGTGTTTCTATTTAGAATGATGAGAATGCTTGGCTACCCTGATAAATGGATTTTTTGGATTCATGAATGTCTATCATCTGCTAGTATCTCAGTCCTAGTTAATGGCTCTCCAACTGAACAATTCCATATGCAAAAAGGCATCAGACAAGGGGACCCCCTCTCCCCCTTTTTATTCATCATAGCTGCAGAAAGTCTTAATTATCTATTCCTGGAGGCCATCTCTCTAGGCAGAATTAATGGGATTAGAATCTGTGATGAGGGCCCTCTGTTAACACACTTGCAATTTGCTGATGACACTCTCATTTTCTGTGGGGCTGACATTAGTGAAATCAACACAGTTAAGAGCCTTTTAAACGCCTTTGAAGTGATGTCTGGTCTTAAAGTGAATTACAAAAAGACTGTGGTGTGTGGGGTTGGATTGAATCAGTCTCAATTGGGACCTTTTGCTGAAGTGCTTGGCTGTAAACAACAAACCCTCCCAATTAACTACTTGGGATTACCTCTTGGAGTCAGCCCAAAACTAAAATCCACCTGGAAACCAATCATTGCAAAATTTCAGTCTAGATTATCTTCTTGGAAACACAGGGCATTGTCCTTTGGAGGAAGGCTCACATTAATCAAATCTGTCCTTTGTAGTCTTCCCATTTATTACTTATCTCTGTTTAGAATACCTGTGGGGATAGCCAAGACTCTTGAAAGAATTCAAGCAAGATTTCTTTGGGGAAGCTGTGATCTAAAGAAGAAAATACACATGGTTAGTTGGGATAAAGTCAAACGAAGGAAGGAGAATGGGGGTCTGGGAGTGAGAGGAATCAGAGACATGAATGATGCACTATTATTGAAATGGTGGTGGAAATTTGGTTCTGAGAAAAATGCACTATGGAGAAAGGTGATTTGTGCCAAATATGGCCTTAACACAAACTCTTGGCTCCCAAACATGATTACTAACAGAAATGTCTCAACAATCTGGAAAGATATTGTGCAAATCCAGAATAAGAACCCTGTGTTATTCTCTAAATTCAGTGATAACATTAGGATTTCCATAGGCAATGGAAGTGCAATTCAATTCTGGAATGATCCCTGGATTAATGGGAAAGCTCTGAATAATCTTTACCCAAGATTATACAGCATTATCATCAATAAAGAGGAGTCTCTGGCTGAGGCATTTCAAAGAAAAGAAGAGCTGTTTAGATGGGACTTTCAACTTAGAAGAAATCTCTTTGTATGGGAAAATGAAGAGTTGGAAAGAATGCTGATTTTGCTTGATGGAATTAACATATCCATCCAAATGAATGATGATCACCTCATATGGAATGCTTGCAATTCTAAGTCATACTCAGTTTCATCCATGTATAACTTATCCCTACTTCCAACCTCAAACCAAGAAATAAATGCTAGGAAAACCCTCAAATGGATATGGAAGAATGCTGCCCCTTTTAGAATACAATGCTTTGTTTGGTTGGTCTATCTTGGAAAACTAAAAACAGGTGATTTCCTGATGAGAATCGGCATTATTCACCAGCAAAACCAAGCCCTTTGTAAATTCTGTGGTCAACAGGTGGAATCTATATCCCATTCTTTACTTCTGTGCTCTCCTATATGGGCTATCTGGTGTGATATTCTGGAGTGGTGGGGAATGGCATGGGTTACCCCTCCTAATGTGGAATCCCTTCTCTCAGGGTGGTTTAACCTCAAATTCAATTCCAAGATCAAAATGATCTGGAATTGTATCCCATTTGCAGTCTTGTGGTCAATATGGAAGTTGAGAAATGAGTTCATCTTTCAGGGGAAAGTCATTAATTGGCAAGATTTAGCAGACCTTATCAAGCTAAGAGTAGCCTTCTGGGTTAAGGCTGCTTGGGGCCAGAATCTATACTCCATCAATGACATTATCTACAGATTTAAAAGCACCTTGGATGCTTTATAATTTGTGACTGCTAGCTTGTATCCTGGGGAGGGAGTTCGATGAGTCTTGGTTTCTGATGGCTACTTGTGTGTTGGCCCCCTCTGTAACAGTGGGCTATGGGGTCTCTTTGGGCTGTATTTGGGGGTTTTTTTTTGGTTTGTCTTTTGGGGTTGTTTGGTGGTGGTGCCTTATTGGGTTGGGGGGTCAGTCCTCTCTGTCTATTGGCTGTGTCTAAGGGGTTGTTGGTCTGCGTTGAGTCTCATCTTTTATCTGGGCTGTTTGTATTTTGGGTTTCTTTAGCTCACCCTTTTTATTTGGGTTTTGGTCTCCTGGGGCTGGGGTGTGTGGGTTGTCTTTTTACGTTTGGGTGGTGCCTCTTGGTCTGGTTTGGTCTCTTGCTTTTGTGTCTGGTTGTGCCCCTTTGTCTGGTTTGCTTTTGTTTCTGTGTTAGGGTCAGTTGTGTCTGAGTGTGTCTGGCTGCTACAAGCTCTACTTCTTTAAATCACTCTCTCTGCAGTTGAAGACTTCTACTCCCTGCTACTTCTTGATGCTGATACATATGCTGAGTTATTATGAGATTATGGTTTTCTGTGGAATTTAAGTTGCTGCTGGATTTCATTGCTCTTATGGCTGCTACTGTGGTAATGGTTGCATTCATATGAATACTCCTGTGGTAATGGTTGCTACTGTCTTAGCGACCATCTCATTTCTGGGTAAGCAATCCTTGTTATTGCTTCTGAGTTGAAGACTTCTACTCTCTGCTTCTTCTTGATGCTGATACATATGGCTGCTCTGTGGTAATGGTTGCATACATCTGGATACTCCTGTGGTAATTTTCTTGGCAAGCAATCCATGCTACTTTCCCACTTTGGCTGAGCATACTTTCCAACTTTGGATGCTCGGGTTCCCATCTCTTATTGTTTCTGAGGTTCGAAGGCTGATTACATTTCTGGAACTGTTACTTGGTCTCAACAATTGGGTAGCATAGTCTTATCTGTTTCTTATTTCTTTAGGCTGCCCAATCATGCTTTGTAACGGATTAATATCAAGGTTTTTTTGTTGTTTCATGGTGGTGGCTGGTTGATTACTAGCCAACCATGCCTCTTTTGGAGTTTTGGCATATGATTGTCGGGAGGTTTAGGTGCCAACCTAGTTGGGATGTATCCCTCTCGTTGTGATGCCGCTCTCTTTTCTCCATTAACCATGCTTGTATCCATCCTTATTATCAATGAAATCCTTTCTTTCGCCTTGCAAAAAAAAAAAAAAAATATATATATATATATATATAGGAGGCTTCTAGTCAGGACCTCCCGCTTCCGGACCTCCATGATCCAAAATTTTTTTTTCAACCACCCTGGTGTTATTAGCGGAAAAAAAAAAAAAATATGATAGCAGGCAAAATATATATATTCTTTTACGAAAATTGCTTGGATCAAGCCCTTCCCGGTATTTTTTTGAAGATTTGGTGGACCCTTAAAAACACCTTCAACACATTGCTCGGATTTTCCAAAAATAATTTGCAACACAAAAAAACCATTTTTTCTTATTAACGGGAGGTGTGGACTATATTTTATGGTATATATATATATATATATAAGTCTCCTTCCTATTCACACCTTAAAATGAACCTCCACTTTAAAAAAAAACGTTAGATTGGAAGGTTTTAGGTTTTTTGGAAAAAAAAATACCGGAAGGGCTTGATCCAAGAAAGCTTTTCATAAAAATTTAGCGTTTTTTATGAAAACCGTGCTGTTGAAGCCTTTTTTTTCCAAAATGGGCCCTAAAAACACCTTCTAAACACATCTAACGGTTCGGATTTTTTGAAAATTTGTCCGGGATCCTTGATAGGAAGTTTAAATATATGTTATTATATAACAATATCCAGTCCCGGATCCGGGACTCCACCTTCCCGATAAATGAGCCCGGGATTTTTGAAAATTCCAAGAAATCTTCAAAAAAATACCGGGAAGGGCTTGATCCATCCAGAAAATATCGCTTTTTGCGAAAACCGCTTGATCAAGCCCTTCCTTGTATTTTTTTTTTATCTGGGCCTTGGAAAACATTTGAACACATTATATTTCCCAAAAAATAATTGGGAAAAGCATCAAAAGAACCGGGGAAATCCGGATCCTTGACAGATAATATCTATATATCACTTATATATATATATATATATATTTGTAAGTGGGGCTCAGCAAGTGAGCAAGCTGAGGTGTACGTAAACTGACTCGATTATATGATTTAAAAAATAAAAAGTAGCTACAAGGGAACTATGGGCACGAATTTAGAAAAATGTAATAACTAAACTAAAGGGAATTCGGATTGGCACTTTGTTTGGAAGTTGGGGAAAGAAAGAGAAAAGAAGGGAAAATAACTAAGAAGGTAATAAGAAGGAAAATTGAAAAGAAAATGGGAGGAAGATTAAATAAGAATTTGAATATTTTCCTTTCTCTTTCTTAAGAACCGAACAAAGGAAGGGAAAATTTAAAAACTTTATCTTCCTTTCCACATCATTCCCTTAGATCCAAACAGATCCTAAAGAAAGTGTACTAGTTAAGGTACTACCTTTGTTTTTATTGGCAAAAAAGAATTCCAGTTAAGGTACTAGTACTCCTGCTAGCTACTAGCTACTAGCTACTAGCTACTAGCTACAGTGAATTGACACAAACAATTCAGCTTCTTTTACGATGGAAAAAATAATGCATTGCCCTAAATATTACTCCACTTTATTAGGAGCTAGCAAGCACCCTTAAGGTCACAATATTTTAAGAGCTCGCCTCCGAAATTGGAGTAAAGTACCCTATTCAAATATCTGTCCTGCACAATGAAACAATGAAGAAGCCACACAAAATATGGTAGTTGCTCAACTGTTTGGCCCCGAGAGAGAGAGAGAGAGAGAGAGAGAGAGAGATGCAGGATATGGGTAAGTGGTGCATTGAATGAAGTTAGCTACATGCAGGATACCCTTCTAGACAAGCATGGAGTCAGGCTGATATTTTGATGGCGAAAGGCAAATTTCAAAAAAAGGGCCATTTATGGGCTTATTTACCTTTTTAGTCCCTAAAGTATTCGCGAAATGTCAATTTGGTCCCCAATATTCAAATCGTGTCTATCGAGTCCCCAATGTTCACAATGTGTGTTTAAATGGTCCCTGTGTCTAACTCCGTCCGTCTTCTCCGTCAAATGCAGGGGTAATTTCGAAATTTCACTCCCACAAATCTTATCTTCAACCTCTAAACCCTTAGCTTACAATTGGATAATTAAAAAAAAATTACAAATGTTGACTCCAATTTTTTTATACATATTTTAGTGCTGAAAATAAATTAAAATTTATATTGTTGTGAGTTTTTAAATTAAAATCCAATGGCTTACACTGCCTAAATACCATCCAATGGCCAAAATCCATTTTAATAGTCCCAATTACCCACCCCTCTCGTAAAACCCTCCTAGGAAAAAGACCCACAATCATACCATTCTCTCTGCTCCGCCCACACCAGTCCACCATTACCAAACCCATTTCTCTCTCTCCTCCAACCTCACAAATCCTAACCATCACCGATTGGATTGGAGTTGTTTTGCAAAATCCTAATTGTGAGTTCTAAATCGATTAAGGGGTCTTCGTCAAGCTCGTCACAGTCCAGATTGTCCAAGTCGATCTGTTTCTGGATTTCTTTCTTTTGGTGTTTCTTCAACAACCATAACAATTACTGGTTGCATGTCCAAATTTGTTTTCTATTTTTCTGTTTGTGGAATCTGTGTGTGTGTGCTGTTCATGATCAACCCCCAATCGAAACCACCACCAATCAGGCACTCTCTCTCTCTGATTTTGCTGGCTAGAGAAGGTTCGGGTTCGTGGGTACGGGTTGGATTCGTTTGTTCAGGCTGCTCTTGTTGCCTTCTATGCGAAATGTGGTGATTTAAGACGTGCACGGAAGGTGTTCGATGAAATGAATGACAGAACCGTTGTTGCGTGGAACTCAATGATATCGGGGTACGAGCAAAATGAGTTTTCTAAGGAGGCAATTGGGTTGTTTCATCGGATGCGGGACTCAGGTGTTGAGTTTGATTTGGCTACGTTGGTAAGCGTATTGGCTGCTTGTGCTCAAGCTGGAGCTCTTGAACTGGGTTGTTGGGTGCATGATTGGATTAGAGATAGTGGGTTTAGTATGAATGTGGTTATTGATTCTTCCTTGATTAATATGTATGCTAATTTGTGAGGGTGAAATTTCGAAACTACCCCTGTATTTGACGGAGAAGACGGACGGAGTTAGACACAGGGACCATTTAAACACACATTGTGAACATTGGGGACTCGATAGACACGATTTGAATATTGGGGACCAAATTGACATTTCGCGAATACTTTGGGGACTAAAAAGGTAAAAAAGCCGCCATTTATGCATGTCCTGAGTAAAATAAAATAACGAGCTTGAAAGAGCAAAACTTTTACTAGCATCGTAAGAAATAAAACTATATAAGTTATTCAACATCACACAAAAAAAAAACAAAAAAGGAGCTAGGAAATTGAAACGATCACTATAAGATCAATCTTTTTAGCATTTTACGAGGCAAATTACACTACTATATTTTGAATGAATTTTCTTTCTCGCTACACCAATATTTAAGAATATTGTACAACTTTTTGGGGCCGCTTCTTTCATCAAATTATTTTCAAAGACTCGAGGCGAAAGCCCTGACTCATCTTAATTTTCTCAGGCCAGTACTGCATGTAGCGTGATTAGTTCAATCGCAAGTAATGCTTAATAAACTAATTTTGAGAGTTTTGGCCAAGGCAATCATGGAGAGGGGAATCATGAATTCGGAATTTGCAGCCCTAGTTTTGATGATTAAGGATATTTACAATCATTAGGCTGCTTAGCTCAACACACTAAAGTCCCAAAAGCTTTAATTAGTCTGCTACGATCAGTTAGCTAGCTTGAGGTCGCAAATGTATGATAAAATTTTCAAATATATACTATATTTGATCGCATTATGTGGCCCATCACTGAATTTCGTAGATCCCATACCAAAACTAAAATGGCTCATAAATCACATATTTGTAAATTCGTTAAATGATACTAGTAAGTTGAAGGAAGTAAAAATTATACATCTAAGGAGTTAATTTCATATATCATATACGGTATGATAAATTGATAATAATCTGCCACGAGTCTTTAAGGTACAACAAAACAATTGAAGCTCATCACAATTTTCCACACTTTCAGAGAATCACTGAATGCAAATCAAGTAGGCCTACCTATTAATTAATTAATCCCATGTTTTCTTCACCAGATCTTGAGGCAGAAAGTACTCCTCCTAGAGTTGTTGAAGATTGTCTGGGGTTCTGGAGATCGATGGTGGAAGCCATGGAGGAAAGATAGAAAGACTTCATTAGTAATTCACAAGAGATGATGACTTGTGGAAGAAGTAGAATTACCAAAACCTGCTGCTGCAGATACATCATTAATCCATGCACTGCCAGCAGTGCTATTTCCATCCCCCCAATAGTGACCATTATTTCCCATCATGCCTAGAAAATTCCTGGACATTTGCTTCTCTTCCATTTTCACTGAGGAGTCCATCTGATCATCGACCCCTGAATGTAACAAGGGTTTCGATCCTAGGTCACCGGTCGCGTTACCCTCTGTATTTACCGTCTCACCAGCTTCAAGTTGGTACATCCCAGAAGGCCGTTCCGACCCGACCAAAAAAGGGTAATTCTGTATTTGTTGAAGCCTCCACTGCTCACCACCACCCCATGAATTACTATCAATCTGAAATTCCTTATTCATTCCAATATTCCCATCACTGCCATTAGCCGCCATTAGGGGATGATGAATCCTGCTAAAATTCAAACCTGGTACTAGATCGCTACTGCCATAATCGCTAAGGTGAGGTAAGGAGGGCAAAAGAGGTAATTGTGCCTGTGGAGGGAGAAAATGCCCTATCGTACTATGATCATGAGTATTTGAGAGAGAGCAAGCTGACCTCTCCAGGGGAAGTGGGGATTTCGATCTAGTAGTACTACTACAACTCTTTTTGCTCCACTTGTTCCTCCGACATCCACCCCCGACCGGCACGTTTCTCAATGATCCGCCCCTAGTCCAGTACCGCCGACACGTCTTGCAGAAGTGGCGTGGCTGGGTAAGATTGTAATTATTGAAGTAGCAGAACTTCGTGTTTGTGGATTCACATCTAGGGCACTTGAGTGCTGCCTCTGGCAGCAGTACCTTGGCTTGTCTGGCCCGCTCCACCATGGAACTAGGTCTGGTTGATCCGGTTCCAGTGGTGATGGTTGTGCCGCCGCCTCCACCACCACCGGTAATAATAGGTGGTGGCAGTGGCGCAGGCAGTGAGAACTGATTATTATCGATCTCACTGCCTGGCAGCTGGAAAAACGGAAAGAAAGAGAAATCATGGGTTAGGGATATTCAAGATAGACATGCTAGGGATAAAAGAAAGTTTTGGAGTATTATTCTTTGGATGAATTAACTTTTCGGTTAATTAATTAAGTATCTAGTCTAGAGGGAAAGAACTCAATTATAAGTAGTTGAAGAAAAACCTTACCTGTTGTTGAGGATCTAGAAAGAGTACTACTGGATTATTAGTAGATGAGAAAATCATGGTGGTTGATGATCGATCGATCTTTCTCTTTTGTAAAGGGTGATTGGTTTTTGTGGTGGAGAATCACATCAATAAGAGATGAGAGAAAGAAAAAGAGGGAGGGAGAGAGAAAGGGAAAGAGAATTAAGGAGACTGGAATAATATTAAAGGAGGGAGGAGTTTATATTTATTCTGTGTGCTTTGGTAGCCCACTTTCTATCTTTTTTGTTATGTAAGTATATATTATTTTCTAGGGCGCCTCCAAAGCGAGGACTCAAGTTTCTTAACATGTAAGCTCTAAACACTGTGCAAGAGAAGAAAAGCAACCCATGCATGTTAGAGAGAGAGAGAGAGAGAGAGAGAGAGAGGAACCAGAATTAATAAAATATTAGGATGTTAGTAACAAATGTTTCGATGGAATAAAAAGGAAAAAGGTTGGTATTGGTTGGGGGGTCAAGATGGGGAAGTGTCCCATTCAAATGCAACTTTCTCTCTCTCGTCTGTCCCCATGATTTTTTATTTTTATACATGCATGTCCATACAAATTGCTCAAGCTCATCCATCCGCATTCGTTGGTCATTTT